>JAWZYV010012331.1:0-176661 GCA_038373885.1 Cheiracanthium punctorium | reverse complement strand
ACTTTTGTGTTTATTTTGTTTTTGTGTACTGCATCTTTTCCTAAATATAAGTGATAGGACCTGGGGACCGTATACAAATTTAATTTTTGTATTTTTTTTTCTGAATGGGTTTTTTGGTTCGAAAAGCACGTAAAAACATTATTTACCTTTTTTAAAACACTTTTCAAATTGGAAGTGCATATCTAAACCGAACGGTTCGGGAATTAGCTATTGGGTCACATTAAGACTGGACACCGCCGGTATATATTATTTAAAATCATGCTGTGACTACTTTATTCACAACCCTCGTATTTTATGCCAAGCTATTGTGACTTGATGTTAAGCTTTTTGTTACACAATACTTTTAAAAAAATATTTTAACGTTCTAATTCATCTTAGTTTGTCATCTGTAACACTTAAGTTGCAAGGCACCTGTTCATAAGTTCACAAAGACCGTTAAAATTTGGCAAAAAAAGAAAAAAAATAAGATGCTAGGGGCATATTTTGAAAGCTGCTTTTTAAAAAATGTTGCTTAGAAACATGATAGAAATAGAATCATAGAGTTAATACATTGTGCACCGTTATGACATCAAAATGACATAGCAGCTGAAACAATTCTCAGCATCAAGGATGATGTGCGGATGCTTCAGAAAATAACAGCAGGAACTTTCTCTGAAAAAGTTTTTTTTAAAGGCATTTCTCTTTGTATACCTTTTTCAGAAGATCTTTTTTCTTAATAGTTTTAAAAAATACCTCCGGTCATTTTCTGTAAAGAGAGTGTTGGAAGATTATTTAGTAAAATTCTGATACACTTTTCAATTTTGATATATTTTCTTTCAAACCGTTTAGATAGGCTTGAAAGTAATTGTGTTTAAGATGAAAGTTTAAGTATTTAGGTACATTGCCATTATTTTAGAAAATAAAAAATCTGGGTGTTTAAGGGATAATTAGAGAATAGTTTTCTCTCAATATTTTTGCTATTAAATATATTCACGTGATGTGCATTTGTGGGAATTGTGTTAAGGCAAATGCTTGTGGGCAAATGCATGGGGGCATACGAGTTAAGGCTTGAATGGGGTGATCTTGAGTGGAGGACTTTTTAAGGGGTTCTAACACGTCGATACAAAAGAGTAAAATTCAAAAGATAAACCTTTCTTTTATGGTTCATTTAACTAGAATTTACGAATTTGCATAAATCGGCACATTCTAGTTACGTCAATCGAAGGAAAAAGTCATTGATATAATAGTTATATCGATAAAAATAACTATTAAAAACAACACTATAAAAGGTACTTGTCGATATTTTGAGCGGTCCAAAAATGTCTACACTTCGTCAGTTGCAAAAAAGTTCTACAATTTACTCGAGAAGCAAGGTTGTATAAGTCCTTTTTATAGCGATGTTTTAGAAGATTTTCAATTATATGTACATTTTAGCACCAGCTTCCGGTTGAATGTTTTTATTATGTCAAAAATTATGTCAATCGAAGGAGTAGCGTCATTGAAGTAAATTAACATTCTATGACTCAACGAAGTACTAAGAAAAAAGGAAAAATCAAGAATTACAGATATTATACAGGGCATCCCCAAAACACTGACCTAGATTTTTATTCATTAAACTAGCTGCGTGCCCGTTCTCCGCACGGTAGGGAACGAAACTTTTTCTTACATGTATAGTTCGAATTGATTCAAGTGATTTGGAATCTAAAAATAAGCAAAATGATTTAACTCGTTGGCGTAAAGTTACTCATTAGTTATTTGTAAAGTTAGTATAAGTACTGACCCGAGACCCTTGTTAATATTATGAGGCAAAAAACTATGTCGGTGTCATTCGCGATTAGAAAAGGAAAGCGTGACGGTTTGCAGTGAAAATTCCTAATTTTCAAAATGTCTCATTTCTACATCATACTCTTTTTTAGATTGAAGTTATGCCATTAATACCTTAGATACTATATGATGTGGAGAACTGTTTTATTTTATAATTAAATAGTTGTGTACCCGCTCTTCGCAAGGCAAGAAGAGAACATTTTCCTGAAACGTGATAATAACTACTTGTGAGAAAACAGAATCTCCAAGAAAAAAGAAAGTTCTGTTACAGTCTTTTCTGTTGAAACTACCGCGGATATAGACTTAGAGAATAGAAGACTTAGTTTCACGAAATATTTATTAATGCGGTATATTGTGCGTTGATCAATACTGCCTTAGCATATCTACTTACTATAACTTATACTATCTTTTAATGATACCAATAAATATATATTTTCGTTTTGCATTCGTTAATGCTTAATTTAAAGAAACTGTTTAGATATTTGTCACGAATGTAGTCTTTTGCTCTTTGGTGATTCTTTGCAATTTACGCATTAGCATAAACGATAATCATTTCACTTTATGGTTGCCACTAAATCAGCTCTCCATAAATTTTTGCGCATAATTCTGGTCAGATTAGCGTATTTAGCACCAGGGTCCTATTATCGCACTGGCAAATCGGGTCTTTGCCCAGGGCCCCCGGCTCGAAATGCAATTTCGGCAATTTCAAATGTTGTTTTTTTTTTTATAACAAAATTTTATGGGAAAAAACAATAGATGGGGGGGGGGCAAATTCATCAATGCCCGGGACCCCCTGTTGGGCATAATCAGGTCCTGTTTAACACCGCAATATATTTCCTGCGATTCGAAAACGTGTCCCGTTTAAAATCTCAATTGAAAATAATGCTGGATAATTCACTGGTAAAAAAACAGCATTCAGTTCTTTTTCTGTCAACGTAAAGTAAAATATAGAATTATTTCACATGTGCGGCGTATGTTTTGTTTGTGAGTCCGTTATTCTGATTGACTTTCGAAAGGGGTTTTAAACTCGTGACGTCAAAATCATGCACTTTTCACATGTGAAAACTCAGTTATTTTAAAGTAATTTTATTTATTTTTTTCAACTGGCAACTTTAATCATTGTTACTGTCTCCAAGACAACCAAACTGCAAGATATCATACCGAAGTTTTTAAGCATATGCTATTGGAATTAAAATCCTTCTTTGCTTAAAAATTGGTAAAAAATCTCCTAATTTATATTTTCCTCTGGTTTCTCTTTTAAAAGAGGGCGAAATGTATGCTCCGTCATTTGACAAAATATAAAAAAGTTATGACGGATAGAATTCAAGATGCAGCAGTTTTTAAATTATTTTACGAAAGTCAGTTAAATTTAATTTTATTTGAAAAATTCTCAAAAATCTGACAATTATGTTACACAGTCCGAACAAACAGTTTTTAAAAGAAAATTTCCTCCTCTACCCGATGATGTAAATATCGTTTTTTTGCGAGTGTAATTACCGGCGTTATTACGTATTAAGCGAGAAAAATCGCTAAAAATCGGACAAAACATAAAATAAAACATTTTCTAATTCGAGTTTTGAAAAAATCGCTCCGAGGCGTGTTAGGATCTGTCCTAGTGAAGCCGTATGCAAATTTCGGTAGGTCTGCGACCAACCGTCTCGGCGCATGCTCACGAATGCGCTGAAATCGGACATTTGAGTAGCTTTCGACCCTGAAAATTGCGAAAAATCGTTAAAAATTAGGGAACGGGTGGATTTTCAGAATTTTAAAGTAGCCTACGGCCTATTCTATGTCGTTTTACGTGTATGTGCAAAATTTCAATCCGATCGGTCTGACGGTGTGGGAGGAGTTCCCGGACAACAAACAAACAGATAAACAAACAAACAAACAAATAAACTTTCACATTTATATAATAGATACTGATGATAGACGCAATAAATTGCAATAAATTACTAAGTTCGTTAAGAAAATGTAGCGAATTTTATAGTAACTGTTAAAAATTTCAGGAGATCAAGCTTAAATAAATACAAAATTAAAATTGTTTCTCGGTCTCCGTACAAAAAATTTCCAATTAGTATAAAATGTGCGCCATACGTTAAGAAGGTGATATACAACATTTTAGCTTTTATTCATAACTAGCTGCGTGCCCGTTCTTCGCACGGTAGAAAACGAAAATTTTCCTTACATGTGTAATTCGAAATTATTCGTGATGTGGAATTAAAAAAAAAAGAGCAAAATTATTTGACTCTTAATGTAAAGTTTGTGTTATGAGTACTAACCTGATCATTGCAGTATAATGACTCAAAAAACTACGTTAGCGTCATTCACTATCAAAAAAGTGGAAAGCTTAATGGTTTGCAGAGAACTCCTGGCTTTCAAAGTGTCTTATTTCTACATAATACTGTTTTTTAGGCTCAAGTTGTAGCATTAAATACCTAAGACACTACATGAAATGGAGCACCATTTATTTCTTTCCGAACATGTACCATTTAAGGAAAGTATTGTAATCATGAAAAAATTCGACTTCGAGATTTTGGTGCATTTACACGTTTTGAGGTCTTCTGAATTCATTTATGCTATTTTCAAGAGATGTTTTTAAAATAGCTGCGCACCCGCTCTTCATACGGGAAGAAGGGAATATTTTACTACTAAAATCATATCTGCATGTGACAAAACAGAATTTCACTTTTAAAAAAGTTCGAGTAATCTCCTCTGTTGAAATTACTGCGGGATATATTAACGCAAATTAGAATTACTTTTCATTTAGTTGGTTGTAAGACAACCGTTGAAAAAGAATAAACACTTTTAATTTCATGAAATATTTATTAACGTGGTACACTGCGATTTATTCATATTATCTTTACAAATCTAATAATACTACCTATTGCGTACATTAATACTATCTATACTCGCTTCTCCCTCTTCAAGGCTCCCTTAAAAGAAACAGCTTAGATTATTTGGCCTCAATGGGATCTTGTGATTCTGTGGCGATTCTTTGCAATTTACGCATTAGCATAAATAATAGTCATTTCAAATAATGGTTGCCGTTAAGGAAACTCTCCATATATATTTAATTTATACATAGTTTTATAAGATGGGCGTATTTAACGCCGCAAACCATTTCATCTTACTGTGGGGAGAAAATATCCAAGGGGTGCCATTTTAAATATCCATGTATCTAATATAGCGATATCTTTTAAATCCTCCATAGTCTTGTCTCCTGAAAAACATCAAACTGTGTAATCTCGAGGAGCTACTTATTCCCATTTTAATTGTGACAGGGCATTATAGTTGCAGAGTTTACAAATTTCACGCATTTTTTTAAATTTATAACGTCACTGTTTGACTGCCGTAAAGGATACCCCGGTAGATTGAGGGAGTTAATTTCGATATTTCGCATAATTGTTTTCAAACGGTATCATTAAAACTTTGTGTTATGTAGGACCTTTATGGAGGAACGTAATTCAAGGTTAAAATAAAACTATACTCGCAACCTGCATGCGTATGTTAGGCAACGCCTGCGCTAAATTAAATGCCAAAAATAAAAATAGTAAATAGAAAAATTTTAATATATCGCGCTTTGAAACGAACTTTGTAACTTTTAAAATGAACATTTTCAGCGCCGTGAAAACATTTCAATTTTTAAATAAGCATCGGATTAAAATACCACTTCTAATAATAATAGTCGTGAATTTCTTAGTTTATTTCTACAGTAAATTTTAATCAAGATATCGTCTCCCTGTGTTGAAAATAGAGCTGGAATAAATGAGTTAAAATTATGGCGTAATTTTTACGTATGTTAAAGCATTTGACGTCATAGATCCTCACTTGCGAATTGAAATTCTGATATCCCATTTAAAATCTCGATTGGTTGAAAAAACCCTTTTTTTTAATCCTTTCTGTGGCAACAACCGAACATAAATTCTCGTGCCGTGATCGCAATGTAATGAATGGCGTAAGATCGCGTTGATGCTATTAAATTCTAAACATTAGGCTGCATTAAAATTCGTAAAAAATCATCTAATTTACATAATTTTTTCGTGTTTATTTTAAAAGAGGGAGAAAAGAATGTTTCACGATTTGTCAAAATATCTAAAAGTTATGACGGATAGAATTCAAGATGCGACAGTTTTAAAATTATTTTACGAAAAAAAATCGCGAAGCAGATGTTTAGTAAAAAAATTCCTAAAAATCGGTAAATCATGTTACTTATTCAGAACGAACTGTTTTTAAAAGAAAATTTCTTCCTCTATCCGATGATACAAATGCCGTTTTGCTGCGAGCGTAATTTCCGCCGTTATTACGAATTAGGTGAGAAAAAATGCCAAAAATCGCATAAAACATAAAATAAAAAAAAATCTAGGTCGAATTTTGAAAAAATCGCTTCGAGGTGCACAACTACATATTTACATCTTCCCGAGTACCAAATTTGGTGTTTCTAGGTGTAACCGTTTCTCCGTAACGCTGCCGACACACACACACACACACAGACAGACACCTTCTTTTATAATAAGTATAATAAGTAGAGAAGAGACTCAGAAATACCCAAATAAATAGATTGACTTAAACCACTTTTCGGTGGCTTTCGAAGACAGAAAAAGTTACATCGGAGAAAAGCGTTTCAGGTGCTGACACAAATAACGAAAGAAAACGATTGCATAAATAGACACTTTTATATTATTGGTATAGTTTAAACACATCTCAGAGCCTTTTTACATTGTAAGGCTAAACTTTTGTACAGCACAAACTTTTGTACTGTATTGGGGGCACACTTCACTAATTAGGATTTTTTTTTTTTTTTTTTTTTTTTTTTTTTTTTTTGTACGGAGATTGTATAAAATTTAAATTTTGTTTTTATTTAGATTCAATCTTCTGAATATTTTAATCAGTACAAAATTTTTTTAAACTTTTTTTAAACATTGTAATTTAATAAATATGTCTATGATAATACTAGTTAAAGGATAAGAGCTCAGATTAGTGTTTTTGGGACAACTTGTACATAATTCTGCCACGAAAATTTCAAATTTCTCTCTCACACAATGTTTCAAAACTGCATATTTTATATGATTAAAATTTAATTGATTTGACTTTTTTTATGAAAGGTTAATACACGGCAGGTTGTTCAATTCATCAAAAGTAGAAAACCATTCCACGCAATACAACAAGCGGGAATATGAATTTACTCGTACAGAGTTACTTTTGTATAGACTCTTCATACTAATTCAACTGTGGTCTTTCTCTCACAGAAATTTAAAAGTACAAAGCGCATTATATTACGCAAACGGTACAAAAATCAAAGCTGTACTCTCAATTTTATGTAAATGCCATTAACACCGGATAAATCAAAAGCCAACTCTATTCATTCCATAAATTATTTAACTCGAGAAGATGAGCTACGTTGTGTGGTCTCAGAAACACGTGTTCATCTGTTCACTTGTGGAAATTATTACTAAAAGTACACCCAGTGATCAAATATCCTCTTTTGTGGATGAATGTGACTTTTGTGGATGCACTTGAAATGTAGGAAGGCGATTCCGTTCTGGTATGGTTCAATGAGCTATATGGAAATAGAAATCTGTGGTGTACAACAGAGAGGAGTTTGGGATCATTTTCTGATTGGTAATCCAAGAGATGCTATTTAAAATAGGCCCTTAATTCAAAATTTAAGCTTATGAATAAAATACTTACTTTATCGTCAACATGCTAATACATCATAAGTTTTGCTGATGGGAATGATGTTATGAATGAAATGCAGTCAAAGCATTCACCGTTCCGTTTCCCCAAAGACTGGAAGATATAAATTTATTATAAACACATATCCTACCTCATGACTAAGGAACAAACCATCGCTCTGAAGCATCAGAGGAGTTTCGTGCACCTACTTGGCGCATATTCGTTTATCTCTACTAAAACAATGAATCATTCTTCAAAATATGTTTAGACGGGGTATTTTCAATAAATAGGAAATTTTTGGAGACCCCTTAACTTGAACATAACAGTGAATTAGAGCCCGAGCCCGATTAGGGCCGGACTAAAAGCATAATTTCGGTAAGTGAAGATACCATTGTGAATTTTTTGTCGAATTATTTTTCACTTTCAAGGTACTGGGTGCTACCATTTTGGAACACATGCAGTTTTCATCCACACTGCTCAGAGAGATAGCCTTCTTTCCAGATCGTTCCTGACGCCGAAATCGCGGTTTTTAAATCAGTTGCAATTAGTAATTTTGCATTGAAAAGGGAATAATCTGTAATTTTAAACTCTTGTTATCTAAGAGAACTTATATGCTATTTGAAAATTGTGAACTTTTTATAACACCATTTAACTTATTCATCTCACATACTTTTAAATTTGGCGCAATTCTATTTAAAGTTTGTCAATTTCACGCGATTCTGCTCTTGGAATAGCTTTTTTTTTCTTTGTTGCAAAGGCATGAATGATTTTATGTTGGCGAAAATTACCACACCTGGCAACCATGATGCTCGTTTTTTCAGTTTCTAAAATAATTCGAATTTCGAAATTTAAATCAGCTTAATGACTTCCCCGGAATTTTTCAAATTCGTGGACACCTTCGTCGAAACTGAACTCCGCACGGGTTCAGAGGAGACAACATAACAAACTTTGGACTGCGGCAGCTACTTTTTTTTAGAAGAGATTTTAAATCTGAAAATTCAACACTTACTGTAGTCACAGGAGTGCTTACAAAAAACAGAAATCAGAGTACACTTCAAGAAAGCTCGAAAACATAAAATGATTTTTTATGATTCATAAATCAGCAAGTTCTGTTATAGAAGACAAGGATGCCATGTCTCTATTCCAAATTTCATTAGAATCCGTCCTGCCGTTTGAGTGTGAAAGAATAACAAACATACAAAGTCACTAACTTTCGCATTTCTAATAGTGGGGTGCGTTTTCTGTTTCATGTCTAAAAGTGGATGGAAAACTGATAATTTCATAGGCAAACATATTTTTTTCTTATATAATCCAACACATTCTAATGCCTTATTCAAAAAATCAGCATCATTTAAATTTTGTAAAGTGGCAGGTTGCAAGACACTGGAAGTGGAAACGGATTGGATTTCATTTATTCTAAGGAAACGTGATCTCAGTTGATGAATATATGGTAGAATATGTTCACATGTACTCGGGACCCTCTTCGGCCAGGGACCCCACACGCCGGGGGACTCATGACATCTTGCCCATCCTGTCCCTCTATTGTTACATCTCTGTAAATAAATGTCATATTGACTGTATAGACAACGTCAAAAGCATGTAAAAAGATGTTGATACATGTTAAGAACACGGAAAATGATGGTGAAAAGCGTAGGGAAACTGCCATTCAAAGTACGATTCATACATTTAACATACTGTAAACGAAATTGTAAGTCCCTTGTCACCATAGTTAGCATTTTTGTCATTCGTGCCGTATAGCCGAATTCAAGTCCCTTTTCCAAATTTTCAAAAACAGCTGATAAAATTTTGTTCACGATTATAGATCTTTTCAAATTATAGAGGCTTTTTATTAAGTTCTTGTTAACAATGCTCTTATTTTAAATTAAAAATTTAAATTCCTCACTATATGATTAATTATTAGTTTAGAGATTTTAGTTACAATTTACTATGAACTAGTCACCTCCAGTGACCAGTCGGTTCGCCATCTTAATAAATCTTGTTCGGAGAGAATCCTGTTTCTCATCGGCTTCCTTGACACTGCAATTTCTCAGGATCTGAATGGAATTTAAAATTAAGATGGTTGCAAACAAGAGTTGTCCTAGGGTAAGTGGCGCCCCCGGCTAACGTAAAAAATACGCCCTCTTTTATGCTCTACCTAATTTTTGAATTCGAAGTGACGCCTCTTCGAAGCCGGCGCCCCGATGCGATGCTTACCTTGTTCATCATGTTGGGCCGCCCCTGGTTACAAAAATAAGATGGTTTAGTGATAAAAACCTACAAAAAGGTACAAATTATTTTCGTCCTATATTAATTCTGAAGAGCTTCTAGATATATTGGCCGTTATCAAAAAACGGAAAGGGAAAAAAAATGCAAGGAATTCTGAAACACTTTCACATTTTAAACATGCACTAAAGTGCTATATATTAAAAGCGTATCATAATCCGTGAGTCTGCTCTATTTTCTTTCCTTATTCCATTAAGTTGGAAAGTGTATCATTATTCATGAGTGTGATTAAACAAAATTAAAATTGATATTTCTAACATCCTTTTTCTGGAAGTAATACAAGGGAAATAGAATGGGAAAAAGATGCGTGGAAAATGCACAATTCGAACTGAATGAAAATTTCAAAAACTTATTTTTGTTTGTTTGTTTGTTTGTGTAACATGTATTTCGGATTTGTGGGCTTGGCCCGAAGTCCGCTTATAAATCCACGTCAGAAGGAAAAACTTATTCAGATGTATTCTGGGTGTGTTCAGACTGCCACGTTTAGGTAAATCTCGTGTAAATCCCGAGTAAAAGATGAGCTACTGGGGGAGATTGGCATCAAGGACTGTTTTGGCTAGTCAATAGGAAAAAAACCAGTGCGGCACGTATTTACTACCCAGCGGAGGCAATGGGAGGCAACGAAAAGCAGCATCTAAAGGTCACGTGATCTATCTCCCCAACTTCCCAAGGAAAATCTTTGGGGAGTTGGGAAATACTCGAGCTACTTACTCAGCTTGGCAGCGTTAACGCTTTGTTTATCTCCTCGAGTAGCTCAAATCCGGCATCGTGAACGGCTTGGGTTTTTCCCGAGTAACTCGAGTTACTCAAAAGTGGCAGCCTGTACGCACTCTCTTTATCCAGGCGTAGCAGACGAAAAAATGATTTCATTTATTAAAAACTGCGTATTCTATAAGTTTGCACCATCTGTCGACTGCTCTGTGAAATAAAAACTTAATTGTATTATTTTTTTTTTGGATAAAAGATAGTTTTCTTTGTATATAGTTGTTTTGTATATTTCAGGAACAGTGTTTTTTTCGCGCTATAAAAAGTAACCTATATGTTAATCCAAGACTTTAAGTGTCTTTATTTCAAATTTCATCCAAATCCGTCAAACCGTTTCAGCGTGAAAAAGTAATAATCATACATACAAACATTGACATTTAGTAGGATTATATATAACTTTTATATTAGTAGGATTATGTTTACTCATAAGCAAAGCTCTTATGTAGTAGTTAATTAATTATTTCTTAAACCTGGGCAGATTTCATAATTAATCAAATGAAAATAATAACAAATTCTCTCTGTAAACAGCTTCTTAGAGAATAAATAATATGCAAAGTCTATAGATTTGTTAAAGGAAGAAGGTTCGACTAATTAAATAACCTTTTTTTATTTTCATCTTCTTTGCAAAAAAACATTTTCTCCTTTTTCAGTCTTCAGTAAAAATATCCCCCCCCCCCTCCGAAAAAAAAGGTTATCACTTAAAAAAGAGAAGAATATGTACATACACATTTTCATCGACGAACACCGAAAAACCTTTCAGATTTGTTTGATTTCTTAATGCTTTATTTGAGTGCTTCCTGTAATAATACAAATTCCAGTATTTCTTTTCTAAGCGTTGGTCGAAATCCTTTTTGCTTCTCGTCTATTAAATTCAGGCCAACTTTGATTCTTTTATTTTATTTGAGCCACAAGTGAACTGCGGTACATGAAAACTTCCTCTAAAGTTACAAAGGAAACCGAAATTAGCTTCCCTTTTCACATCACGTATTGTGCAAAGTTAATTGTTTCTAGCAACGCGGACATTGTGAATAGAGTACAAATTGAACTCCAAAGCTTAAAACTCGTCAAACCACTATCCTTGTTTTTGTGCTTTTCAACAAGGCCTGTTTAAACTTTCTGTCAATTTCTGTGAGTTAAATAAAAAATTTAGTCACTTCACTTTCTATACGCTCAAAAACTTTTTCATTTTGCTGAAATTATAAAATGTAGGATATCATTAGTAAATTATCAAATCAGTTTTAACCCTACAGTGCATACGTATACCGAATTGGTATACAATTGGTGACACTCGTTTTTCCATAATAAAATTTTGTAGTTTTTGCCTAAAATATATATTTAAAATAAATATAAGATCATTATGTAAATAATGTAGTATGACTAAATAAAGTAGAATTAGGCTATATAATTGTTTTTTGTTTGTTTGTTTCAACAAACAAGAGGTTATAGGATGGTTTGAGAGTTATAGGATGGACACTCTAATTTTCTAAATTTGAACTTTTTCATGATTTTGCAGGAAAACTATGTGCTAAAATTTTTAAAAAATATTTCCCTAGCACAAGAAAAGCCGAAATGAAGATTTTATTTTTAGCCAATTAAAAAAAATCATGCATTTTAGCGTTAAAGAAATTATCTACATCGGAGTATACCCAATTCAGTCATATAACATTTAATTTTCTGATTGAGAATGCCCCTGTTCATGTATATTACTTTACTCACGATTAAGCATTAGGCCAGCGTTTCTCAACCTGTGGGGCGCGAGAAAAACAAAGAGCAAGTAGTGATGCACGTTTTTAAAAAATCACTTTATTTATTCTCATTTTTACTCAAAAATACATCCATTTTCGCTTAAAATGTTCATTCAAACTTTACTGATAAAATTATTTGTAGAAAATTCGGTTAAATGTCCATTTTTAAAGATTAAAAAACTGAATGTATGCTGAAAAATGTGAGAAGGGGGGGGGTCCGCATCCACCATAAGTTAGCCTTTGTTGGGGGGGGGCGACGTTAAAAGGTTGAGAACCGCTGCATTAGGCCATCCTGAAATAGATGCTGTTATTTCGGAACTAAAAGTCGGAGAGCAGCAATGGTGGATACAGAAAAAAAATTCTGGGTACACATTTTTTTGTTTCCTTCTTATAAAAATAAGTGAATACTTTTCTGACTAAATTCGTCTGGGGGGGGGCGGGACACGTGTCCCTGTGCTCCCTCTCCGGATTTGCTAATGAAGGCAACATGTTTAGGTACCTTCAATGACTTGTTATAAAAATTTGTGTCGAATTTACCTTGGTCTTATTAAGAGTTTGTTTCGTTTTTAAGTTTTCCCATTAAAGTTGTTTAACTCCAGGTTCCTAAGAGACTGTTTAGCACAATTTACTTAAGCCGCTTACCTTTAAATTGCAAATTTTGAACAAAAATGCAATTTTTTATTTTTAGCTATTGTTTAAAATACTTAAAACCAGGTTTTTTTAGTGTTCTTTTTAATAAACATGGATGTTTTAACCTTCTAAATCAGTTTGAATTTTGCTGCTGTATTGCTTAGAACTTGATCTATGAGGAATTTTAATATTATTCATTTGATCGTTAAGTCATGTGAAATATTGGTAAAGTACTGTAAAGGTGTTTATTTTAGGAATGAATCTTTGCTATGAATGCAGTTAAATTATTTTTCATTTTTTAGGTATTTGAAGTAAACATATATTTTCTTGATTTTCATGCACGTAAAAGCATAAACTTCTCTAATTCTTTAAATAAGATATTGAAGTTTACGAGAGTGGTTTATTCCCTCGAGGGGGTTTGAAAACGTCCAAATAAAATTTACAGAATAGAAATATTTTCTCTTAAATTTGAGCTTCTGTGTACTGTAAAAGTTCCGTTTATTGCTATTTTCACGCGTTTTGAGCTTAAAAATTAAAATATTAAAAAAAATATACGGAATGTTATTAACTGTTTTTAGCTATATTCTGTAATACATTACGCATAAGTAGACAAATTTCAAATATTAAAAAAGACCACTCCGATGGTAGGCAGGCACGGTAAGCGTTTTCAAATAGTGGGTTTTCCAGGCTGTCGGTCGAGTGGATAAGACATTGGACATGTTGGACGGCTGAAGTGTGCAGGTCCCGGGTTCGGGCCTATCGCGCATAACGTTCGATATAACGGTCTGGAGTTTTAGTCGGTTTTCTCCGCATGTAGCGTGAATGTACGTTAGAGTCCCTTAAAAGTCGTCCGAACAAAGAAACAGCAGGCAGATGCCTTTCGTGTAGGCTGCCCATGACACAAAAACAAAATTTTACAGGCTACCCGAGCTCTAGCACTTTCAGCCTTTTATAATTATGGTGCAAGATCGTTTGAACTCGCCAAGATTGTTAGAACTGCTGGTAATCAACAGGGATGAGTTGCCATTTGAGAAAAATCTGATGTGTCCAACACATGACTTCCCTGCACGTCTATTAATTCAAAAGTGTTTTTTACGCACTTCCTCTAAACTTATTTGTTTGAAAGAGATAAAATATCAATAATAGTAAGGTATAGCGATTTCCAGCCAAATATTTCGATATCGCCAAGTTGAGTTCAATTTGAAAGATTTCCTTCTGACACTTTATTTGGCGATATTTCACCAAAAGCCGACAAACTTGAGATAGTTTGCGAGATTTTAGGGATAGCCAAAGTAGTCATTGACCACCACTGACTTTCAATGAATTGAATGCATCCATACACCTTAATGTATTAAAAGTCATTTGGCTCACCCTGTAAATAAATTCCTAGTCGATTGCTGTCAAAAAAGATATTGAAAACAGTTAGATATTATAATATAGTTCTAAATACAAAAGTTCAAAATTCTACGGGTTAAAGTTTTAGAGTTATACAAAATACGAAATAATTTTTGGCGCCAAATTTGGCGATATTTCGGCAAAACTCGTCAATGTCGACGACATTTGGCGAGATTTTAAGCATGGACCAACAATGACAGATTATCGCCAAATTTGGCGATATTTCGCCAAAACTCGCCAAGAACGATGACAAATGGCGATACTTTGGGCATGGACCAAATGACTGACTATCGCCAAATTTGGCGAGATTTTGGGCATGTACCAAACAATGACTGACTACAATTGTATTATATTGAAGATTTCCATAGACATTAAAGTACTGAAATTCTTTTTGGTGGTCCTGTAAAAAAACTCCAGTAGATTGGAATCAAAAATCGAGATGCACAACTAGATGTTACAACAATCTTACATATCAAATTTCATAATAGTTTTTGAGATTTGAGAGTTAAATATGCACACACGTACACCAAAAGTCGCCAAGCTTGGCGACTTTTGGCATAGTTCTTGAGGGAGGCACGTGACCGTGGTCGGACCATTACCTAACTTATGTGGTAGGACGGTATTGTGCTTGAAATGGATGAATGCCCCTAAAATTGCCATTGACCGTAATGTATTGGAAATCTTTTGAGTGTTCCTGTAGCAGAACTGTAAATGATAGACACTTTTTTTAATGGAGAAATTCATTTTCTAACTCTTTACAGCATATATCACTCCTGAGTCGTTTGAAATAGTCCAAAAACTCTAAAAAACGCTTTGATGAATGTCGGCCCATAGAGCGTAATGTATTTCGAATCTTTTAGGCGGTGCTGTAGATAAACTGTCCAGTCGAATGGAACCGAAAGGGGAGGTGCTCAACTAGATGTTACAACAATCCTAAATATAAAGTTTCAACATTCTACGCCTAATAGTTTTTGAGATATGCGAGTTTAATGAATTTCGGCCCATTGAGCGTAATGTATTTCGAATGTTTTGGGCGGTCCTGTAGATAAACTATCCAGTCGAATGGAACCAATAGGGGAGGTGCACAACAAGATGTTACAGCTATCCAAAATTTGAAGTTTCGACATTCCACGCCTAATAGTTTTTGAGTTAGGCGAGTTTAATGAATTTCGGCCCATAGAGCGTAATGTATTTCGAATCTTTTGGGCGGTCCTGTACATAAACTATACATTCGATTGCGACCAAAAGGGGAGGTGCACAACTAGATCATAGAACAATCCTAAATATCAAATCTCAACATTCTACGACCAATAGTTTTTGAGATATGCGAGTTACATACATACGTACGTACGTACGTACGTACGTACGAACATACGTACGTACGTACAGACGGCATGGAAAAACTGACCACAATAGACTCGCCGCTGGTCAAAATGAGTTGCAGACGCGTTAATATGATCGTGCATGCTAGCCTACGATGAGATGCATCGAAAAAATTCTTAAAATTAAATTTTTTGTCGAAATTTGGCCCCCAAAATTTTTCGGGATCACATTACTTCCTTATACTACGTACAAGGAAGTAAAAAACGAACGAAAAGCTCTAACCTTCTGGCCTGTTTGGATGATGGAGTGCTTTTTTCAATAAGGAAGGGTGGGCATTTCGAACCACCCGAACGATCGTTGTACGATACATTTTTTCATCTTTTATTATTTAAAAAAATATTAATTTCCCATTTAAATACTAATCTCTTGTGTGGGTGTTCGTGTTACACTTGTAGGAGTTCAGCAAAGACAAAACTGTAAGGGAAAGTAAGAGCAGTACAAATGTGTTATATCAGTATCAGACAATAAGCTTAACCCTTTGAAGCGCAACCATTTCAAAATTCTGAAAGAAGGGTAGTCTGTTGCCATCGCTCGATTTAACTACCAGCAACATGGCGGTGGATCGAATCGTTCATTGCGTGCCACAGATCTAGAGATCATTTTTTGACACAGATCGCTGTGCGAGCGCACACCCAGGCTGTGTCAAAAAATTGCCTCTAGATCTGTGGCACGCAATGAACGATTCGATCGACCGCCATGTTGCTGGTAGTTAAATCCAGCGATGGCAACGGCTGCTCTTTTTTTCGGCATTGGACAGTTTATCCAGTTGTTCTTTATCAACGTATTTCCATCGTATTCCTCCAGTTTTCACCAGATGCCAGTGGTGTTAAAAATAATCCTGACAATTTTTACTGGAAATGATGCGCTATAAAGTAAAGGATTCTCGTGCAACTATGTCACCCCCAAGTATTTTTATAGAAATCCCATTTATTCTTCGTGATAGACAGCAGTCAAAATTTCAGAGTTTTGTGCCCTCACGCTGAGGATACCGCGCATTAAAGGGTTATATCAGTATCAGACAATAAGCTTATGCAAAAGACACCTGGTGGTTTCAAAAGTCTCAAAAGTCTGGGGCACGATCCTTTATCTATAAGATCTGTAGAGATCTTCCTATTTTGCATGAGTGGAGGTAATTAAACACAATTTTTAATGTTATTTAAAATATTTGTGCAATACAAAGTACAAGTTGATTATAAATACACAAACACATATGCATGTATTTCCCAGCCTATGAGCTCTTAGTGGCCAGTCCGCTGAATCTATCGAAGTACAATTTCAAAAACGTATTGCTATTTGAAGGTGTGCGTTAAAAAATTGTGATTCTTTCAATCAGCAAAGCTCTCACAGTTAAGACTCTCACTCTTTCCCTGCTGAAATGGATCAGGAAATTGAAAAACCGTTAATGACGTTAGAACGATACTCGTAAGATGAAATTTGGCGTCGTAAAGAAAAACGTTGAAAAATGGCCAATTACAATACCAGAAAAGAGAGGGAAATGTTTAAAACTGGAATTGCAAATTTTCAATATGCCCATTCTGCTACTTTAACATTTCTATTGTCTGTTCCTTTATACTACGCAAATTGCCTCAATATGCATCCATATATATTGTTGCAAAAAACTCTGCTGGTTTCTGGGTTCGTCGTTCTAAGGTCCAGTAGGTGTAGTAAGTTCTAGAAAAGAGTCCACTTGTCAAGATGGAACACAAACTTTATTGCTTCTAGAGCTTCGTCGAACAATCAGCTGTACAAAATTCACAGGCACTAACGGCCAGTAGCTCGTTTATAACAGTCCGCTCGGTATCGAAGCTTTCAAAAATGGTGTAATTTTCACACAGAATAAAACACTTCCACAGGTAAAATTCAGTGGAAATATACGAAGGATAACACAAACAGTCCCTCAAGACTCAGCAATGAAGAATTTACAAACAGCACTTAAAAACAAAGCTTCATAAACAAGCGCAAAAACACCGCTTCTATCACACGCAGTTCACAGAGCAAAGCACCGCACTCATTTAAGCTCGATTCACACTGAACTGGGGCCTCTGTCATGCTTGTATTTATAGGTGACGCAGAATCTACAAGAAACTTCCAGAAGAATCTATTTCTCGAAGATTCCACATAAAGCGGGAATTTTGATTACGTCATAGAAGAGAAATATTAGGCTATTATGTATGCTAATGCAGAAAAACTAACTTTACAATCCCCATTGCTAAAATCGCGCCAAATGACCGAAATATCGCCAGACTTGGCGCCAAAAATAAGTCCTCGAAAGTGAAGTTACTGAAGTCCTAGGACCAATATTTCTTGAGATTTCTAGAAACTGCAATAGAAATTAATGGGAAAACCGAAACTTCCGTATCTCCGGTACTAGTTGACTGATTTTGATACAACAAAAGGCAAAATTTTACTATTTGACGCGTAGAATACGAATTTTGAACTATTTTAAACCCCAGAACAGCGGGTTGCCCCGAAAATTCGTAACAATATGTTGTCTTTGTCCTTTACAATGGTCTTTTTTGCTAATGTTTTAACGCAAATACGTGTGTAATAGTTCGAACACCATTTGTGATATTTTAATATTTTGAGAAATTTCCGGAGAAAAAAATGAGTGTTGCTCTTGGAAAATATGAAATATTTCCACCGTAACAATATCTGAAATTTCCTTTGTAGCATATAAGCCATTAGGGTAGCATACACTGGTATTGTATGTTTTATAATTCCCGTGAACATATGTAGGACGAAAGGTCACAAAAATAATAGCACTTGTTTTTAAGATTATATTTCAGATGAACTAATATTTCTCCCACTACTGTTGTATTGTACTTATATTTTAGAATCGTCCACAATCTAAAATTTGTAACACTGAGAGTCGAATTATTGACAAAACTGACCTCAGTAATTGATCTGTGTATGTAACACAATTGATTTAAGTTTTTCGGCTTTCAGATTTTTTTTTTTTTTACTAAACAGATACTTCTTATCATGTTATTTTGTCGTTTTACATTTGGGTTGCTGTAAAGGAGGTTAATTTTGATTATTTCTTAACTAAATTTTTACCAATTGCATAGCATACTTTTTACTAATATAAAGTACTTATTTAAATACACATAGGTAAAAACTTTTTAAAAATACAAAAATATACTGGGTAATACAGTGTATGGAAAAAGAAAGAAACTTTTATACGGTGTGATAAATATATAAATAATTTGGCTTTAAATATCCCACTGCAGGCGATTAATCCGCACTAATCTACAAATTTCATTCTAATCAACGTGCGTTCATCCGTTCATAAATAATGATGCCAACAAGTAAATCCTAATTCAACACAAATCCTTTTACTTGATAAATAACAAATGGCTGGATGAATCGTACGCGAACAGAGAAGCTCCTTTTTCTTTATTGCTGAAAATGTTTTGGTAAGAAAATAACACCGATAAATTTCCTGAGAAAAATGGCTTTTTTGGATCCAATAGATTTTGCTGCATACTTATGACATAAATAACGTTATTAATACAGAAACAGAATTTTATCTGAAGAAGATCAGTGAAATTACACGAAAAATTTGAAAGTATGAAAGTGTTTCATGTTTTACTTAGAAACTTTTTATTTTTTTTTTTCAATAATAGAAATGCCAAAGAATTAAGAATCGCGAATTTTAAATAACTGTAATTTTTTTTTAGAAAATTCGAAGCAATTGCTGTGATCATAAAAGTTCAAAAACTACTTTTTTGTAAATTCATGCTCTTTCACACACTTTATTGTTAGGACTAGGGTGCTGTTTCGTTTACTCCCAGGATTTTGTCTACGCGACTTTCTCGACATGATTTTTAGTTTTGTTTAGTTGACAAGTTTCGTTTACACGAACTGTCACGGTGTCACAGTGACACGAACTGCCACAGATCTTTTGAAATGTGTTTGCCAGATAATGCAGAGGGGGGGGGGGATTAAAATCTTGAAAGTTGCACAAGATTTGCCATTTTTGATAACCGATTGCCACGTTTGCTGCCAAAAATAACATCAAAACCCAACCGAGCTTGAAAAGTATGCTCAGAATATGCCTGGCGAAAACAGTTAAATAGTTTTAGTTGGTGATTTTATTATAGATTTCAATTCCAACTATATGTTTTATGGAACAAGAAAGGCAAAAGTAGTCAAGTTTGAAAAAAAATGTGAAAAACGGTTGGAGATCATTACAAACTAACGAAGCAGGCATGTCCATCTCTTGAGTAGCGCAAGAACTAATGATTGGAGCTATATCTTTTTGACATCGAACGAAAAGGATCTTTTGTTTGCAGGACAGTACATGCAACTCCGAACTCCCGTAGGAAGAGCTACCTCCGTTTTTCAGCTAAACCTTCATTTCTGTCCCCCTCTCTAACATTTTGGCCTGTGTGGGTGGTGGAACTTTTTAACACTTTCCAACAAGATTGAAGAGTGTTTATGATTTCGGTTTGCCTGACTGTCCGTCCGTGCTCAAACTTCTTTAAATATGTATCGAGTACTAAGAAATTTACATATGTTATTCCTATGTACGCTATTGAAAGTGGTGTAGTTTTTAGTTCTTAGTTTATAGTTCTTTTACAGGAGCACACAAAAGAATTCAAATACATTTCGCTCTATGAGCAGTCATTTTTAAAGCGTATTTTAGAAACATTCAGCTATTTCAAATGAAACAAAATAGATATAGGATATTAGAATACAAAATGAAGCTCTTCATCAAAAATAAAGTGTCTGTATCTTTTACAATTCTTCTACAGGAGCACTCAAAAATTTCCAATACATTACGGTTCATAGCAGTTAAAATTTGAATAACGAATATACTTGCTTATTCTTCATTCAAAAGATGTAAATAACATTTAAAGCTCTTTCACAGGATTTTCCAAAATTACGTTATTAGTGATATACGACTGTTTAGAGGTTATTCCCGAAATCTCGCTACAAAGATACATCTCCAAACTTGGAGCAAGGAAGACACTTGTGTTGAAATGAGTTTTATAATCGGTGCATCTGGAATAATTTATTTTCCTGGTTTGCAATTGAAAAAGGATGGACATTTTGCACCACTCTAAACGAATCTCTTTTAACCTTTTTTATGTTCGCTAATGCGGAAAGTTTTTTATTGGTATTTTTAAAATTTGCATGCCTGTCCTTCCGCTAACGTTCGTAAATATGCTCCGATTGCTAAAAATTTAATTATGTTGTTGCTGTCTACTGTACCATGGTCCCTATTAACAGTGATGCGTATAGCAATTTTTTTTCAGGGTCACCCAAACGTTTTTTCTACATTGAGGTTTACAGAGAATCATTGTTTAAAGCATTTCAGTGTTTAACCCGCAACAATGCATAAACTACACATTAAGAAACTGCACCTCCGCAGATAAGATTGCGTTGGAAAGTGTCTTATATTCAATGCTTTTAGCACAGCTGATCTATTGCATTTTAAGGACATCGTTTTCTACGATCATTTATTGACAGGTAAAAAAGGTTTATGCCGGAGTAAAGAAAAGAATACGCACAGATTTAGGTTAGAAGAGGAGTTTTTTAAATAAATAACTTAATGTGGACTTTGGCGTTAACTTGTTTGTTCCCATCGTTGCGGAACTGATCTTTCCTCTGTGCCCTTAGTCTCTTCCAGGAAAGGGTCTTTCGATGCTTCTTTGGGATCCAGCGCTTTTGCACGGAAGTGCAATAAAATTAACTTAAATGATGCTACAATGAAAGGATTCTTTTCACTCTCTTGACATCTGGTTCAGTTTCCGAGTTTTTTAGGATATCGATTCATGCTGAATTCCCATCAGTTACATGCATCGATATCGAAGAATAACTTGAAAGAATGCCCAAATGGTCTCAGCGCTGAAACACTACAACCGTTACCATCGTTCAATTTAACTGCCAGCGACATGACAACATGGATATAGATATGGCTGTCAATATGCCTATCGGATAGCTAATCCCGTGCCACAAAGCCAGCAAAGGAATCCTTCGGCTGTTCGATCGACCACTCAGAAAGTAATACTTCAATCGAGTGATGGCAATGATGCACATTTTCAATTCTGGACAGTTGATTGCATCCTATCTCCGCTGTCTTTGAGAAAATAATTAACACAGACAGATAATGTGAAATGTACAAAATTAGTTGTGATAAGTCAAATCGCATTGAATGTGGGAATGCCTAGTGGAAAGCTAAACTGTTTCTCTTTGATCCGGTATGTGAATGCAAGGCAATTCCACTCGAAAAGACAGCGAAATCACTTCCCACAGCACCAATTCTCCATTATATCGCAGAACCACAGAGACATGACTAATTGTTAGTACTCAGAGTAGCAGTACATTAAGTTTCGTGCAGTTGTGAAAATGAGTATAGTTGTTATGGCTTGGAATGGACACTGTAGAACACCGGAAGCTTTGTCATACTCATCAAAAGCTGATCGAATCGCAATACAACCTACCACTTGAGAGGTATGAATGCATCGGCTTATACATCAAATCTTAGTAACTATACTAAACGTGCTCGATTGCTTTATACACATTTAACTGGGAAATCTAAAGAACTAATCAAAGTCATTCCACGCATGGCGTTTGTCTTGATAATGTGAATTTTAATCATTGTTCTAACGAGATAAATTGTTTTTGTGCAAGTTGAACATTTATTTTAACACAACCATACTCACAACACTGGCACACATAATACACTGACAATTAATTTACGTGACAGACGTGTGTAGAACTAGACATATCTTTTACTACAGTCGCCTATTAATATATAAGCACCATAATAAGTATTATTAAAATATAAGTTCCTGGAAAAATCTCCCTTTTTATTTCATGCATACAAGACCTATCTAAAGATTAAAACTAAACTATGGCGTAACAGCCCTCGTGAAGCGAAGGCCTGCACTTCCCACACACGAGTTGGCAAACATGGGCTCTGGAGTATGGAAGCATATGCCTCTGCCAAATAGTCAGCCTGATGCGGTGCTCCCAGTTTTCAGTCCCCAAGCAAGTTTGTTCCCCATTTTATAGACATACTCAAGGGAAGAAAAGCTAATTCAACCTTGCCCAGCTCTGTGTCACCGCATAACAATATGCTCACCATTAAACCACAGGGTTTTCTATTTTAAGATTACGCTTATAAAAAAAATCTTGATAGAATTGTATCATATGTAGCATTGTTCATGGGACACAATTTATGGTCTCAGACTACAGCATGTTGTTGCTAGAAATTGGCGCAATTTAAGAAGTATTGTTTGTTTTTGAAGAAATCATTGCATTATTTATATCCTTTTTCATTTGTTTTCTTGCTAAGCCCTCTATTGGTGATCTCTGAAGCTTATTTTAAAATCTGAGGGCATAACATTTCCTTGTACGACTTTAAAAAAATTAGTTACATAGGACTGTACTGGAGAATCGAAATCCTACATTATATTACAGTGAAATCCATTTAAAAAGTAGGTAATGTTTTCTGCGTACCAGTAAAAAAATTTCTAGCAGATCAATGCAAATGTGCCTGTGACACTTTTATCAGTAAAATAGCAGAAAAATCGGGATTTTTAAATTTTTATGCTACAAGATTTTTTCCTATATTGTTTACGCACATTTGTAAAACAATTTGAACCAGTAACGGTATTGCAGCTGCTTTCGAAGGTAAACTTTATAAAAATAAAGTTTACCTTCGAAGTTTCAAGTATTTAAGTGTGTTTTTCTGTACTTATGTTGTTGTTTTTGTTCTCGTGTTCATGGATAGATGATTGCTCTGTCCCTGGAAAATAGGTGCCATTGCCCCCGAGGGGGTTGGACTTTTGCCTTTTGGTCTCTGATTTTGAACCAATTACTGATGAGGGACCAACGACCACCTGAAATTGGCACCCCCAGCGGTATTGTTTGAACATGGAGACATTTGAGCCACAACGAATTTTACTTGCACCAGCTTCCATTAGCGTACATGGACCCACAGCAGTCCAGTCTAGAGAGGCGTTCACCCTCCCAAGTACTGGCCAAGTCGGGTGCTGCGTCACTTTCTGTGTTCTTACGGGAGCGGAGTTTAGTGACTAGGGACTCTCTACTTATTCCTACGGGACTCTCTACTTATTCCTACATATAAGCTCAAAATTTTGTGTTTGTATTATGACAAGCCTGCCCGAGCGTTATCTAACTCCAGGGGTGTCTTGGTTGAAGAACTGTTTAAAAGGTTCTAACACTTATTCCCGTTACAATTGAAGAAAAGCGACCAAAACTCCAAACCGCTAGACCCTCAACCGAAACACGGGACCTTCACACTTCAACCGTCTACCGTTCTGTTTCTTATCCACTCCGCCATGGTGGAGCATTTCAAGTTTTAAAATGATAGGTATAGCGTTTCAAATTTCATTCAAATACGCACCTTCGTTGTACACAAATACATTTTCTACGTTACACACACACACATGTTATTTCAAATAATATATCTTCTACGTACATTCAATGACTCCGGAACGCGTATATTCTTTCTTTTGAAGTTGTTAGAATAAGCCAATAAAGAAGGAGTTGCGAAAGTCTAAGAAACAAATAGCCTGTAGATTTAGAGTGGATGATATTTAAAAAAAAAAAATGTTGTTGTTGTTGTTTACTCGTAGGACACACCTGTTAATGTACATGACTAATTTAATATGAAAAAAGAAAAAAAAACCCTTTAAGTGTTTGATCAAAGGAAACTGCAGGCCAGCAATTGGGTAAGCGCTAGTTTCTGAGAAAATGTACAGTGAGATTACGGAGTTGTTTAGTGTTTTTTGCAAAAGTAAAGTCTAAAAAAATGACAGATACTTAGAATGAAGACTAAGGAATCGCTTTGAAATCTTCCTAATGCTTTGTTCTAACATGATAAACTGTCTAAGGATTCAAAAGAAGGATAAAAAAATCTTAATTATGCAATTCCAAGAAAAGTACTCGAATATTCCATTTGCCTTTTGTTCAGTTACATAAAACTATCGATTTTTATTCTTTTGTTCCTCATGGTAGTAATTCTTTCCAAATTAATGATGTAAATTTGAATGAAAGAGGAAACATTGCAAATTAATGACCAAATGAGTGTTAATTGTACAAAGGAATTGGCATCAACTTCATTAATAAGAATTGAGAAATTTATTAAGTACTCTTATTTTTTTTATATTTTTATATTTTACACGCTGTAGAAAAGCATGACCAATTTGAATTTGTAATGAATATTATAGAGACTCCGTCAATTAACAACGAGCCGTGAATTGTCAGAGTCTTGTTCTTACGTGATAGTTAAAACGTGTTCCGTTAATTATCAACGAGCGGTGATTGCAACGAATCTGTGTAACGAGTATTAAAAACTCTGAATTATCAATAATATTTGTATTTATGTGATATTTGAAACGTGTTTAAAAAATGATTATGTTTGCAGCTCTAAAAATTTAAGCTAAACAGCATCTTACTGTATTTTAAGTATTAGGAGATATGAATTTTAATCAGCCGTACTGATTGTATTTAAGCGAACAAATGGATTACCTTTTATAAACTGAGGCATACAATAGTTTGTTGTTAAAGAGTTTTATACAGGACACCCGTCTCTTGTAATAAAACACTCGTTAAATACTTTATTTTTGATTAATTTGAGTTTTTAAATTATGATACATTGAAAAGTCTAAATTGAATTCATCTTATTTGTTTGAGTTCAAAAACCCCTGAAACAAACTGACAAAATAAAAGCCTCGTATAGGTAAGAAAAGTCTGTGCTTGTAAAGTGTCAAAAATTAATAAAAAAGCGAATGATATTTTCGGTTCAAATTTACTCTCAAAAATTTGAAAGGCTAGAACTAAATCTAAAATTTCAATACATATGATATAATGCAGTAATAGATTGAAAAAAGACATAGCATATGAGATTCTATTTAATCGCCAGAATAACTAAATAGATTAGTTACAGCACAGAATGGTGAAAATTACGGAAGAGTCGGGGGTCTGGACCAATAACTTTGATGACTATAAATTTTGGTCTGTAGGTATTTCAGGCTAAATGTTTTTGGTCTAAAGGTTTTTGGTTCTGGCTAAAGATAGCAGAAAAGAAAAAAACCCCTTCTCTCTTCGAGCAACTGCAATTATTTTTAGAGATCCCATGCTACATGTGACACACTGAGGGTTTACAAGGGTAACATTTGAACAATTTCATGATATTACCTATCACTCACTTCTTTGAGTTTCAAGAAAAGTTCTCCCATACATACGTAGAACTTTTTTTTTGCAACTGATGAAGTGCAGACCTTTTGTAGTACGAGTTGCAATCCTATGGTTAATTATGTGTATTATTTACAAACTTACCTATGTATTAGTGTATTACTGAACAAAGATTTTTATGTAGATTCTGTTTATTCCCAAAATTTATTCCACCATTTAAGAAAGCTAAGACTCAAAATTGACGTCTGCTTTTATATGTTTTTACTCCGTATTACATACGAATTAATGAATTACTTAAAAAAAGAGATAAATTAAAAAGAAAAATGTACATGGTCTTTCTAAAAATGAAAACTCGTGTAGAAAAATAAGAAAAATTAACAAGAAAAGAAATCTATCTTCTTTTAAAATTTGCGCTTAAGCTATAGCTTGCATTATAATTTATTTTAAGCAAATTGTGTTAGCTCATTTAATAATTTTGGATTTAAAAAATATTTGTCAATATACTTTAACAAAAAAGAATATATTATTTATAGTAGCTATATTTAACAATAACAGAAAAAGAAATGCACACTTTCTTTGAAAAATAATATTGAACATTTTTCATGTATGTGCGTGTGAATAATTCTAACACTATAAACTGAAACTTCGATATATATATTATTGGGCCTAGTATTTCGTTTTACATAATATTTACTTCTTTGGTTCACATGTAAGCTCAGTTTATAAGACGTGGATTATTGGTTTTTTGTGCGTATAAAAAAGGGAAAGCGATAAATGCCAAAGAAAAACAACAAAAAAAACCAACTTAAGCATTTATTATGAAAGTCTGATATTAAGTTCATTTGTGTTATCGGCAGGAAAGAAGCATTTATTTGCAGATCATTAATTTTAACAACAGATGCAATTAATTATTTAATCTCATTTCAGCGAGTAATTAATTTTATCACATCACTCACGGCAAATTAGTGAGAAATTGATCGAATATAAACTGCGATACAATCCTTAGGAAATACTAAAGAAAATTCCATTCTGTTTTTATATGTGTTATTTCACTAAAAAATTAATTCAAAGAGAAATGAATTACATGAGAATATTAATAATCATCTATTAAAATCTAACATAAATTTTTATCTAATAAATATTTGAAGACTATCCGCTAATTCTTGGTAGGTTTCAGCAGGAACTGCACGCCATTTCTGCAGAAAAACACTCGTTAACTCTGTTAGCGATTTAGAACTTCGTGGTCTAACTCACAGTCACTATTCTAATTCATCCCAAATGTGTTCTATTGGATTCAAGTCGGGTTTCGAGGAGGATAGTCCGAATTCCGAACATTCATGCCAGCAAATCACGTTAGCACAGGCCATGCATTATGGACAGCATACTGCATGATAAAACAGGAATGGACGCTCTCCGAACTGTTTCCACTAGGTAGGCAGCACAAAATTGCCCAAAATATCGAGACAGGCTCTTTCCGTCTTGAAAATTTCTTTTGCAAGAACGAAAGAATACAGGCAAAAACATGAAAAAAATTCCCGAAGCATTCTGTCTGCACCTTAAAATTTCACGTTTGGAGTAATATAGTCAGTTTCAAAGCGTTTAGCAGGGAATTTCAACACCCAAACTCTGCCTTAGGATCAGCAGATTTCAAAACCTTGATTCATGTTTCATTACACATGGAAATTGCCTGATAAACGCTTTGAAATTGACGTATTACGCCAAAAGTGAAATTTTAAGGTGAAGGCACAATGACCTGAGAGTGTGTTTCACGTTTTGGTCTCTACCCTTTGGTTTTCATGAAAGATATTCTGAAGACGGAACCCCATCTCGATATTTTGGACAATTCAGCGTTGTCTACTCCAGCGGTTCTCTTCGCGCCCCCAACAAAGACTAACTTTCGATGGCGCCCCCTTAACTCACAATTTTAGGCGTGCTTCAGTTTTTTACTCTGTAATAATGAACATTTAGTCGACTTTTCTACAAAATAATGGTAGCAGTAAAGTTTAAATACACATTTTAAGAGAAAATCGATGTGGTTTGGAGTAAAAATAAGAATAAATAAGATATTTTAAAACACACATTTGCCTGTTTTTCTCTCGCCCCCCTTGCAAACACTCTGCGCCTCCTAGCGCGGCGCGTCTGACCTGTTGGGAAACGCTCGTCTACCCTATGGTAACAATTTGGAGACGGTCCATTCTTGTTTCATCATGATGAAGCTCCTATCTATATTGCATGGTTTGTGCAAAAGTGGTTTGCTGACATGGAACTAGATAAGCCTGTTCAAAGCCCTGATGTGTATTTGACAGAATAAATTTGGGATAAATTGGAACATCGACTGCGAGTTTGACCACGAAGCAGTAAATTGATGACAAAAGTACCCAGTGTTCTTCTTCAAGAATGACGAGCAGTTCTATTTTTCAATAACTAATGGATAACTCGTGGCCTTCACCAAAGCTTTGCAACTGTTTTTGCAGCAGAAAATGGCCTAACTCCTTACTAGTTTTTGATTTATCTGCCGGTAAAGCAGAACATGCTTGAGTATAGACACTTCTGCTCGTATAATGAGTCTAATATTAGAATTTGAAAAACAAACAAACGCAATATTACTTAGTCTATACGTTGATAACTAACAGGATGTGAAATAACACAACAAATGACGTCATAAACTGCGACTGATATCAATATATTTCACGGAGAATTCAAATCAGGTTAATGAATGTCTGAGATAATAGAATGTAGATTAAAAAAAATATTGATTAAAGAAGTATTTTATGAAATATGTCAAACACTGTGATGATTTATAGAAAGTTATGTCCCTATGGTTAGATTAACGTTAAATGAATTAAAAATATTTTGAACAAAACAGTGTACGAAGATATTGCACACAGCATATCATTTAATAGAGTTTGAACTAAAAAACAACAAAATGTATGCATGAAAAAATCCTCAAAACAAACCAAACACTAGCGAAATTGATTCAAATTTTGTTAGTATGATAAAAAAAAGAAAACAGTTCATCGAAAATAATATTTTTCCAAATAAATTCACAACCATTATCAATAGATTATTAAATCGCACGTTCAGAATATATAAGCGATAAATCATGGGAGGAAAAGAATATAGTGTGTTGCATTGATTTATCCATTTGGTTTCTATATTTAGTTCACATAGTATTCCGTCTCACTACGCTTCATTGATAATCAATTCTTTTCATTACGAAAATCATGCAGTGCAAGAAATCTATATATGGAGGTTCCAGATTCTTTGTATGGCTCTCAACATACCTTTCTTCGCTGAAAAAGAAATGTAATGTGTACGAAATTAAAATCTCAGACGTGAAACACATTTTTTTTTATTCAGTAAATTAAATGAAAAACCAGTTTAAATTGTTTTTGATCATTCAAAAACAGTTTTGTTAGTTTAATAGCTGCGTACCAGCTCTTATCACTGTAGGAAACAAATATTTTTCGTACATATGTAATTCATATTCATTCTACTGACATGGAATCTCCAAACAGGCAAACGTGACGTTATGTTTGCACTCTCAGAAAAATTCGCCTTTATGCACTACTTTATTCCTCATTTTTCAACGAATGGTTTCCGTTCTCTAAGGAAACGTATTATTTCCGTGAAATCTGAAAAAGAGGAAAAAAATATGTTGAATCTCAAGAAGTTCCTCCAATTGACAGGAGAAAAAACGAAACGGATATTCGTCAAATAACGGATATATTCCGATAGCACTACTGCCAGTAAACTTTTTGTGCATTGAAGAAATAACTTTTGAGAGTGCGTCTTCATACGCTAATATATGCCTCATTTTTCAACGGATAATTTCCGTACTCCTTGGAAACTTTATATTTCCGTGAATTCTTCTCGAAAACATAAAGAAAGAGGAAACAAATTTGTTGAAGTTTCTTCAATTGACAGTAGAAAGAAAAGGAGATGTTCCGACAGCACTGCTGCAAAATTTTCGTGAATGGAAGAAATAATTTTTGAGAGTGTGCTTCATGAATACTAAACTGTGATCATTGTAACATCATGACACAAAAAACTATGCCAGTGATATTCGCGATCAAAACAGAAAGAGCTTGGTGGTTTGCAGAGGAAAGTCTTCACTTTCAAAATGTCTTATTTCTACATCATACTGTTTTTTAGGATTAAGTTGCAGTACTAATACCTCAGACATTATATGATGTGGACAACCGTTTTACCTGATAATGGAATTCGTTAAGAGTGGACAATGCATCTGCGCAATTAAATCATTCCCCCCGCAAACGTAAAAGCTATCGATAAGCTGGGTTAAGTTTTGCAATAAATTTGGAAACATTTCGCACAAACTCCCCAAGATTGGTGACGGGTACCGAGATTTTGGGCATGAGGTGATTGTCTATAGACTTGTGTAACCACAATGTATCTATTGAAGTTGTCTATAGACTTTTAATTCTTTTCGATGATCCTATTATTAAATTACTCTCTCGATTCCAATCGAAAACAGATGCGAATACAACTAGATGTTACAACAGTCTTGATTATAAAATTTCAACATTTTACCTCTAATTGCTTTTGAATTATGCGAGTTCGATGCATACGTACGTACAGACGTGATGAAAAACTAATCAAAATGGGTTGCTCAAAATAGATTGTGCATGCAAATATACGTACCTTGAGACGCCATGTAAAAACTCATCCAAGTAAATTTAGAGATGGTCAAAATCAATTTTTTCCGCCAAACCCATGAATACCGAAATTTTTCGCTATCACTATACTTCCTTTTACTTGTGGTCGGGGCCAGAAGTAGTGTTGGCAAGCGGGGTATGTGCCCCGAAAAACATGCGAAGGGGGACGCAAAAACTAGTTATTGTTAAAACTAGTTATTGTTCCAAAAACTAGTTATTGTTTCAAAAACTAGTCATGAGAGCCGTGCACCTTAATTAGAGTTGGCCCGGGTGACATGTAGAAGATAGATATTTGATCAGGTGTCTTGATTATAACTTCCTTTCATCAAGAATGTCCGATTCTCTGTTAAGTATAGTGCTGAGATCAAATCTTTATTTCAGCAGTACTGGTAAAGCACTGCTGCAATTACTGTCCAGCTGTAAATATAGTACAATGTAAGGTCTATATGTTTTCAATTTTTAACGTTAAATCTACGCCTTTTAACATGAAGATTATGTCTAAAACCCCCCTCAAAGAAAGTCTAAATGTCTGACTAGTCTGTCACAGGTCAAATATAATGTAAGATTTTATGAAGTTGCATTTTTTTTATGTACGAGGTATTCGTCAGCTATGTAAATATCGACTACTTTATTACCATTGGAGGATTTTGAATATTGAAAGTTTATCGATTTAAAATTTCTTGCAAAGCTAAATGAAATATTTCTATCAAAATCGCGTTTATATGTATTTTGTAATGTTTTAATAAGATATTTAAAAGTTAAATTTATGTAATATATTTATATTAATAAGAAGGTCTGTCCAGACGATTAGATAGTACCTACTGAAAATAAATCGCATATAGACATATATGATACAGTACAGTAAGTTACTTTAAAGGATTTCTCGCAAATTATCAGAATGTACTAGTAAGCTTAATCGTACCGTGACTGAAAATTTTTGAGGGATTGGGGGAGGAACATTTACGGAATTCAAGAGCAGAAAACAAAAGTTTCTCTCCTAAATTTCGAAACAAATGTGCTGAATGAGAAGACTGAAATTGCCCCTCAGCCCACTTTGACTAAAACAATTCTACTACTATCTGAAAATTGAATGGTTCATAAAAATATATTACATTTATATTTCATACAAACTTCAAAATTATGTTCTCAGTGTGAATGGAAAAGTTTATTTTGATAAAATATCCACTCCATATTCAGTGAAACATTTTAGTTCTTAAACACATTTTACTTATTTATTTATTTATTTAGAAAATAAATGTAATTAAAAGTAGCATGAAAATAGCAGTCGTTTCATTCTTGATAAAACTGATATTTTTTGTTTCTCAAACTTCTTCTAAATTCGATTATATAAAGGAAAGGAAATATGATAGATTTTTAAAATATCACTTATATTTACAGAATACCTTGAGTTTTCCCTCATTATTTCCTTTATTAAATAAAGTTCTCCTTCTGTTTTATTTTGTGTGTGGGATGCGTGTGTTACATAAAATTTTAAGTTATATTGAGTAAAAGCTTCCAGAACAAACTTTTTGCAAATATTAAATAATAGAGGAAAAACTGACTATGGATATCTATATAATTCAATATTTTTCAGTACACAGAACTATTTTCGATTTTTCAAAGAAATTAAGTTAATGTTGGCGGAAAATAACGTGGTTATAATTGATAGCATTTCTATCTATCTGCAGAGTGGCGTATGGGTAAATGGATACAGACAAGCTTTAAAATATAAAATCATTTTATTAACAAAAAAAAAAAAAAAAAAAAAACAAAAACAAACAAACAATATTTTCGTCAGTGACTTACATTGAACGTCTGCTAGGTTCAGTTCCAACATACAACATTATACAATAACATTAATTGTACAATAACTAGAAATTAACATAACAGGCAATCTTTGCTACTGTAAAATAATTTTTTTCTAAAAGTTTGCGTTCATAAGAAACAATCCAGATACCCGATACATTCAGTACATGAGCACCCTACGTCAGTTTGATGCAATTTAAATAGCATTGCTGATTAACGAGTGAACCGCTTGGCCAATTTCTTAACCTTGTAACTATGTGTCAAGCAGACAAGGACAGTACGCGAAAAATGATTGCTGTTCTATCAATATTCCCCCTTCCTTGTTTGTTCGACACAATAGTTGAACTTTCACTAACCAAGATTCAAGTTATCATATACTAGTTAAAGTATTTATTACTACATTACTTCATAGTCCTTTAGCTTAAGGAATATAAATACTAAATCACATAAGCGAAAAAAAAAAATATAATGTGCACATTGCTAAGGAACATAATTGGATATCCAAATATATATATAAATATAGAGAGAGATGTATAATTAAACAACGTTGTATCTCCGGGGGAATATCATTAGCATATTTGTACTAGCTATAAATACGCAATAAATGTATGTAAAAACAATAAGTTGAGACTGTACAAAGTCATTTACGTTTCAACTTAAAAATCCAGTTATGAATTAAACAGTCCGATTCCCCGCCCACCTCTCCCCTTTTTTTTTTTGAGAAGCAGGAGGGGAAAGTTGATTCTTTTTCAGGATTAACAAGAAGTGCAGACATAAACTTTTGAAATTCTAATTTAGTGGCAGGTTTTGTAAAAAGGTCAGAGATATTAGCTTTACTTGGCACATATTGTAATTTAAATTCATTTTTATATAGAAGTTCTCTTATGAAAAATAATTTAGCATCAATATGTTTACTTTTATTAGATTCTACTTCGCTATTTGCATAATGAATTTTAGCGTAATTATCGCAGTAAATGATTGGTTCTGTGAGAGAAGGGGGAATGACAATGAATTTACTGCATTCTTTAGAAATACGCTGTAGCCATATGAGCTCTTTTGCTGCTTCTGAAACAGTGATAAGCTCACTCTCCATTACACTCAAGCTAACCGCTTTTTGTTTGAATGTACGCCAGCTTAACTTTATCGACTAATACGATATTTTCTCCTATAGAAATTCTGTTAGCTTTATCAGTGGCAAAATCAGAATATACATTAATTTTACAGTGTCAATTTGAGATAAATCTAATTGTACACTTCCTGTATATTTAAATTGCCTAGGGCTTTCAGTAAGCCATTGCCATTCCCGGATTTTGCTGAAACTGACTGAAGGTACTCACAGCAAATGATGCGTCCGGGCGTGACCGATTAGCTATAAAAAAGAAGCAGCGTATGAGGTTTTTGTAAGGAATTTGTTCCATTTCTTGAATTTCATGCTGTGTCTTGGGACACTGATTTTTCAAATATATGGAACCAGGATATGGATACTAATTGATAATGACGAAATAAGGTAATGAAATTGTTCAAATAAATTACAAACGGTTTGGATGCATTTTCTTTGATGTATATAAATTTTATTATCGATCTGAGTAAATTCAACACCTAAGAGATTTTAGTAAGGCCTAAAAGTTTTAGTTCAAATTTAGTTTGTAATATTTGAAGTATACGTCTAATACAGTCTTCTGTTTTAGCAAAAGTAACAATATCATAAACGTAAACTAATAAAAGTACATTTGTATTTAAAGTATATGTACATTTACATGTAAGAAATTTTCGGAAACCTAGTTTTTGTAGTGCGCTACTAATTTTGTAAAACCACTCCCTCCCCGATTGATGAAGGCCGTAGATGGCTCTTTTAAGTTTACGAACTTTGCTATCAATTTCAAAACCGGGCGGTTGTCTCATTAATACAAATTCTTTTAATTTAGCATATAAGTAGGCACTTTTAACGTCAGATTGTAAATGAATCCATTTAAGATAGCAAACCAAAATTGAGAAGAAAAGAGTATTAATGTAAAATTTACGGCGGATGAAAAAACTTCTGTATAAGATTCTCCTTTTTTGGCAATGTCATGAGTTACCAAGCGTGCTTTATATCTGATAGAAATATTGGGACCTTTTTTAATTGTATACACCCAGCGTGAGTACGAAACTTTAGCGTTCTCAGGCTTGTCTATTAAATCCGAAACATTTCGACTGTTCATTTATGATGAACAGTCGAAATGTAGTAATTCTTCTTTCATTGCTTGTAACGCGGCGTCCCTCTCGTCGAAAGAACTCAAAGCGGAATGACGCATATTTTACGCTGCGTGTCATCTAATATATTTTGTAACAATCGTATAATGTTTGCTTCTTTTTGAAGCGAAAAATTCTTTAGGCACGTTGGGCAATTTTGGGATGGATAAAAATCACTGAAATCGCGTGACCATAACGCTTCCGCGTTATCGTCATGCTCAAATATATAAGGACAAAACGTGAATTGTGGAAAAAACGGATTGAGACGTGAATTTTAGTGTTGCTATCTGTTATTGTACGTAAGAACTCCAAGTTACGTATAAACTGCCTCCTTTTAACTTCCGAGACTGGACTTCATCGAACTAAAGGGTGGAAGTAGTGATGTGCCATTCGAATGATTTCCATAATCGAGTAATCGATTTCGATTATTGCCAATAATCGAATAATCGAACAGTGAATATTCCCCTTCCTCCGGAAAGGAATGGAAAATCTTTGTTACTGAAATCGAAAGCTGGCGGATTAAGTCCTCACCCAGGATTAAAAAAAAAAAAAAAGAAATTACGTAAAAAATGTTAGAGATCCTATTTTACTTACATAAAATGGACAGAAATTTCAATCAGCGGCTCCTATCTTCAAAATTGCAATAATCCGTGTCTGATTCGAAGTTTACTTAGAATTTTCTTTTGTAATGATAATTCGAGAAGAAAAGAAAAAAAAAGAAAACTTACTTATTTTTTATGTCACTTACTTATTTTTTTCTTATGAATGGACAATTTTGGTGTCGGTCTATTTTCTTTTAGTGGTTGTCGTTTATCATCTTCTTTATCTTTCCATATGTTAAACGGAGTTTCAAGCAAGACGCAAACTGGATAATAACGGGGCTCCATGTTTCAAAACGGTTAAATCATAGATTCCGATAACACATGGACTCAGTAACAAATAAAGCTAAAATTTTTCAACCTTCCCAGACAAAAAAAAAAAAAAAAAAAAAGAAAAAAAACTATTGTTTCCTTTAGAATGGGCTAGAACAGCGGTTCTCAACCTTTTAACGTCGTGCCCCCCCCCAATAAAGGCTAACTTACAGTGGCGCCGCCCCCCTCACATTTTTCAGCATACACTGAGTTTTTTAATCTTTAATTATGAACATTTTAAGCGAAAATGGATATATTTTTGAGTAAAAATGAGAATAAATAAGATGATTTTTTAAAAACATGCATGACTACTTTAGTTTTTCTCGCCCCCCCCCCCCCTGCAAACGTTCTGCGCGGGGCGCGCCCCCCTCAGGTTGAGAAACATTGAGAAAGCTGGGCTAGAACATATGTTCTCTGTTTCTCATTGTCTCCCTCACTTCCCCTCCGAGCCAATCAGTTAGTCGAATTCACAAGTGCAGCCGTAGTCAGAAAACCTTTCTTCAGCTGAGTCTTAGCTACATACCGCTATGCTATCGTATGTCGGAGAGACTGCTTACATTGTCCTTACCATGGCAACGGTGCTGCCAATTCCTTTATCAGCTCTGAGGGCAGTACCAACGACTTTCGAAGTTGAATTGCGGGAAGATTAAAGGTTTTTTTTTTTTTTTTTTTTTTTTTTTTCTGAATGAACTATCCGGCAGTTACTATAATACGTTTTTTTTTTAGATTTTTTAAAAATTTACCATAGGAATTCCATAATTCTAATCTGAATTTAAGAAAATTTATAGAATAAATTATTTTAAAATATGTGCTGATAATTTCAAGTGCAGCCCGGCTGTCCTTGCTGTATCCCACGAGCCGCCACTGGTTGGGTTGTTAATTGCTGTTTTTTTTTTTTTTTTACTTTCGTTCTTTCTTTCTTTCTCTTTTTTCGTAGTCATTCGTTGATTAGGGCTGGGCCAAAAATTGATAAATACCGACATGTTGGTTTTATTTCAACATCAGATATCCGATATTCCCATTTTCATTTCAGTGAAATCTCGAATTCGATACAGTTCAAAAATACAGGCCGGCGATAAGAAAATCCCGAGATCGATACCAGCATGTGATGCTTTTGCTACTGCTTTCCCTCCGTTGATGGCGATTCTGGATCGTGGGAAAAACAGCTGTTTCTCTACGGGAATCGCTGCTGCGTGTTTGTTATCGTAGAGAATAGTTTTTTCCTCCCTCGAAAGAAAGCAGTGTACGTTAATGTCAAAGGGGATGTAGCGTATAGTGTGTCATTCTGCTCGCGGAAGATATCTAGGCGCAATAGTAGTTATTATTTAACGATGATTTTGAGTAAAATATATTATGATGCACGAACGGCTATTTCAACAGACAATAGAGCTGCTGACAATTGGTTGGATCGATAATATATGATAGAGTAAATGTTTTTATTGGAAATAATAATTTAATCTAAGTGCCGTACAGTGTACATTAACGGGAGCTGGTGCACGTAAAATCTGTCGTGGCTCCTAAGTCGCCCATGAACGGTACCGCTGGAGGTCTCTCATAGCTTAAAGGAAGATCATGGTCATCCAAACTGCCAGCCTTTGGCATCAAATCTATATGTATGGTTTATTAGCCTAATTACCATAATTAATTAACGTATATCTCGGAAACTATCCATCGGAGCGCGTTTTTAATGATTCTCGACCCCCCCCCTAGACTCCACACCCCCATCGTTCCATAAAATTTCGAATGCTTTGACACCAAACTTAACCATTTAATCTTACAGGCCCAGGGGGTCATACGAAGCTCCCCTGTATGACGAAGCTCCCCTGTTAATTTGGGCATTTTAAAAGCTAGCCGCCTCGGGCGGCATTACCAAAGCCTGGAAACCGTTCCAGAGCCAATTTCTATATGTTTGCAGTCCTTTAAACCTCAATCATGGTTAATTAGTCTAATTACCATAATTAATTAACGTATTTCTCGGAAACTATCCATCGGAGCCCGTTTTTCTTGATTCTCGACCACCACTAGACTCCACACCCCCATCGTTACATTAAATTTCGAATGCTTTGACACCAAACTTAACCTTTTAATCTTACAGGCCCAGGGGGTCATACGAAGGGCCCCTGTTGTTTCATTTCGGGCAGTTTAAACACTAGCTTTAAATGAGCGCTATCACAACTTGAATTATTTTTGGGATAGGAACACTATTATGAAAAAGAAACAAGCTATGGTACAATGGGCCAAGTTTTGGTATAATGGGGAAAACCACTTTACTGCGGGCCCTCGAAGTCGTTTTTCTCAGAAGCAAAATTTTATTGTAAAGTCATTCTACCCCTGGACCCAGGGCCGGCCACATGGGGGTTGCTGCGGATGCAAAGAACCCGGGCCCCGGCTTTAAAGGGGCCCCCAAATCAAAAATAGCTCTATATATTTTTTTAAATCTTATATTTAACACACAGCTAGAAATTCCAATTCATTACATTATGTTAGTTGAATGAAAGTATTGCTACTCAGCATCTTCAAAAGTTAAAACATCACTAAAATGAGGCCCTTTTCCACTGGGTTCAATAGGATATCCCATATCAATTCTCTTTTACCTTTTTTTTCAAAGGAGTGAAAAAAAAAATCTGTACCCCAGGACTGGAGAGGTAGAGATGCACTGCACAGTCCTCTTTCCCCTTTTGCCTGTTGCTAAAGCTAACGGTTTCCTGTGAATTATCGGGCCTGGGAACGGTATTTAAAATGACCCAGACTTTATTACCGAAATCTTCGGTGAAGACTAGTGTGGAATGAAGGACGTCTGGCAGAGTTCGTCTCCAGTGTGAGGCCTGGAGTAGACATCACTTATGCGGGCGCCCTTTCGTTCTGATATAAGCCTATGAATTCACACATACTTCAAATATAAATAGTTTTTTTTTTGAGTATATTGATCATACAGGAGTACGTATGTGTGATGCACATACATTTCTACTATAGGTAAGTGTTGTTTTATAATTTCGGGGCCCCTTATTCAACGGGGCCCCCAGCTAACTGCCCTGTTTGCTCTTGACTTTAGTCAGGCTCTGGGTTCTGGGAATAATCTCCTTTTCTTTGTAAAAACTATTTTCATAAATTTCCCAGTTCGCTGTCTCACACAAAGTTATTAAAAAGATCATTTCATGCTTGAATACTCATTAAGTCTTATTGTTGGTCTGCTGCAGAGAATTGACTTCTGATCAGTGGCAAAAATTTAACCATTTGATATTTACTGTTTCAATTTGGGGCCCCATGATTTCAGAAAATGTTTTCTTTTCTTTCCTCCATCCCACTTCTTTAGGAAAAAATATAGTACATATAAATATATAAATCCCAATCCAGAATTTTACTAGCTATTGGGCTGTGAAAACTGTATTAACAATTACTACATATCAAAATTAACTCCAGACTGAAAATATAGGACATTAAGGTACGGCAAAATCAATGAAGACCATCCGAAAACCGTGCTAGGCTTTTCAAATTTTTTTGCTGTGTTCAATAATAAATCAGATTTAAAGATAAAATCTACAATATACGAAAGGAACGTGAATACAGGTCCTGATAAGTCATTCGGGGCCCTAAAAGACTTAAATTTGGGGTAGGCTTTAATGCAGTAGAGTCTCTTTAATGCGATTGGTATTTTGGAGGGCCCCAAAAAATGCTTGCAACCGGGCCTCTTCAGATAGAAGCCCGGCCCTGCCTGGACCATTCAAATATTAATTTTAATTAAATAGAGTACCAGCAATTACTCATTAAAATCTATTTTAATTTTTGAATATAGGAAGTGGTTTTACCGTTTGTTTATTTGATTGCTTACATTTCAAAAATACTAAAATTAAGTGTGAAACATATCGATATATCGCGAAAGAAGGTATCGATATCGATATATCAAATTCCAATATCGTCCAGCCCTAGGTAGGACCAAGGGCGTAGCCAGGATTTTCATTAGGGGGGGGGGCAGGACATGGAGTCTAACCGGAGAATGCCCGGTTTGTCATAATCAGACCCTATGACTAACTCATTTTAGGGGGGGGCAGCTGCCCCACCCTGCCTCTCGCTGGCTACGCCCATGGGTAGGACCATTACCTACCTATATGGTAGGACGGTATTGTGCTTGAAATGGATGAAATGTCCCTAAAACTGCCACTGACCGCAATGTGTTGGAAATCTTTTGAGTGCCTGTAGCAGAACTATAAATGAAAAATACACTTTTTTTGATGGAGAAGTTCATTTTGTAATCCTTAACAGCATATATCATTTCATACGCTTTAATGAATTACGGCACATAGAGCGTAATGTATTTAGTATCTTTAGGCTGCCCTGTAGATAAACTACCCAGTCGAATTTGACCAAAAGGGGAGGTTCACAACTACATGCCACAACAATCCTAAATATAAAGTTCCAACATTCTACGACCAATAATTTTTGAGATATGCATATTACATACATACGTACGTACGTACAGATAGCATGGAAAAAGTGGTCAAAATAGACTCGTTGTTGGTCAAAATGGGTTGCAGACGCATTTATATGACCATGCATGCTAGCGTACGAGATGCATCGGAAAAATTCTTAAAATTAAATTTAGCGGCAGTCAAAATCTGATTTTTCGTCGAAATTTTGCCTCCGAAATTTTTCGGGATTACATTACTTCCTTATATTCCGTACAAGGAAGTAAAAATGAATTCAACCAGATCGAAAATAAATATACAATATATATAATGTATCATGTTACTGAGTATAGTAATCGAAGACCGGACCTCTAGGCTATGAGTTAACGGAGAACCCACTTTGCCACACTAGTCGTCGAAAATTTCTTTTAACTTGTTTGAGAAATAATTAGGGGCCACCACTCCTTTGTTGCTCCAGGGTCTCCACACTTCTAAATCTGGCACTGTGTATCATAATCCATGACTGAACCGTTTGTTTTCCTTGTTCCATAAAACCTCCTTTGGAACTGAAATCTACATTAAAATCACCTACAAAAACTGTTGAGTGAATGGTATTCATGGTTAATCGCTATTTCACTATTCGTACAGTGAAGCGATTAATGGCGATTTCGCAATTCGAATTGGATTCGCGATTAACCGTTTTCACAATGCGAACTGTATTCGCGGTTAAATGCGATTTCAGTTTTCGCTATTAATCGCTTCACTATTCGAACTGTATTCGCGATTAATCGTGAGGAGGCTGAGGGGGCTGTACCCCCCAATTTAACATTTAGCTTGCAATTGAAACTTAGTTAATAAATTGATACACAGCCCCCCCTCCCCCTCCGCGCAGTCCCCGATATAAAATCCTGCATCTGCTACTGCAGAGTCCGAGTTTTTTAATGAGAGCTCCTACCCTTAACCGAACAAGTAGTGAATACTATCGAGTGAACCGAGTAAAACGAGTAGTGAATACTATCGAGTGAACCGAGTGAAACGAGTAGTGAATACTGCTCGAATAGGAAACGAGTATTCGCGATTAATCGTGAATACTACTCGAATAGTGAAACGAGTGTATCGAGTATAACGAGTATATCGAGTAAACGAGTAATTCGCGAGTACTCGTTTCACCGATGCTATTCGAATGCTATGTGCTGGGCGTTCGAATAAATTTTTCGAAATCGATTGATTCGAACGGATTTAATAATCGATTAATCGATTAATTTCATTCATTCATGCTCACCACCAGGTGGAAGGCGATCGTTCTAACCACCAGACGGGTTCGGTTCGAGATGAACTGACTAAAGTTTGAAGCGATTGTTGTTTCAATTTCGGAATGGGAACTTTTATGTATCTAAATAAATAAAATTATACTTTGCCTGTATACTACTTGGTATTAAAAAATTTTGCTATTTTTATCCGTGTTAAGCATTTGGAACCCACAGAACGACCGTAAAAAAAAAGTTTGTCTGTCTGCCGTTCTGTGAGTAACGCTTTTTTATTCGCACATCACGTAAAACTGACTGAAGCAAATGAAATAAAGTTTGGTGACATTTCTTTCCTAATTCTTGATTTTGCTGCCCAAGAAAACACACAACAGTATTTCTGAAAAAGCAAAAAGCATTAATTGAATTTAGACATCATTTTCATACATAAAACTTTTTTATTTTAACGAAATTTATACATCAAAGGAGCCATCTTTAATTTTTTCTTGTTGAAAACTTGTAAATTAAGCATCTTAATTATTTCAAGCGCTTTGATAATATAACAGTTGACGGAAATCCTACAATGTTTGCTTTGCTTTAAAAGCGTGTTACTTCAAAAAGTTTTTTTTAAAGGAAAAGATTTTACTTTATTTAAGCAAGTATATACAGGGTGTCCCCAAAAAGTGGTAACGGTCTTTTTCTATAACGGATAATTCTTTATCTATTAGCGGTAAGTGGACAGTGTAAATTGAAAAAAATGTTCAAAATAAGGTTGGGAATAAGGCTTTGTTAATAAAAAATTCTTCTCGTTAATTTTCAAAAAGTTAACTTTTTAAATTTGTATACGACCCCCGTAGAAAACAATGTGTCTCATACATCAATGAGGTGGCATACAAAATTTGAGAGCTGTATCTTAAAAAGTGTCAAGATATCAAGACAAATATATTGCTGACTTAAACCACTTTTCCGATCATTCCGATCAATCGAACTGAAAAAATCATATCGAATGATCGCCTTTAAGGGGTTGTACAGAAATTATGAACTAAAATCTTTTTTTCCAATCTTAGCAATAAACGTTTATATTCAAAATTATATATAGTCTCCGTTGTAAGATGAAAGGCTCAAATTTGGTACATCACCTCATTAGTATACGGCGCACATTTTAGTAATCGGGAATGTTTTTGTACGGAGTTTGAATACAAATTAAAAAGTGTAACTTTTCCAAAATTAATGAGAGAAATTTTTTCTTTACGGAGTCTTATTTACGACCTTATTTTGAAAAATTTTTCAATTTATACTGCCTATTTATCTCTAAAAGATAAAGAATTAAACAGGTTATCACCTTGTTGGGACACCCTGTAGAGTAACTTTTATTCAAATGTGAAACTCAGTAAAAGCTGTATATCAACTATTGTAGCGCACATATCAAAATTACTCCATACTCCTAACTGTTTCGAAAACTTGCGTTTCATTTAAACTATTGTGTATCCCTTGGGACAAACAGTTGTGCTATTCGTTTAAAACAAAATTACAAAATCCGCTCTTAGTTTAATCAGCTGCATTCAAAATACTGAAACTGAAACGTATTACGTGCAGACGGATGCGTGTTACAGAGCATTTCAAAGACGAGGAATATCTTTAATTTGTATAAATCACCACATTTTACTAATACTATATGATGCTAGTTTTACGTACATTAGTTGCTATCATTTTATGTAAAAATTTTAGCATTCGTGTTTTAATAAGTTTTTGTATAGTTCAATCTGCATTATAATGAGTAAACATCTACTGAATTATATGCATTACTTAAATTTAATTATTAATTAGAATTTTTTAATGGAATGGATGATCAGAAATATTCCATATTACCATGGCTAAGCAGTGACTAAGTTTGTAGAAGAAAGTTAGAGAATATAATAAAATTTGAATTTTATGTAAATATTTTAGCATTCGTGTTTTAATAAGTTTTTGTATAGTTAGTTCAATCTGCATTATAATGAGTAAACATCTACTGAATCATATGCATAGATTATTTAGATTTAATTATTAATTAGAATTTTTTAATGAAACGGATGATCAGAAATATCCCATATTGCCACCTCTGAGCAAGGGCTAAGTTTGTATAACAGAGAATATTTTTCGGAAAATTTGAATTATGGTTTTCTTGACTTTATTCTGTCATTTCATTATGAGAACGTGAATAAATACGCTCCTAATTTTTTTAAATATATTTTTTATTTTTACGTATTCTTGATTTACGAATGTTAGTGTCTTGAAGTGTACCATTCAGAAAGTTAGAATGTTTAGGCAGCGGCGTACCTAGGGTATGGCGGGTGGGGTGCAGTGAAAGGAGCCTCAGATTTCCATTGCGTTCGTGTGCAAACGCAGGTGCACAACATGCCCGTTCCAAGACCCATATCTGGAAGCAATATTAGAGACAACAGGGCAAATTAGTACTGCCGCGGACTTGCAACAAATAGAGGAAACAGTAAAATTAGTAAGTCACTAAAATACACTGACCTCCTAACGTAAAGGGACAACCTGTTTTTGTGCCTACTGGACAAATAATCATCAAAGTAACAAGAATTTTGGATGTAAAGTGCACTGAACATGTTTTTAAATTGAATGTGCCATGAAAATTTTCATGCATTTAAACACAAATAATATTTTCAACAAAAAAAAACATACTTGACAGAAAAGTCCCTACTCAGAGAAAACAATAACTATTTGATGTGGAAACTGTCATAGAAACATTACAAAAATGGGTTTTTATAAGACATGTATACACTCCTAGATGCTTCCTAGTACCTCCTTTGTGGTATCGACTTTTTATGCTGACAAATAAGTCGCAGGCCTAGCCTTATACTCCAGATTTAGCACCACACGACTTCTGGCTCTTCCCAAACTTAAATATAGTACCGAAAGGAAAAATTTTTGACATTATTCCCGACACGCGGAGGACCACGACAGAGCAGCTGAAGGTCCTTACGAAAGTAGCCTCCCAGAAATGTCCCAGTCATGGAATTAACGTTGTGTTGTGTGACGTATGTATCGTATTAAGGCAAATTTACACGAGGAATACCTGCCTTTGAGGCGGGAGTGTGTGTCTTCAAAGGAGAATTTACGTTGGGACAAGTGTATCTCTAGTCAAGGAAAGAACTTTGTGGAGATAATTTCGTACTTAACGTAAGCTTATAGCTAGTTCGTAATTCACTGGTTATCATTAATTAAGGAAAAATCACAAAAGTGACGATTATTCAAAAAGTTACATATAGACTATTTAATGAAACTCACCCACAGTGTATAACAGATATTAAGCTATAAAATAACATGAAAAGAAATGACCAGACACTTGTGGTAATATAGAAATTAGCATATGTATGAAATTAAAAAATTGGATGTTTGAATTTGCTATAAAATAGTACCTTTAATATGGAATATGGCTCCCCACCCCTAGAATCAATACAGCACCAACAGTGATGTGTGGAGATAATTTCGTGGAGATTGTGGTGATAATTTCGTAACTTTGTGGAGATAATGTCGTACAATAAGTTTCGTACAATTATGCGGTGTATGAGTTTTATGGGAAGGGAGAACTTTTGCTCTTCCAAGGCAGTTGCAAGCGTGGCAAGAGTCGCAGGAGGAGGATTGAGAGCAGCTATCCGTCTTCCTAAAGCATCCCAGACACAATCGATGGCTATTCAGGTCCGGTGATCGAGCTGGCCACTCCATGGACTGAATTGTTTGCTGCTGAAGATAATCATCCACTATGCGAAACCTGTGCGGTCTGGCATTGTCGTCCTGAAGCAAAAAGTCATCGCCTATTACCCGGAATAAGGGTGCACATAACCATCAAAGATGTCATTTCTATAGGTCTGAGCATTGAAGGTTCCACGTAGAAAGGCATGGAGGTCTGTGCGGCCAGCCAAAGAGATCCCACCCCAAACACAGGCACTGCCTCCTGCGTATACATCTCTTTCACGGATGTTTGATGAATGATAACGAGTTCCAGGTTCTCTCCAAATCAAACAACGCTTACCATCGCACTGGAGGCTAAACGTGGACTCATCCGTAAACAGAACAGCCCTCCATTGATCATCTGTCTAGTGGACATGTTGATCTGCCCACCTCAAAGGTTCCCTTCTGTGGCGGGGAGAGAGGGGCACTCCAATGGCTGGTCGCCTCGCATACACACCACCTTCGTGAAGCCTTCTACGTACGGTTGAAGCTGACAACAATCTTCCGGAGGCTACAGCAAGGGAGGATCTCAGTTGAGCCGGTGTTGCGGTTCTATTCCTTCGTGCACATAACGACAAATATCTGTCATCGGCGCTGGTTGTAACAGTTGGCCGTCCTTCGATGAACCTCCTGCATTCCGAATTTGTAGTTAGAAATTGTTGCCAAAGTCTATGAACACAGACATTTATCCATCGTACAACAGACATTTATCCAACATTTATCCACGGACTGACATTTATCCATCTGGCCAATTGTGTCTGACTTTGTCCAGCCTCTAGTCTCCCACTAGCTCTTCGTCGCAGTTCTTCTGGAAAATGATGCTTGGAAGATCATTGCTACTAATTGGCTATCCCCGCTTTCTTACCTTACAGTAACAGCGAAGTTGCATGCTTGACCTCAAAGATGCAGTTTTATGCTTCTCGTAATTAATTTATTTGGTTGCAACGCGAGTAATTTGCATAATTCAGTTTTACTCAGTAACATTATTTGACAACATATTCAAATTTCATACGGATTGGCTTATTTTTGAGCGAGTTATCGCTATTTTTCTGATTTTTTTAATTTTTGGAACCAGTGTAAAATCATTCACCGTATGTTTTTACTAGACATACCGTAAAATGACTTTATTACTAAACAAAACAGATCGCTTTGTTTCCCAATCACGAAATTTCTAAAATGAATTTTGATAAATCTTTTTTTTTAAGCATGGAATGTCTCCTAACCCCATTCTCAGCAAACGATTTTAAATTAAAATAATAATTCAAAAATAAAAATACAAGTATAGTTGAACCCCCTTAAATACAGGTTTATGTAAGGCAGATTCGTACAGAACTGAGGAAAATTGAAAATTTGCAATCTTTTCCCTATAAAATGCTAAAAAGCGCTCGTACAGCACGGTTATTCAATGATACACATGTTTTTGTATTGCCTGTTAGCACTACTGATGATGCTCATTTGTTTGTATGATCTAGGTGATTCGTATAACGCGGATTCATACAACACGGAACGTATATACTTGTGTTATAGAAGGGTACGTACAATAAACCTCAAACTTATTATTCTTACAAATGAATAATCGCAAACATTCACTAAAACTTAATCCCTCATTATTTACTTTACAATTAGTCCTCACTTAATTGGCGCAGTCAATAGAAAAAAAAAGTTGTGTCAACCTTGCCCAGCCCGATGATCGAGCTTCGGACCCGTTGCACTGTGAAAAACATTAGCCATTTATGTAAAAGATTAGGGCTCTTCAAAATACTACGATGGATATCATTGAAAAATTTTCTTTTGTTTTCAAGCTAACATCAAACTTGTACAAATAGTTATTTTTCATTTGATTATACTTTTAGCGAATGAAAGTGGACTTAGCTTTATAGAGAGGACTATATTTGTTGAACAATTACCGATTTTCAAGTATCAATTTTCGTAACTATGTATATTCATCATCGCTATAAATAAATGCAGATCGATACGTTTTGCTTCTGTAATTTAGAAAAAGGCTAATCGATTTTTGACTTCCGTAAGACTAGCCACGTGTTTCTAAAAATGTATTTAGCAACACGTAATTAATTTCGAAAAGTGGGAAAGCAATTAAAATTGCGAAGAAAGATTAGCTAATTAGTAGCTACAGAAAATTATTCATTACTTCGAAAGTAAAAACCGCTATAATCAATTTCACAATCTTGACCTAAAGATACAGAATGTAACTCTTGCCACATTTTTAAAGCTTAGCCTAATAAGTAATGTTTCAAAAAAAGTTCCGAGTTTTCTATTATTGAAGATCTTTTTAATTATACTTTTAAGATTTACCGTGATTAATCCTTTGAAGCATTTTCACATCAATCAAGAAGATCAACTGGATAGATTGCTCAACATTGAAAAAGTGCAGCCGCTGCCTTTGATCTATTTAACTACCGAGAACATGGCTGTCGACCGAATAGCTCGATTGACGCCAGTGTGCGAAAAAAGTTTTCTGACGAAGCTGACTCGCTCGATCTCCCAGCCATCTGTGTCAGAATATGTTTTAGCTATATGACGCCGGATGCGCTATTCGATCGGTCGCCATGTTCTCGGTAGTTAACCCTTTGAGGCACAACCCTTTCCCAATGCTGAAAAAAGGGCAGCCGTTGCCATCGCTCGACTTAACCGCGTGCCACAGATCTAGAGCACCTTTTTTGACGAAGGCTGGCTATGCGCGGGCACAGTCAGCTTTCGTCAAAAAAGGGTCTTTAGATCTGTAGCACGCGATGAACGTTTCGAATCTTGCCATCTTGCTGGTAGAACGTTTCGAATCGTTCCATCTTGCCGATGAACGTTTCGAATCGTCCGCCATCTTGCTGGTAGTTAAGTCGAGCGATGGCAACAGCTGCCCCTTTTTCAGCATTGGGCAATGTATCCAGCTGGTCTCGCATTCTTCCATTTTTCAGCAGATGTCGGTGCTGTTAAAAATAATCGTGACCATTTTTTTACGGGAAATGACTTGCTAAAAGGTAAAGGATTCTCGTGGAGCTATTTCACCCGCAACTATTTTTATAGAAATCAAATCGATTCTTCGTGATTGGCAACAGTCAAAACGTCAGAGTTTGGTGTTCCCAGAGCGGGAACACTGCGCGTTAAAGGGTTAACAGTGTAGTTCGAAAAAATCATGTGGTTTTGGTACACAGATACAAATAAGCTAATTAAGTCATGCACTTCAAAATTTTTAAAATGTCTCTTCACAAGCTGTACTATATATTGTAATAAACGATAAATCTCTATCAGTCGCGAAACTTTCAGAAAAAAATTCTTAAAAATCGAAAATTTAGCAGGATGTGTGACTGCTCGAAAATTTTTGCTATATAATTACATGTTGAAGAATTTTATGCAAAAGTTCTATGAAAGGCACCGCTGTTTCATTTATTACGATGGGTAGCATACCCCAGAAAGAATAATCCGGAATTTTTTGGAGCCTCTGGCGCAATTAGTTTATTTTAATTTGTGTACCTAGACCGTGAGGGAGATTTTGTTTTTTCGAACTACATCCTTAAACAGATCGAAGGCAACAGCTGCACTTTTTCAGTGTTGGGGCCATTTAACCATATATATATATATATATATTTTTTTTTTTTTTTTTTTTTTTTTTTTTTGCAAATCGCAGTGAAAGCGCTGAAATAAGAAGGTTTCACGGCGGAACCACCGCGTGTCGAAGAGTTGAAATATTCTAACATTTTTTTCTTTCGAACTTTTCCCAAAAAAAAAAAAAAAAAAAGAATTGCTCTGCTTCGATTTATTAGTGCCTGTCCTGTATTTTCTCTGTTTCTTTTTTGTAAACTGAAGCATAAGTACGGCTCAGGTTATGTTGAAACAAGGCAAATGTTTACTAAAACATGACTGTATTGGAAAAGGTGTGGATAGCAGTTAAAATTCTTGTGCTTGTTTTCATGAATTATTTGATTACATACATGTATATGCTCTAAAGTTGTATGAAGTGCATTTCCCTGTTATTAAACAACATTATAACGCTAGCATTCTTAACGTGACATGCGCAGCTGGTTTTATGGTAGTTCTTTCACACAAAATAATTCTTATACAACACGCTTTCTGAGCTGTCATTGAATAAAATATTATTGGGTCATTCTTAAAAAAGGTTTCGACTGCCATTTAAACAAGTGTTAAGAAAATTTGTTTTTCTGGAACTTACTACTCATATTGTCTAATAGCATTTTATTTAGAAAAAATTTGCAAAAGTTGTACAAATTTCGCACTGTGAATGACACAATTCATATTCTAGGTTAAAAGAAGACGGCAAATGTTCACTCTATTACCAGATTTTATTATTAAATAACAGTAAAAACAAATAATTAAGTAAAACATTTCAATTTTTGAGCATATTATTTGGCATGGAACGAATATCGTAATGCCCTACAACATCTAAATCAATACTGCATCTTCTCAACAAATTAGCCTAAAAAGTAAGTGTTCACTCTGTGGGCAAATTATGCGTCTTACCTTGATTTAAAAAAAGAGGGATGAATATTTTCCAATGTTAGTTTGCAAACTTATTAATTCTAGGTAAATGAGACTATGAAAAAAGACCTACTCGGCTTTTATTCGGTAGTCATTCGTCATACAGCAAAGTTGCTTACCAACAACGTACATTTTAATTTGTAATACATAAAATTTGCGTAAGGAGCCATCTTCATAGTTACATACGCACGAAGTTTATTTTTTCCAATGGCAACAACAAAATCTCACTTCATATTTCAAAGAGCTAGCTCATTTTAATCCCAGATACAAAATTTCAATACACCTGAGCTGAAAACTCTAATAGATATAAACTTTATTTAATCTAATTAATAGATATTAACTTTATTTAATCTGACTAATAGATATTAACTTTATAAAATACCACACCTTCATGTTAAAAGGTTTTTCCATACTTTAATTCATATCTCACTTAATAACGAAATTGAGAAACTGATTTATATTTGTACTATTAGAACTAAACGGCCTAAATATCTAACACTGTAATTTTTTAGTAAAATAAGAATATGCATTAAAATTATTACATTAATATTAAAAAGAATATGAATAGCAACTTAACCAATTTTAACGGAAATAGATGTGAAAAATAATTTTATTTGACTGTGCAAATTTTCGAATTTTTACGTTCAGTAGTTGATTTTATATTGATTAAAACGTCTTATGTTGATGAGTTAAGGGGTCGTATATCAATTTATAAAGTGATAATTTTTCGAAAATTATTGTTTAAAAACATTTATATACATAATGTATAACATTATATTTATTTTACTCAAAAATAGTAAATGTTAGGGGAATAAAAATTGCCAAATTTTGAAGCAAATAAATAACAGATTTGTAAAACGTAATGATGCTTTAAGCATGTTAACTTGGTTTCTCAGGTATATCACACTTTTTAGAAAATATCAGACTGTTTTTGGTAGATTTGTTACACGAGAATTATCTATATCGCTACACGAGAATTATCTGTTTCGCTATTAACATAAAATCATTCTTCAACTTCAGCTATTGCTAAGTAACTTTTATGCTTGTATCGGTAAGGTAAGCAAAGAACAGTCTCTCACCCTTGGCGATGTTTCTGGTAGCATTTCGTCTGTTTAAGAGAAGCTTCAAGATGCTCGATAAAAACTTTAAAATAAAGTGTTCATATGTATGTGTAAACGTTTTAGAAAAAAGTAAGCCCATTTAGAAACATACCACTGTCTTAAGTTAAGATGAATAATGGCATAATTAATGTGAACTATATTAAAATGAAAAATCTCGATAAAACTCTAAAATATTCAATTGTTAATTAGCACAGTGTAATAACAGTATTTCATTTTGCACTATTATGCTATGAATTTAAATACTTATATCATATGTCAAGTGTAAAGGCCAATAAGTTAGAGCACCGCAAAATAAAATATAAGTAGAAAAGTTCTCTTTAATCGTAAATAAAACCAGACGTAACGTACTTTGTTACTTCAAATATATTGAAACTGTAATTTCAAATAGATATTTTCGGCTCGTGATTTAATTAACAGCAAATGCAAATTATCAAATCATTGTTTAACATCAAATTTTTCAAGAAATAAAATTTTTCTCAAAAGTTATCAGTTAAAGGAAATTTTTTTGTTATAAAATACTCCATAATGCAGTTCCTTAATCGTTTTTAAAATTCAAATTTTAAATTGCTGATTTGGGAAAGATAAATAACATTATTTTTTACATTCTCAGTACAAAATACTAGAAACTTTATTTTTCTTCAAAATAATATGTATTTTTATGCCTGAGAACGATATTGTTATTAAGCGAAAATTTCGGAGCCTTCATATACTGTTCTCATTTTGAAGATAACTCCTTAAAGTCGCGTTATAAAGTATTTGCAATATCTCCGGAAATTATCGTAGAAAATTCCTGAAAATTTATATTTAGGGAAATTTGAGGGTTTTCTTTCGTTTAATAAATTCGAAGTAGGGTATTGGCATTTAAAAACTCGAATATTATGCAGAATCAAATATGAAGAGAGCCTCTTTTGCAAATTTTTAAGAATAGCAGATTAATGCATGATAATGCCATTTGTAAGATAAGTGCAATTTGTAAACGAATGGCATACACAACTTTCCCCTACAATGTACCACAGCCAAATAGAAAGCAAGGGTTCTTTTTCTTTTCCTTGGGTGGTAAAAATAATGAATTTTTATTTATAATCAAAAGAAACTCCGATATTTGATTATATTTCTTTTAAATATTATATCGTGTTAAAAATAGCATTTGTTCAATTTTTTAGGAAACAATTCTATATCAATGTTTACCAATAGCGAAAGTAAAATATGTGATTTTTATTGAAAAATAGGGACATGATTGTCTACCTTTCTCTTTTTGAAAATGACCGTAGTATGATACAGTTACATTAATTTCGTTCTGTTGTGAAATATATCATTGTTGTTCAATATCCCTGAAGAAAGAAAGACAATTTTGTTGCAGTACTTGGTTATCAGTTTGTTGAAAAGATTTGTAGGAAAAAAATGAAATATCAGAATTATATTTTATCAGGTCAAATTGAATGTTTCAGTAAGAAGTATACGATCAGAAAATGCTATTTTGATATTAATATAAATGAAATTCTTATAATCGCAATTCTCTTTAAACTCAGATACTGAAATATATTTTTAAACGTAAGAATACGTTTCTCTATAACAGTCTTGTGTAAAGGAAAACATTTTTGTTTTTCTCCAACGTCGTCGTAAGTTATGATGTTAATCCGTTAGAAAACAAACTGGATAAAATAACCAGCTGAATTATCTGAACATATTGGAATTTCTTTCTACGGCACTCAAAAACGAGATGTGATAAATTTAAAATTGCGTGGTACTGATAAATTCTGCCAAAAATTTTATGCGACATCAAACTAAATTCGCAATTTGTACGACTCTAAATTGATTACATTGAGATTACACAGTTTAACATTTTTCACGACATTAGAATAAATAAACTATTTTCCTCTGCTGAACCACGGAGGATTTGGGTATTTTAATTAAGCGTTCCAGATTATGCACGAATTGTTTTAATTTTAAACACGGGAATAATCCTTCATTTCTGTTAATTATGTAATGGCAACATTAGATTATGAATTCTACCAGAAGATTTGTTACGACAATATGGATTTAAAATATAATGTGCAGTGTTAATAAAACTTTTGTGTGTTAAATTAAGTGTTAATTGTTTTAATTATTTTTCAACGGGCTCATAACATTCAACTAAACGATAAGTAATCCCATTTTAATATATCCCACCGTTTTTCAACAAAATAGAGTACCTGAACCATTCTTTTTTGGTATTTTTAAACTTCTTTTAAGTTGTAGATCAGTTTAAAAGTTTGTGAATGTTTTCGAAATTTAACTAAGAATGCTTAAAAGATAATATTTTTCATAGGTTATTTCATAATTTATTTTGTGAAAGGACACCACTAACATGAAATAAATTGTAAAATAAAATTATTCTTCTGGAAAGAAAATAAGATTATTGTATTCTGATTAAATATGACTTATGGATAAAGAAAAAACTTTTATTTTTAATTTTCGATTTTTGCGACATCTGCTTCAGGCACCTGGAAACAGGGTGTGAATTCGAAAGAGAAAAGAGTTTTGCTGAAACAAGGAGAAATAAACAAACTTTTTGCTTTTCCTCCCCTTAAATTGCTTAGAATCTCAGTACTTGGAAAATCTTGTTTTATTTGCCAGGAAAAAATATTTATGTTGTACCTTGTAAATTTATGACTTTAAGATTTATTTAAAAAAGAAACTATAGTGAATTTTTATTTATAATCAAAAGACACGCCAATATTTGATTACATTTCTTTTAAATATTATATCTTTTATATTCTTTTAAATGTTAAAAATAGTATTTTTTAAATTTTTTATGAAAGTACTTTGAATCCTTTATAAATATGTTAAAATAAAAATTCATTAATACAGTATTCTAGAACAGTGTTCTCTTGATTCTTTTGAATTTCAAAAGTTGTAAATAATTTAGACAAATTCGTAGTTTGAATAGGCCTTTTTACTATTATCAGCCAATGCACAGCCGATTCCATTACATTTATGACCATATTGAAAGGCCTATGATATTCTTAATATGCGATTGCTTAACACATTGTTCATATTTGAACTTCTGGTGTCGGTAATTTTTTACAAAAACAATTTTGAAAATACCTCTCATTGACAAGTGTTTGGAGGGACTGATTTAGACACGTGCACAACTTTAATTCCAGCATAAATAAGAAATCTAAAGCATCCATATTTCTAGTATATTGAAAACATAGCTTTGGTACAGATACATATGAGTTATTTAAAAAAGAAACTAGTGAATTTTTATTTAATAAGAAATCTAAAGTATCCATATTTCTAGTATATTTAAAACATAGAATTAGCACGGATACATATGAGTGTGAGGTCACTGTACTTTTAATAATCTTGTAAAGTCAAGACTATTAAACGATCAAGACTAACGATTAAAATCCATCGTTAATTTTTCTGGATTTTTTCAATTTAAAGCTAGTAGTTTATAATCTTGCAGTAACTGTGAAATAAAGTACGATTTGAGTATTTTTTTAATTTAAATTTTGTTAATACAATATAAAACATTTATTCACGTATACGCCAGTCCGTTGTCAATCACATTTATTAATTGCTGTTCTGATTTTAAGAAATTGAATCTTTGAGTGTATTGAGCATTACTTAATGGAGTACATTTTAGACTACATAAAAATAAAATCATTGAACCTTAGTAAAATTATAAAACTTGATCGTTTTTTTCGAAAAAAGTTTTTCCAATGATTTTACAGTCGTGACACAAAGTAATTTAAGTGGCTTTAAAAAATATTATTACTATTAAATCTTTTACCAACTGGAAAATTTTGAGCGGGTCCGCATAAAAGTTTAAGTTTTGTATTTCTTTAGATTCAGTCTCGGGAAAATTTTAATCGATTCTATAAAATTCTGCAGCTTTTTCTTTTTTTATGTAACTTTATAATTTATTGTACAGATCAACGATCAATATTTAAGGAATAAAACCCTGGGTCAACGTTTCTTGGGACACCCTGTATAACTTTTTTTGAAATGTTTGTAAAAAAATTCACTTTTATTTTAAATGGATACTACAACTTTAAAATCTTTACTTCGAGGTATAATAGTATTGTGAAGTTGTACTTTCTGCCTCTATAGGTATAGTTATAAATAAGCGGAAAAATAATAACTTATGCCGTTTCTAATTCCGTATCATTATGATATGCAGGTGATTAAATGAAGTATTTGAGAATGATTTTAAAATAAATAATAGTGATTAATGAATTAGATGTTTTTAAAAGTAATTAAATTATTTCATGTAACGTTATGTACCTTCGATATATAAAGGACTAAGACAGGTTTTATGAAAAAAAAAAATGAGAGTTTCCTATAGCAAAAACACATTTCAGCTATTTTTGTTAACGTTACTTGGACAATTTATTATATTTAAATGGGACTTCTCAGCTTTTTTGACGTGATGTGTTTCAGCTGTGTGTGCTGTCTTTGTACAATGATGTGTTTGCTGTCTTTGCACAATGTACATAATTCACATCACAAATTTCACAAGTGACATCCGTTATCACAAGTATATATTATGACCATAAAACAATTAAATATAAATTATAAGTATTATGTGAATCTGACGCTTCAAGGCCCAGCGCTAGTAATATTTCCTTCTAATCGGGAAGTTGCAAACTATTTAAATTCAAAAGATGTAGTACTGCACAGTTAAACTCTCATTAAACTGAGTCGCTTCCTCTGTAAGCACCGAAAATGTTGGCACTATACTTTTTTGCTTTTACTACAGCAGCTTGTAAGTATATATTTTCAAAGATAACATTTAGCTTCATATTACATTTTTATAAATTAAAAAAAATCCCTATATCTAAAGAGGCTAACGGCGGCCTCAAATAACGACTTAGTTTATTAATGATGGCCGCATGTTTCAAAGGAAATGCCTGGATTTAAATTAAGCTAAAGTGAATGAATATGTAAGTGTGTGTTTTGTTGTATGTAAATCGGCCCGTTAAAATGTTTCGAGTGGTATCTAGAAAATGAGGTCGAATTCGTAAAATTATTTTTTGCTGCTAAATTTGATAAAAAATTTCCAAACTTGGCAACCTCGTCGTGATTGGAATGTAGACAAATTTCGTAAAATCACAAAATCCGTTCATACTTTTTAGGAAAAATAAGTTTTAAGGAGAACAGTCTTCATTCATGTAATCAGATTTCATGCTATTCCTTTCAACCCCTTTTAAGAACAAAAATACGTGATTATTATATAGACAGGCAAACTTTTTTCTTCGTTCCTAGTTCATTAAACACATAGAAATCATTAGGCTTTGGAATTAAAAGCATCGAAGAGACAAGAATATTTATTTATTCATAGATTTTCAGTACAAATTTCATACGAATTTGTAAATCATGCAAGTATCTATTTCAGATTCTTTTAGTGTTTCTGGGGATGAAGGTGCTTGTGGCAAAAGAATTAGGGCTGAATGTGACCAAAATATGTTTCCCGGAAACATTCCCAAAACAATAGATGAAGGTAAAAAAGCATGCCGGTAAGTAATTTTTTGAAAATGTTACACATTTTTAGCCTGAAAAGTTTTAATTTACATGCAAAATATTACGTAAATAAAACCTTATTGCTTCATGGTAAAATAAAAGTTCCCGTGGTGTCTTTCAGTCATACCTGTTATAACTCAGGAAATATCGAATGAAGACATCGGCAAGAGCACTTTTGGTTTTTTTCAATAGATGAATTTTTATTCATGCATAGAGGTTATCTAGACGAGTAGTTTCGCCAATGGAAAACCGACGAACAAATTTTTTATCCGAAATGCAGCTCTATAGTCATCGGGCCTTGCATGTGTCCCAGTGGTTTACACTTTACGTAAATTCTTATAAATATTTACGTATTTCAGATGTGCCTTTGCATAATCTAAAGGAAATTTTGAGCAATTATTGAATTAATCGCATAATTTACTGTATTGGATTCTGCACTGTATTGGATTCTGATTCCTGTTTGGGGAATCAGAATCCTGTATTGGGGTCGGGACGGGGAAGGGGGGGGGATCCCCCCCCTAGTAGCAATGACTGCTCGTTTTCTGCATGGGCGTTCATCCACTCATCGTTAACTCCTGACTTATCGAATTAAGACATCGGCAAGAGCACTTTTGATTTTCTGCAATAGATGAATTTTTATTCATGCATAGAGGTGATCTAGACGAGCAATTTCGCCGATGGGAAATCGACAAACAATTTTTTTATCCAAAACTGAAGCTCTATAGTCATCGGGCCTTGCAGGTGTCCCAGACTTTTACACTTTACCTAAATTCTTATAAATATTTGCGTAATTTAGATGTGCCTTTGCATAATCTAAGGGAAATTTTGAACAATTCTTGAATTAATCGCATAATTTACTACAAATTTCTTATATTGGGGTTGGGACCGGGCGGGAGGATGGTATTCCCCCCTTGCCCCTCACACAAAATTTAAATTTGAAAAGAAATATTTACAAAAAATGTAAGTGTTTATTATATAAAATCGTTTGAATAACGGAAACTTCATTAAAATGAGCAACTCTTTTGAAACCTCCTTAATGTAAACAGCAAGAAGAGAAATCAGTTAATTCTTAAAAGTTATCCAAGAAGTACGAAAATTAAAACCACTCTAAAATTCCTATACAATTGGCAATATTGTTTTTTAATTATTAATTTTGAATGTTGTTGCTACTTACATACATTGGTAAAAAGTGAAATTAATTTCTTACCAATAGAATAATTTGACTATTATTAATAATAGCTGAACAGTACTTTGTCAAAATTTCACCCCAAGTCCCAATTTGAGACTAAAATAATCCCTACTTCAACCTTTGGCAAGTGCTTATTAAGTTTGGATGGCCTCATGGTAGCGCGCTAGACTGTGAATCTTTACGCTCAGGAGAAAAAACACTCAAAATACTGGTGTTAAACGATAAAGTAAATAAAAAACACACATAAGATGTTACATGTAAGTAGATACGTACGTTTCGACCAAAAATTGTTTTGGTCTTCCTCAGTCAAAGCCCTTTGTCACAAGGAGCAGAGGGAACTTCGGACCTGGTGAAGGAAGAAATTCCCCCCCTCCTTTTTTTTCAGAAAAACGGAAAGTTAGCATCCAAAAACGAAAACATAATAAACAGAACGGACATTTTTTGAAAATTTTGCTGCCAGTCGTTTATTTTTTTATTAACAAATATATTTTAAACAGTTTATCGGTTTCTTTTCGTTATTTCATTGGAGTCATCGGGAACCGATGATCGGCTTTATGGCCCTCTGAGCGGACATTTTGTACCAGTTGCCGATGAAATTTCTCCTTTTTCGGATGAAAAGCCGTGATCGGCTATTGCTCCTTCTCCTCGGATTAAACTCACCCGCCTCTCATCGACCGATGGGTTATTGCTAATAGGGCATTGTTCGGGTAGTCCAAACTTATCTTGTAAACATCAGCAAATTAACCCTTTAACTGTTTTACCCGACACATGCTCGAAAAGGCAATACGGTGGTATCTTGGAACATGGCAAAGTGCAGCTTTGAGAGTAGAAAAATTTGCACCGACCTGCAGTGCCAATCTTTGCTAAAAATTTTCGAATGAGCATTTCTAATTTTTTTTTTTTTTTGGCCATCAGAGGGCAACATTGTATGCATTTTAGATAAAGTCATAGTTCAGGGGGTGGGTCGAAAGCTCAAAAGGAAGCACTGCAGAAAACCTGTTTTACAGGTAAGTTTTACTGAAATTTATTTTTATATATTTTCTTTATATTAAGATATTATAAGAAATGTTTTATGTAACGAAGTTAATATGATAAAAAAAATGTATATTTAAAAAAACTGGCAGTAAAAAAATGACTGTTATAATGAATAATTTCTGTACTCCTAGAAGGCGTTAATGACTTTTAACAGATCACACCTGTTTAACATTTTGCGTTGATCAGCAACCGCAGGTGATTATGCAAATTTGTTAGTGACAGTCTCTAGGGGGGAACCGGGGATAGTTGACTGACAAGGGTAAGCACGCAGTCCTCATAGTCCGCTAGTTGTGGATAGATTTCGCAACCAGTCACAAAATAACTTTCTTCTTTTCTCTAAATGCTAGTGTATTTTTCAGTGCTAGCCATATGCAATGAACATTTAAAACGATTTCTCCCCTTTTCCTTTCTTCTTCTTCTTTTTTTTTTCATGAACAAGAAATTTTTTGCTGCTTCACTATCTCTTTAATTTCCAATGCTCATCTTAATAATGGAGATTTAACTAATGTAGTTTTCATAGTGTATGATTAACTCTGTACATTCAATACATTTTTTTTCGATAGTTTACATTTGTAAGGCTATGTCTCTCATTTTGTAAAAAAAATCTATTATAGGGCTGGTAGGCACATTTACGGCAAGTTGCTTCGATGCGCCAAATAACCCATAGCACTGTTTCAGAATATTTTCTACTATTTTATCTCTTTTTATTGTTTTACCAATGTGTGTGAACTAACCAGCACGTGGTAAGTAGGTGTTCTAATATCAAAGGCGAAAAGTTAGAAAAAGATCATCCCACCTTTTAAAAAGCGTACTTTCGCTGGTCGATTCGCATCGGTCATTCGGAATAGTAAAAAAGTCTAGGACTACTAAAAACAGCTCTGGTGCAGGCATACAGACCAATAAACATAAAAGTACACAAACATAGAAAAAAGCAGTCTCTTAACTTTGGCCACAGATGACCTACACAACTGGCACATTATTTTATATTTGTGATGCTTGTAATTTTGATAATGATTTTGAGTAGGAAAGAAACGACTCCAAATTAATGTTTCATTCATTTTTTTATAACTGTACAAAGTTCACATTGAGCGAGAACAGGTTTTAAGCTTGCTTTTAAAGATAAAGTTGATTTCCCTTAATTGAGTGTCTTATTTGAGTTCAATTTAACTATTTATATAGCTTATGCCAATTTGCATCACAAAGGTGTAAATCGGTGAATATATTTTCTCTTAATTCATGATTCCATTAAACATAAACTACACATATTTACAAACATAATTCCTGGAATTCATACCCAATGTATATAATTTAAATGTGCAGTTCAATTTTGGCAAAAAACTTAAACAAATAATTAATAAAAACCAGTAACTATCACTGGGCCTACCAGCCCCGGGTTCCCCTATATGCATATGTTATAAATAGTAAAAGGTTTTTAAATTTATTTTTGTTAATTTTAGATATTAGGTTGAGTGACATTTATTTTTATTTTTATTTTCATTTTTATACTAAATTCATGAACTTGGTTATTATTGTTTAGTGACATCATAACAGTAGGAGAGTGTATTTTGAAAGTCAAAGAAACCTGCTCCGGAAATATTAATCGGACAAACAGTTTGAAGCATACCTTAGGATTTGTACGTGAAGCCTGCAAAGAAGACAGTCCAATATTTAAAGGTTATTAAAATTATTATTCCTTTAGTGCACACAAAATTTTGCTATTAATTTTTATGCTAAAAATTAGTCTTATAACGATAAAAGAAAAAATAACTATTAAACAGAAAAAACGGTGGCCACTTTTAAAATAGATAACGTTAATTTTAAAATACGATCATGTGCGGAAGTAGGTGCAAAAGTTTCTGCATGAACACACTTCTAAGATAACGTTACTTTTAATGGAATATACGTAATTGAACATTTTGATTTTCTTGTCACATTGTTTAACGAGTAATTTCTGTGGTTTCCATCCGAAACTTCGTCCTTAAAATGTTCTATAACTACTCAGTATACATCGCCATCACCACAAAAACTGCGTTTCATAAATGTCAAGCTTACAATTTGAAAACATTCAAATAAGCACTTAATTCATAGTGTATCTTTTATATAAGTCTAAAAGTTTAATATTATTTTATTGGATTTTACTCACTTTTAAAATAATATTACACTGACGCCTAGGAAACCTCCACTGTGATAATTTTGAAAGCAGCAGCTGTATGCAAAAAATCCAAGATTTCTAAAAGTGTGACATAGACCAACAGAATAGCATTGAAGCTGAGTAAAAGCATTTATTAAGGATGTATAGATGATAAGCTGATTTCTTCAGGCATGCTCCGGAATCACATCAAGTACGAAAAAAGTAAAACATTTTTCCATTTTGAAGCAACAAAGTCATAACATTACTCAATGGATCTTTTAGTAAGTTTGATTATTCATTTGACGTTTAGGTTTAGTTAATGAGCAAATGTTGCCTGTGGCAAAGGAATTTTTGCAAGCAAGTTGTATTCTTGAAGCGAAAAGCAAGGACGAATGTGTTAAGAATAAATGCAGTTATTTGATAAATCTCTAAATCTAGAAGTCATTAAAAAATACTTTGAATAGTCAGTTCTATGATGATCATTCTAATTTGCATACTTCAGAAAGTTGAGTTTGTATTAACTATTAGTCCAAAATGAATGTCCATGTCTGATATTTTTTAAAGCATTCTCCACAATTTCTTTACACCATCTGTTTGCTGAAAATATGTTGAAAAATTAATAAATTATCCTATATGGAGCATTTCTTTTTTTTGTAAATTGTTATTGTTTATTTCTTTTCAGTTATTTCAAGTAACATTCATTGCATTTCATCTGCTGAGGACTTTATACTTAACAAGTGCTTGAGCTTTGGCATCAGTGAGCTAACCAGGCAATTTCTCTTAAATAGTACCCGTGAATACAGTGAAAAGAGAGGAAATCAACTAACAACAGAAGAAGAACGTTGCTTGTAAGTTGATTCATAAGTTTCTATGCCTATAATTATTTTTTTTGCTGCTTTATTTGTTTTGAAAAAACATGAAAAACATCAGCAGCTTAAATTAAACATTACACTTTATAAGTTAAAACAGATAGGTCGCATTCTTATCAATAAAAATAGGTATTAAATAAGAAGAAAATAGTAGGACAGACGATCTTATTGCGAATAGAAATACAGTTTTATAATAATAATAATAATAATAATGAACAATTTTATAAGAATGTATAAATTTATAAGTAACGTATTAAGTGCTACAGATATACATGTACAGGGTGTCGCATAACTGTTGGTACAAATTTAAGGAAAGATAGAGCACATACTAAAGAATCAGAATCACACAGTAATGTGGGGTCAGAAGCGCCGTTATCACTTACCTGATCATAATCATTTTGGAAAATGTGTTGGAGTGCGAGTCTTAACCAAGTTTCATAAACAGTGTTCTTGTCTCTAGAAATTTTAATACGAAATGAAAAAGAATTTTTAAACTATCAATTTTAGTCACAGGTTTTCTGTGAAAGGTACGTTAGTTTTTGACGAACAACGGCCGGAAAGTTCACTATTATTTAAGACTTGCTCCAAAGTGATTATTATTAGATAGACGAAGATGACGTTTCCGACCATATTGCTATGAGATTCTTTGTAATGTGTTCTACCTCTCCTTAAATTTTGTACCAATAGTTACGGGACATTCTTCTCTGATAAAAGTTTCGATATAAAACGCATTGTTTTTGACATTATGGTTGAATATATTATTTAAAGTCAAATTTTGCGTCCCCCAGACAGCACATAAGCTTAAATCAAGCTTGACATTTCCTTGAATTTGACGTATTAATGCAAGCTTGACAGTTCAACTCATTTTAAGCTGGCAGCAAGCTTGCAGGAGTCAAGTTGAACTGTCAAGCTTAAATACAGCTTGATTTAATCTTGACAAGTGATACTAGCTCGATTTCAGCTTTCAAAGTGCGCAGTGATGGCGCCATCTGTGAAAGAGAATGGACATTAATTGTCTAGCGTCCTCAAATTTGCTGAAAGTTCGTAAAAGATGTGTTTTATTCATGAAGCTTTTTATTACCAGTGCCATATTACCGGCAGGGCAAACGGGGCAACTGCCCAGGGCCTACAGATTTTAGGGCCCAAAAATCTTACAATCTTACACTTTTCTAGTTTTAAAATAAAATTACAAAGGATAAAAAAATTCAGAAGTTAAATAATTTTTTTAATTATAAAGTATGAACAATGAAAATAATTCAAATTTACTTTTGTATAAATTCATTTAAACTTATTTTGAATTCTTCGAAATGCCCTATATCGATATAGCATACCAATATGTAGGAAAATAACTAACCACATTTGTAAAGAGAATTTTTAGCGTTAAAAAATAGCAAAAATTTTCAATTATTTGTTATTAAAAAAAATATTTACAAAAATGACTAAAGTGTTTGTATTCCATACATGTTAGCAACTGTGATATAGCATTTCGAAGTAACGTTTAACTATCTGTTTCTTTGATTTCAGATTACTTAACACAAAATTTATATTAAGTAAGTAAACCCATTCTATATTTCCAAATATGGAAATTCTTCAAAATAAAATACAATTATACTACGAAATTGATTTCAAAATCAGTCGTTTATCTCGATTTTGGCCAGCAGTATTGCGGTACTGAAAGTTTTAAAACTTGTGCTGCTCTTAAGTTTATATTATGTTTATTTCCCTATTAGTAGAGTCTCTAAATCACACATAACATTATTTTAATTTTGATGCATCCCATGGAAACAAATAACACATCGCCCACTTATCAATCTGGCGAGAAAACAGCGTGGTAAGTCACTTCAAACTTTAGTCATAGCCGTACAAGGCTCGGTGGCTGAATGGATAGCGTGCTCGGCTGCTAATCCAAAGGGCCCAGGTTCTATTCCAGCCACGAATACTCAAAGGAAACAGATTAAATTAAATTGAAATTTCAGCGTAGAGGGGGAAAATGCGCGGAAAAATAAATTGTGTGGGGCGCGTTAGCCAGCGGGCGCCCCGTGTATTTAGAAAATATTTTTTTTGGAACATTTTTTAAGCTTGAAATTAAGCTTGAAATGTCAAGCTTGATTCAAGCTTGAAATGTCAAGCTTAATGCAAGCTGGGCAAGTGTAAACTAGAACACTTGATTCAAGCTTGCTTCAAGCTCACACGCTTGGAATTTTCAAGCTTAATTCAAGCTTATTGACTTGATAAATCAAGCTTGCTCCAAGTTTGATGCAAGTTTGCTGTGCTGTCTGGCTGCATAGTAACACAAAGAAACCAAGACTGGACAACGAAATAACGCATTTTACAATGGCTTGGAGAAAGAAGTTTAACTTTGTTTGAAAAATGATGAGTTTTTAACAGTGAATGAGCAAAAGATATGCGAAAAATAACACAGGCCTGCGATGAAAAAAATACAAGGGAACTGAAAGCTGAACTTACTATATTTTCTGATACTGATTTCAAAATTTTTAAATACAAATTTTCTATCAGGTCACGTTTTTTTGAAAAATTCGATTTTATTTGGATTTTTATCAATATTTACCATAAAAATGTTTCGGGTTGAATTTCTTCGCTCCCTGCCTGACCATAGATTTATTTTGGGCCATTTTATTTATTTGTGATTGACCATCATTCTACCATGATGAAGCTGAAACCTACAGAATAACCCTATGTGATTCCCCCCCCCTCCCCTTCTTCGCCATCCCTCCCTGCACGTCGCGGTACCTCTATAACCAATAGCGTCGCGCAAATCCTTATCTCAGATCTTCCTGTTGGTTCGCTGACTTCTTGGGAGTGTAATCTTATATAGTATCACGCATTCTGACATAGTGACAAGTGGACATCATAGAAATAATTTTAACATTTGATTTTCTCTGTGATTTTCGTGAAGCATGACTTCGATTTCGAGACGTTGTGAAAATTTGCCAGATGACTTTTGTTATATATGCGGTGAATATAGTGTTATCAAAAACCGTATGAGAAGCATTACAGATTATGTTAGGCAACTTTATCTTGCGTATTTTGGCATAAAACTCGGATACCAGGACAAATCGTGGGCTCCTCATAAAGTTTATGTGAAGTGTCTCAATGATCTACGAAACTGGTTGAAAGGGGAGAAGCCTGCTTTACGCTTTGGAATTTTTATGACATGGAGGGCACCAAAAAATCACTATGATGATTGCTACTTTTGTTCCTGCAATGTTTATGGATTTAACCGGAAAAATTACAAGCTAATTTCCTATCCTGATAACATTCCATCGGCCATTCGCCCCGTTCCTCATGGACCCGGTGTACCAGTGCCTTTGCCTCCGACTGAATTGCCAGTCATCTCTTCAGATCCAGAACAACTAGAAGTTACTGAATATAAGCCCTCTGGAGGTGATTCCCCTCAGCTTTTTTCTCAGGTTGAACTTAATGATCTCACTCGAGATCTGGGCCTTTCAAAGGAGGCCGCTGAATTGTTGGGCTCCATATTAAAAGAAAAAAAACTTATTGGCTAAGGAAACCTCTTTTTATTGGTACAGGAATAGAGAAAAGGAATTTTTTTAATACTTTGAGGAAGAAGAAAATCTGGTGTATTGTTCTGATGTTCCTGGATTGATGACCAAATTTAATATCACTTACAATAAAGATGAATGAAGGTTGTTTATAGATCCCTCGAAAAGGAACCTTAAAGCTGTCCTTCTTCATCGCGGAAACCAGTATGCATCTGTACCAGTTGGACACTCGGTGCATTTAAAAGAATGCTACGAAAACCTGTCTCTCGTCCTCACCAAAATAAAATATGCCGACCATGGTTGGACCATTTGCAGGGATTTGAAAGTTATCTCCATGCTACTTGGTCAACAAGGCGGTTATACAAAGTACCCATGTTTTATTTGCGAGTGGGACAGCCGTGATAAGAGTCAACATTGGGTCAAGAAAGAATGGCCAAAAAGACAAATACTTGAACCAGGGCATGAAGAATGTTATCAGAAACAGCCTAATTGATCCAGAAAAGTATTGTTACCCCCTCTCCATATTAAGTTAGGTGTAATGAAGCAGTTTGTTAAAGCAATTCGAATAGATGGCGAATGTTTCAAATACCTGTGCAAAAAGTTTCCATATTTATCCGAAGGCAAGTTGAAGGAGGGAATTTTTGTTGGTCCAGATATCCGCAAACTTATGAAGGATAAAGAATTGGAGACTAACATGTCAACAAAAGAAAAAGAAGCTTGGGTTGCCTTCAAAGATACCGTTAGTAAATTTCTGGGTAATTACAAGCATCCTGACTACAAAACAATTGTAATGTATATGCTGGACAAATTTCAAGCATTTTGTTGCTCCATGAGTCTCAAAATGCATTTTCTTCACTCAGATATGGACTTCTTTCCTGAAAATTTAGGATCAGTCAGCGAAGAACAGGGTGAGAGGTTCCACCAAGACATCAAAGATATGGAGCGTAAATATCAAGAAAGATGGGACAAGAATATGCTCGCTGACTATTGTTGGATGTTAACGCGAGATAGGCCTGATATTAAACATAAACGAAGAGCGTCGAAAATAAGTTTCAAAGAGTACGTACTTAAATAGAAACATTTTTTTATTTGTTTTGTTCTTTGCTCAGTTTAAAATTTGCTTCAAATTTTAATATTGATACACATACATTTGCTCCTTTTGGTCCATATCTTCTAATATTATCAGTAAGATACTTTAATAAAAAGAGATTAAAATAGTATACTGGTGATTCTTTTTCTAGAAGCTGTACCATAATTTGATTTTAAAAGATTAAAATCGGGTTAACTTTCTGTTCTCTCAACCAGAGGCGACTCGTGCGATCTGGCAACAGTGGTTTTCATCCATTTAAACCAATAAAAAACAAATAATAACATGAAATGATGGAAAATCATTTTGCCTCACCAAGAATAGATCATTTTACATAGATTTAAATGGATAAAAACTAGTGCTGCTTTATAGTACATGCAAAATTGTTCGTGAGAATTCTTTTTCATATAGGATTTTACAAAAATATCGATACTGATTTAACAAAAAATCCTGATGTGATGGGGAAAAAATGAGGTCATTTTCGAAATCAGCACACCAAATAATATAAAAATAAGCAAACACATCTTTTGTATTTTTCAAAAACTTCAATTTCGCAGGCCTGTGTAATTTGTCGGGTTGTATGAAGCACTGGATCAGTATTAGAAACAATGAGGGGAAATTCAAGAGAAGGTTAATAAATTTTAAGAAGGGCATAGAAACACACACATTAGCACTAGAAGCAATAACATGTCGATTAGTTTGATAGTTTAACATAACAAAGGACAAGTGTGCTTAAATAAAAAAATATAACTATTACTAGGATCAGATATCAATTTAGAGTAAGAATAACTAATTAACATGTTGATAGTAGTAACATAAACCGATTTATCAGTAATTAAATAATTTTAATTGTTTATAAATATCAAGTATTTTTTTCTGACCTATTTTCCAGAGACGATATGTGGACGATTTTCTGCCCTTCAATCTTAGTAACTTTACAGTGTGGAGATCAAGCAGGCTTTGCAGTACGTGATATACTAGAAGAGTTTGCTGCTGATAAAATCTGCTCTCAAGAACTAAGCGAACAGTTTCTACCATTTACAGAAATTTTTAAAAAGGCAATTCTACAAGAACAAGCACTAACGAAAAACGGCAAAGTCTGAAGATGCCGAAGATGCATTCGAATTATCAGATGATTCACGGCAGCTCTTCAGACAAAAGCAGTTCATTTATCAAAATAAATCCAGACGTAAGAATTCACTTTGAATTTGTAATTTCAACTAACCAGAATCTTTGTTGGGTCAATGTGCTTTAGAAGTACTTGATCTACTGAAGCACTGCATTTTATTTTTTTGCACTGCCCCTTAAAGATTAAAATTGGTATAGTTTTACAAAATTAAAAAGAATATGCAACAGCTTTGTATTGTTTCTATTTATTAAAATATACTATTGCAATGAGCACAATTGAGTATTCTTATTTTTTATTAAAAGGTATTAAGTTCCAAACACTTGTATCCCCTTTGCACAAGTTTGGACTCGCATTTTTTTCGCACTCTCCTCACTAATATCTAAACGCTTAAAATTCTTTCCAAAATTAATCTATCCTCATAGAACTTTTTGAGTAAGGGAAAATACGTTATTTATTTTAAACTAGAAGATGAAGAGCGCAACGGGCGCTAGAAAAAGCATTTGACGAAAGTATGTCTCCACTGAATATATTTAATCTTTGTCCAGTTAAAATAAGTAACGTCATAATAAGTTTTTATTATACCGAAATCGAATTTCCTTGCTCTTTTGGAAACTTGCGGTAACTTTCAGAAGCACGGAATTTAATAAAGCTCATCTTTACACAACACACAACACACATGTTATGATCGCTCCAGCTCAGTCTTTTTGTCAGTCACGTCATATTGGCGATCCACTGCTCTTGACCAGAAGGGTATCCCTATCCGCTGAAACCAGTGAGTGCTAATCTGAGCATGTGACAGGGAAAAAAAACCGTTTCTTTGAATCTAGCACGCAAATTAATTAACTATGAATGCTACTGTGACATGCTCTATTTGCGAAAAGCTGATGAGATGAGACACACAAATATAACTATTGACTTGCTTGCTTGCCAGGGGAAAACAGCTCGCGTCAGTGAATGTGTCGTTGCGCCGAATGTTGTCATGCGCCCTTCCTGGAGTTTCCCCGTCACGCTTTGGATCCTCATCAGCAGGTTACGGTGGGACTTCTGAATATTGGCACCACTCGGAAACTGTTTTCGACCTTCGAGAGGACTTTCGGAACCACAGATTTAATGCACGTACTCTGCACGTACGTGGTGGTCTTTAGTAGTACATCTTTATTGAACCCACAGTCTTCCAATTATGACTCCAACGCCTTAACCACTGGCCCACCACGGCCAGAGCCTGATTTCCGGGAAGGCATTCGGGTCAAGCGCCGGGCCACAAACAAAAAGAGGCTCCCAAAATGTTCTTTAAGTTTAAAAATTTGTAAATTTTGTAAAAAAAAAAAAACGTTTTCGAAAGAGGGGGCCATCAAAGAAGCTTTTGCCAGGGGCCCCAACTCCACAAATCAGTCCCTGACCACGGCCCTTTAACTGCTCCCTCAAAATCTCACAGCTGATTGTTTTCAACCTCTGTAGGCAAACAAGTCCTCTCTTATAAGGTCAGTTCACGCCAGGAGAAAATTTTCTACAAAATTAACATGCATGCTCTTTGTCAAAACATGGTAAATCGCAAACTGGAATTGGACATTCGGTCATTTCGGGTACCATGGCCCTAATTAAATTTAATCGTATTTAAAAAAATATCTCCTATTTTTTAAATATATATTTATATAAATAAATCATCGTATAAAGAGAATATTTTTTTTACTGCTAACACAATTCTATGCTAAATAAAGTACATGTAACCATCGTTTAGCATTTATAAAATAATAACTCATTTTAAATAAAAAAAAAAGAATCAAACATTTGAAACCAGTGGAAGGTAGAATTTCAAAAAAATGCTGCATTCCTTTCTGCACAATATCAGGTTTCTTCGAACATCTTTTGAAACGATATAAATTTTGAGCTGTTATATATAGAAATTTTCTTTTATCGAACAAAAATACCACGAAAGTTTATATTTACTTCTTTGTAGAAACGATTCCACCTTTTGAAATTTGAAGACGAGTTTAAAGGAACTTTTATGGAGAAAAACTTCCCGGAACGTATTTCTTTTTTCATTAAGCGAAGAATGTGTATAGATAAGCGAAAAAATAATCTGTCTAGTAAAAATAAAATTTTCGTTTTTGGACAATTCCGAAAACTTCGGAAAGAAATAAGAATCTATATTTTTGCTTTTAGATTCAATATCATAATGCAAATCGTTATTTTTAATTAGTACGCTGTGGTTTACATTGAAAACAGCGTATGAAGACAGAATTACTTTATAACAGTAAAGAAGCAAGAAACCGATTGATTTAAATTTTGGCGTAACAAATCTTTCACATATACAGGGTGTCCAAAAATGGGGATAACACGCTTTAATTCTTTATCCATCGGAGATAAGTGGGTAATGTACATTGAAAAAAAAAAGTTCAAAATAAGGCATGAAAAAAGACTACGTTAAGAAAAATGTCTTCTCGTTATTTTTTTCAAATGTTACACTTTTAAAATTTGTATACGACCCCACACAAAAAATTCCTAGTTAGTAAAATGTACTGCATGGGACAAATGAGACAATGTACGAAATTTGAGAATTATTTCCTAAGATGTCTTAGAAATATTAAGATTAAATATATGCTAGCTTAAACCACTTTTCAATGGCTCTCGGCGCCATTGAATTGAGAATTATTTTGTACGGTGGTCGTATAGAAATTCAAAAAGTGTAACTTTTAAAAGTTAACGAGATAAATTATATCTTTTCTCATAAAAAAAAATCAGGTGAGATGATTCATGGGTGGGTCGTACAAAAGTAATGAAAGAAAGCAATGTTTCGCACTCTTGCAATCAAGATTTAAATTTGAATTCATGTGCAGCCCGTGAGCATTTTTATTTAAATATATCTCGTTTATAATAAAAAGTTTGCATTTTGTAAATCACCTCATTAGTGTATGGGCATATTTTACTAATTGAGAATTTTTTTGTACGGTGGTCGTATAGAAATTCAAAAAGTGTAACTTTTAAAAATTAACGAGATAAATTATATCTTAGTCTTTTCTCTTACCTTATTTTGAACATTCTTTCAATTTGCATTACCCGTATATCTCTAATAGATAATGAATTAAAGCGCGTTACCAACCTTTTTGGGACACCATGCATAAGTTAGCATTAATCAAAGTACAAAAGTTTTTAACTTTCACAGATAAGAGGAAATAATTTGGATTTGGATACATGGTTTTTCAAATAACGTTCAAATGATTGAACTGCAATCAAATTTATCGGCAGAATTATACTACAATCTGAGAGCGTATACCAGTTTAAATACCAAATCTAAACGAAATTTAAGGGGAGTTACAGTTATAAAATACAAAATATTTCTTATATTTGTACAACAGCCTTTTTATAACAATTTTCCTCAAATAAGGTTTTTGTGAAAATTCTAATTTATGGATGATATAAAATTCTTGAAGACAGATATGAAAAATTTGAAAAAAAAAATTAATTATTTTAAACATTTAAATTTTGATATAGCAAGCAAATGATTCTACAAGTAGTAAAAATTGTGCAATATTTCCCTTTTAGATGAAAAAAAGTTATAAATTTTATTTGATTATTTTATAAACATTGATTTATAAATTTAACTCTTATAGAATTTAAAATTATAATTGTAGATTTTACAAATAATAAAAGAAGTAATTGAAAAAATGTTTTACGTATATTTTCTATAAAAAATGAATTTTAAAGTAATGGATAGTGATGTGAATACTATAAGACAATGCATTTCACGTAAATTAAACAACTTACATATTTAATTTAAAATAAATAAAAATTCAAAATTCTTCGAAAATTATCGTGAATAGTTGGGCAATGTATTCATGTTACTATTACGAAACACATAATAAAACTATCTTTTAAATTAACATATTAAGAATTTGAATGTTTTACACTTATATTTTATTTTAAAAAATCAGTCTGAATTAAGTCATTTTTATGAATTTGAAAGAAAAAAAAAAGCTCTCGTTCTTGTCCACTAGTTGTAATTAAATAAAGTTCGTAAAAAATTCATTTCACTTTAAAAGTAATTTTCAGAAAGAAAAAAAAAATTAATGGGTTCTTATTGCCAGGAGGATTAAAGTATTACAATTAATGAACAAGTAGTAATAAAATGATAATCATTCACTTCGAATTTTTTTTCTTTAACTTCTAAATAGAAAAAAAGGGAATATAACATCAGCAATTCAAAACTTCTAGAATATGTTTTGTTCTTATTTAAATGTAAATTACTTTCTTTGAGAAGTTGTAGCTTTTTTTTCTCCCTCCAAAGCAAAGTAAAAATCAGTTTTTTTTTTTTTTTTTTTTTTTTTTAAGTCGGAATAGAAATTATAGTCGGAATAAATACTTTAGGTACATTTGAAAAAGGTTAATAAATCACAAGTCACAAAGATTTGCATAAGTGATATTTTATAAATTGTTATTATTTATAAAATTTCAGGATACTGTTTTTTCTAGAGAAATGTGAAAAAACAGTTTCCTGAAAACAAATTGAACATGATTGATTTAAGGAGATATATGTATAAAATATGTGTTCCTTAATCTTCTTTTTGTGAAGTTGAATGGACTACAGACATGCAGTTAAATAGTTTGATTATTTTTTAATACCGAATGCCTGTCAAAATAAACAAATAAAAGCAATCAATACGAAGAAAATGTATAACAGCGTAAATATTCGAAGAATTCAGCTAAGTACAAAAATATGATGGTACTCAGAGCAAGTAAGTTGCTTGCGTGACACAAAAATTACTTTGGGCATATGTTGCTACGAAATAAAATGCCATGCGGGACTCGCGCATACAAATAACCACAATACTGAAGTTAACGGTGTATTTTTCTACAAAATTATGTGATTCTGTACACAAGTACAAATACCTCTTTACAAGCTGTACTGCATGTATTAATAAATTATAAACTTGTATCAGGTACGAAACTTTCATAAAAAAATCTTAAAAAGTGAAAATTTTGCAGGATGTATTATTGCTCGAAAATTTTTGCTGCCCGACTTCATGTTGCAGAATTTTTTTAGAAAGTTTTATGAAGGCCACCGTTCTTTCATTTACTATGGTGTGTAGTGCTACTTATGAACAACCATCCTGAATTATTTCGAGTCCTTGCTGCAGTTAGTTTATTTTCCTTGCGTACAAGTCCGTGAGGGAGATTTCTTTACTTCGAACAACAATCTTAAGATTTCAAAGCACATATTCAGTTCGGTACAATATATTTATGTTTCTGATAAATTTTAGTTTAATTATTGAATACATGCTATTTCAATCGGAGGAATTTTTTAAATGGAGAATAACTGTAAAAGCTAATAATCAAAGTATACAGTTGAAAAAAAATCAACACAGAACTGCAAAAAAAAAAAAAAAAAACATTATCAGTGACGAACAAAACGACAACAATAAAACTAAATAAATATTTAAGTACTAAAACAGTTAAGGATTACTATTTCAGTAATTGTTTTTTCTTATAAATAAAACTCAAAAGATGACCATTAAATAACTGATGCACGAATTGCAACTCGCAAGCAGGCCTTACCTGGTGCTGCTTGTTCTTTCCTGTGAGCACTAAGCAGCTAGATTCATTACTTCATTCATGATGACAGACACAAAAACTAGCTTAATAAGCATTTAAGTATTAACACAGTTTATGGTTTCTAATAAAGTGCCTCATTGTTTCTTATAAACAACATTAAAGGGATCTTACTCGAATAACTGATGCGTGAAATGCAAGTCGTAAGTAGGCTTTACTTGGTGCTGTTTGTCTTTTCCTGTCTGTCATTCGCAAGATATCCAGATTTAACGTGGTTTTATTTAAAAAAAATAATGTTAGCTATTTCAGATTATGGCAGATATGCTGCTATCACAGACTAACTTTTAGAGGGAAATGTCCAAATCAACCTGATAGCTTTTTTTCATTGCCCTACAAAATAAGCACAGAGTTTGTAGTCTGTTGTTTGAAGTGTGTTTTCGCAGGGTAAATCGAGTGCAGATACATTTCTCAAGTATAGTTTATGTAACTTTTGTTGCGTCTTTGGAGTTATTATTAAGCGTGGTTTTTTATAGAATGCTATTATAACGTCCTTGTTTTTACTGGCTCCGAAAATGGTGGACGTAGTATGTTCAACACATATGTGCTTCAAAAATACTGACACAGCCTTTTATTCCTTAAATATTTATCAAAGACATATGCAATAAATTAGAAAGTTATATAAAAAGGTAGACAATTTTATGTTACCGATTAAAATTTTCCGGAAATTAAATCTAAAGAACGAACAAAATCTAAATTTTTATACGCTCCTCGTGAAAAAAATTCCCAAATGGTAAAACGGGCTCTATACATTAATTAGATGATATATAGAGTTTTTGCCTTTCTTTGTGAGAATGCTCAGACGTACGAAAATAAATATGTGTTGACTTAAACCACTTTCAAATGGAACTCAAAAAAAAAAAAAAAAAAACATCGTAGGATCGTGTTTCAGGGACTGCACACAAATTACGAAGGAAAACTATATACTTTTGATGGCACTGTATAACTCTTTACCAACTTTTTTTAAATACATATCTGAGTCTTTTTGTAATAAAAGGCCGAAAATTTGCATATCACCTAAGTAATGTATAAGGAATGTTTTTGTAAGTGGGTCTTATAAAAATATAAATTTTGTAGTTTAGATTTGATTTCCTGAAAAGTTTAACACTACAAAATTTTGTATCTTTTTGTTGCGTAATTTTTTAATTTTTTGTGTATGTCTACGATCATTACTGAAGGAATGAAAACATAGGTTAGTGTTTTTGGGATACTCTATATATATTACGATACATTTCGATGTTTCTAAAGTGATAATTTTTTACCATGTGGAATGATTTCATTACTCTTTTTTTATTGGGGTTATACCATGTAAATTCATTCACATTCTCATGATATTATCAATCAGAAAATTAAAAAATAATTGTTTTTAAACCATTGCTTAAAGTGTTGCCTGTAGCCGATATACAGTATGCCCACTAAAGTCTCTTATCACCCTCTTAATTTCGGAACCGCTGCTGCTATTTTTATAAACGTGGTGTCTAGGTAGAGTAAATTGGATAAGTGCTACCGAATGAGACCGCTCATAGCTCCACCTGGTGGAAAACTGCGGGAGTTAGCTTTTGTATCTCAAAAACGGTACGAGATAGGGGAAAAAGTGAATTGCAAAGTTGTAGGGCGTTATCGATGTAGTACGAAAAGACACCTCATTGACATGGATGTGAAAAAAAGAACAGATAAAACGTGCATTTGTATTTTCGTGATTCTCTACTCTTCAAAGGTGAAAAAACGATCAAAGACAGAAGAAAGCAATTATTTATAACTGTATACCTTTTTATTTAAGATGTTCAAACTTCGCACCGTCAGCCGCAATGCACATTTGGATCCTCGTTTGAATTTTACACTGCACGCGTTGGAGCATAGAGGGTGACACGTTGGCACAAGCGCCTTTAATGCGTGGTTTAAGGTTCTGCAGTGTTTGTGGTGGGGTCATATATACTTGCTGCCCACAGAAAAAAAGTCCAGTGGAGTCAAATCAGGCGAACGTGGAGGCCATTCTACGAAACTGCCATACCCAATTACTTGGTTCCCGAATTCCATCACGAGGTACTGGTTCACTGGAGATGTCTTGTGCGCTCCGTTATGTTGAAACCATACATTCCTCAGATTAAACAACGGCAGGTTCTCCACAAAATTGGGCATTACTTTCTGCAGCAGTTGTATATACCGTGCGCCTATTAAGGTACCATCGTAAAATATTGGACCGATAAACTTGTTACTGTAAATTGCACACCAAACGTTAAAACCAAACCGCACTAGATGTCGAACATCGGTAAAACATCTACAATTTTCCAGCGCCCAGTAATGGGTGTGTTGCCTATTGTACATGCTATTCCGTGAAAAGCATGCCTCGTCCATCCACACTACATCTGTCAAGAATGTTGGCTGGATCTGTATCTGATTCATAACGAAGTTGCACCATGAATAGCGTCGCTTGGTATCCCCGTCCAGTAAAACCTGATGAGGTATTGGTCGGTATGGATAAGCGCTTGATTCTTGTAGGATTTTCCAAACCTGACATTTTGAGAGGCCACAGTGTTCACTGATCTGTCTTGTACTGCATTTCCGGTATGCGAGGGCCTATATTAGTAACTCATCTGGTTGAACTTGCAGTTCTACCGTAGCTGGTCTGCCAGATCGAGCTTGACTAGTCACGCAGCCTGTCGCCCTTAAACGCTTTACAACAGATAGGATGGTTTGATAAGAAGGATGCGGGCCTGCAGGGAAACGCTCCTGGTACCTTGCTGATGATCGTGTTTGCATCCACATTCACCGTACAGTAAAACCATCTCACAATACTCAGCTTTGGAAAATCACTCCATGGCCATGGCCTTCAACATAGTAGAAACCCAACAAGATGACTCTTTTACACTAGTGGTCTCAAGTGAACAGGTGTGACGTTTCTTACGTATTTTCATACTGCAAAAATTTTGAACATTAAGTGCAAGTTGCGTTGAGTTGATGTTGAGATCAGTGCAAGCATGCAACTCTTAGGGCTTGATCCAGAGTCCTTTGGACTAGGAATTTCAAGCGATACCACTGTGCTACATTGCGGCGGCGTGGTTACCCAGAAAGATAATATTTTCTCCTTCTTCTCACATTCGTGATGTCACAGTGTAGGAAATCACGAAAGTACAAATGCACGTTTTAACCGTTCTGTTTTCACATCCATGTCAATGAGGAGTCTTTTCGTACTAAATCGATAATGCTCTACAACTTTGCGATTCACTTTCCCCCTATCTCGTACCATTTTCGAGATACGAAAGCTAACTCCGCAGTGTTCCGCCAGGTGGCGCTGTAAGCGTTCTCATTCGGTAGCGCATATCAAATTTACTATACCTAGACACCATGTTTATAAAAATAGATGAAGCCGTTCCGAAATTGAGAGGGTGACAAGGAACTTTAGTGGGCATACTGTATGTCAAAAGTCGCCAAAGTAGACCAAGTTTCACGCAAAGAAAAATAACAAATTTCCAAAGTAGAACTCAATCTGATGATATCTACTATATCTGTTTACAAACTGCTAAACGCTTGTTTTAATGCGTGGGAATAATAAAGATTTTCAAAACGCGCTCTAATCAACCGATTTTCCAAGCGCAAATGCAAACTTTTGATTAGAACGTGTTATTTTGCAGAATTTGTACTAACAACTATGTAATATGATGCAACGGGGCTTATGTACTGATGATTAAGTATTTTTGGTTAATTGACATGGTTATTAATTTACTGTGGGTGGTCTGTCTTATCGAATAATCTATAATAAGTCACTACTCTGATAATAATTCTGTCTGGCAGCATTCTGTTAGCTAATATTAATCGGGAGATATACGTATTTTCATATTTAATAAATTTATGAATTTCTTCCTTCAGCTAGCTTAAAAATAGCTAAAAAGAGTGCTAAAAAGATAAAGCTTATTTTGACAAAAAGAAATTGTTCAGATAGTTAAAACTTTATTTCAAACACATTTAACAATTTTCACAACTAGAGATTGCAGCCATATTACATAAAACTCTGATCCGATATCTTAACTAACATAACTTTTTAATGCATCCATTAGCTTTTATGTAAAAGGTTTCTGTTAAAATAAATTACTTTTCTGTGATTAGTAATTGAAGAATATATTATTTTCTTTTTCTTTTCTTTTTTTTTTCGGGGGGGGGAATGCTATGTTATAGTTGTTGCACAAGAAGATGAACTCATCTCATTTAAGAATTCGAGCTAAAATAGTGACTTTTGAGTACTTTCGATTTTCTAAAACTTGTATTTTTGAAAAATGTACCTGAGTTGGAAATATTTGTTTTACTAAGTTATAGAGTTTAGCTGAAAATGTGTCTGAAAAGAATACTTGTACAAAAATTTTTCAATCTAATTTCCGATGCTTATTTGAAGTTAGTGAATTACATTGTAATGTACTTTATCAGATAAAATACTCGTATGCCGCATCCAGTACAGACGTTTTCCCACCCTAGTAGCACAATTAGTCCAAAAGATGTTTAAAACACGTTTTTTAACGTCAAAAAACGTTTTTCCAACGCAATTTAAACGTTTTTTGAACTAGTTGTGCTACTAGGGCAAAGATCATTTCAGAACTACCTTATATACAGGGTGTCCAGTGCTAACGCTGCCCAATGGTTATTTCCTAAACCGTTAGTCAGAGACACATAGTTCCAATTGCAAAAATGCTTTAAATTGTGTAATCTATTATGTCAGAAACAATCATAGTCAACAAATGAATTTCTATAAAAATTAAGAAATTTAAATTTTTATAAGGTCCCCCGGTCCTATCGGTTATATTTAAAAAAATTTTCTTTATGCAATTTCATGCACAATAAAAAAAATTCGTCCTTCTACGACCAAAATTCGCCGAGTTACAGCTGTTTAAAGTTAGAGCACTTTTCGAGCTGTGAAATAGAGGTTGTATACAAAATGAATTTGAGAAAAAATTAATGTACATGGTTTGAGCTTTGTAATATTTATTAGCAATTTCATTAACTATTTTATGAATATAGATTGCGATAAAGAAGATTAACGTTTAACAATGTGTATCCAATAAAGTAACATAAAAATATAGCTTATGCTGAAAGTAGAATTTTTTAAACAGGTTTTTTAAATGAACTGGCATTAATAACTTCCGTCGAGTGCAATCTGAATATGCACTCGTACAGAAAACTCTTCCTGTACTTTTCATAGCACACTCTTACGTTACACATCTTCATGCTACCTTTGGCACGTGCTACCTATCTTCTGCTTGTTTCCTGGGTTCGCCGTTCTAAAGTCCAGTTAGTGTAGAAAGTTCTAGTAAAAAGTACTTGTCAGGATGAAACACAAACTTTATAGCTTCTAGAACTTAGTTGAACAATCAGCTGTACAAATTTCACAAGCACACTTAATCAGTAATGTGCTATTAAGAGTCCGCTTAGATCAGAAGCTCTCACAAAGGCTGTAATTCTCACACAAAATAAAACACTTCCACATGTAAAATTCAGTGGAAATATACGAGGGATAACACTAATAATCCCTCAAGACTCAACAGTGAAGAATTTACACACAGCACTTTAAAAACAGCTTCGAAAAGAAGCGCGAAACACCGCTTCTATCAAGCGTACTCACACTGAGAGAGCTCTTCACACACTGGGCGTTCAACTCGCACTGAACTGGGGCTTCCGAAGCGCTTCAATTTATAGCCGACGCAGAAGGTACATGAAGCTTCCAGAAAAGTCTATTTCTCGAGGATTCCACATAGAGCGGTATTTTTGATTACGTCATAGAAGAGAAATGATAGGTTATTATGCGTTTATTATGCATCAAAAGCAACTTTACAGGCCCCATAGGATAAATCGCGCCAAATGACCAAAATGCCGCCAAGCTTGGCGACTTTTGGCGAAATATCGCTAAATTTGGCGCCAAAAATAAGTCCCCAAAAGTGAAGAGATCGAAGGCCTAGGACTAATATTTCTCGAGATTTCTAGAAACCCCATATATTTGAATGGGAAACCGAAACCTAGGTATCTTCGGTTCTAGTTGACGGATTTTGATGCAACAAAAAGCAAACTTTATCTATTTGAAGCGTAGAATACGAATTTTGAACTATCTTAAGCCCCAGAACAGCGGGTTGCCATGAAAATTCGTAACACTATATACGATTTAGTAAGTCTGACCTCAGATAGATTTTAATAGAGCTTGACTATAACCCTCTGCCGTCAGGGCCCGATTATGACCAACAGGGGCCCCCGGGCATTGATAGATTTGGGGACCCCTGATCTATGAAATTTGTTTCATTTTTTATAAAATGTTGATGTAAAAAAGAATATTTCAGAAAAACATTTGAAATTGGGGGGCCCTGGGCAAAGTCCCGATTTGCCCATGCGATAATAAGCCCCTGTCTGCTTGAAGATCAGTACTCTAAAATTAGTTTTGCTTCTTTTTCCGCATTACGCCTGAAAATGAAATTAAAACCTATAATTTAAAATTTCAGTATTTATATGGTCCCTTAACGGTTTACCATAACAGGACATTTTTAAACGTGAAAAAGTGACTTAAGTCACAATGTTTGCTGCTTCGTAAATCGATGAATTTTGGCCGTAGAAGGACGAATTTTTTTTTTATTGTGCATGAAATTGCATACAAAAAATCTTTCTAAATATAACCGATAGGACCGGGGGACCGTATAAAAATTTAAATTTCTTAATTTTTATAGAAATTGATTTATTGACTTTGATTGTTTCTCATATAATAAATTATACAATATAAAGCATTTTTGCAATTGGAACTATGTGTCTCTGACTAACGGTTTAGGAAATAGCCATTGGACAGCGTTAGCACTGGATACTCTGTATATAGTAAAAAGGTTTAACTTACGAATCAATGTAGCATCCACTTAGCAGATACAAAATTCTAAATATCCATGGAATGATAATTGTTTTGATTTAGGGAAACTTTCATAATTAAACAACATATCCAAAAAAAGCAAAATATATGAAATCAATAAAAGGGAAAAACGACAATGTGGACAGATTGAAAGGTGAAGTACGGATTGGAAAGCATAAGGTAGTAAGCATCAATTAAGCTCGTCAGGCCCCACAAACCGAATACTTACTAGCAAAAGAAAAACAAAATAACAGAATTTCATTGTAGATACTTAGCACAACGAAAGCTAAATGTGTATACGGGGGTCTATCCTGTTAAAAAGCAAGCATGAACGGAAAAAAAAATAGAGACGACACGGCCATTTGCATTAAGCATCAAAATATGGCTCATCCATGGGGCTGTTGCCAATTGAAGAGGAAAAAATACATGTTGCCAGAATTTTAGGTTAAAAGTTGAACGAAAAGTAAAAATTAAATATTAAATAAATAATTTAAGAGTGAAATATACTAGAAATATCAGTATTGTGAAAAAGAATAATAGAAAGAGATAGATTATGTTTATAAGACAGTTGTACTTTAACAAGGGGTGATACACCGGAATAGCCACTCGCAGAAAGTCTGTTTTATGTTAGCTGTCTTTAATAAATCCGACTAATTCCGATTTCAGGCTGTTCTTTTTCGTTTTAATTTGTATTTTTGCTTTTAAGAAAAACGACGGCAGAGCATTTTTTGCAGAATTCAGTTTTCTTTCCATAAAGTAGGTGTGTAGGGGGGGGGGGGGGAAGGCGTTGCTGAATTTTCTTTCATCCCTATTTTAATAAAATCAAAACAGACCAGACGCATTTGTAAATTCAAGAAATAGTCTCAGGAGTAAAAATGGATAATACCTAATATAATTGTTCATATTTTGAACAGTGATTTTGTTCTGAATGCAATATGAGTCAATCTTTAGTCAATCTTAATGTTATGAACCCAAAATATAAGTTCATTTAAATTAATACATCACAAATTATAAGTTAAAACTGCAGTCTTGTTCATAGTAAATAAATTTAGTTGAATCAATAATGTTTTCAGTATAAAAATGATCTAAATGAATGACAATACTTTCTTTTGCATATTGCTTGAAATCCCAAAAATTTTGTAATTTCAAACCATTTCAATCATTAACCCACCCCCCATCCCTCACCAAAAGTAAAAAATTCATTTGTCTGTCATTTTGCGTATCTGAGGCAGTTTTTCCTTCGTGCATCATCTGTAAAGGGCTGAAGCAAATAGCATGAAATTTGCATGAATTAAAGTGTAGAAATTGAGCATTTTAAAAATTGTAAATAAACTTCAAAATTTGGAGTATATAAATGACCTACCAACATTTGACTACTATATTTGACTGATAGTAGTCAATGGACGATAAAGTACATTGTTATAAGTTAAATTTATTATGTTTGACTGTGTGTTGGAATTCGAATTCCAACACACAGTCAAAAAATGATTTGAATACTAAAATTTCAAAATAAATACCAATAAAGTATAGCTAAGGCCCAGTTTACCACATACAAGGCTGAAATAAACAAGTGATTTTCTAGTAAAATATTAGGTTATTGTTTTTAAAACTATTTTTCCTTAAATAATAATCACTAAAATTATCACATATATTTATTTCAGACACAGAAAAAAGATTGAGCCATGTAGGGTTAAATTCTCTAGGCACTATCTTTCATACATTAGGTTTTATTACAAGGTGCAGGAGGAGAATTTACGGAAAACGCTTGTTTATTATACCAATACAAAAAAGTGTTTCACGCCTAATTTTAAATTCTCATTTAAGAATCTTTACACGTCGTAGCGTTAAACAATACTAAAAATTACTTTTTTCATTACTTTTTTCTCCACATTTTCAAAAAATGAGCAAAAAATGGAATCTAATATCATGAAAAAATGCTAGTCTTGTAAAATTGTTTTAATAACTTTGTCACTTTTTATCACAACAAAGCAATTGCCGATTTTAATAAATATTTTCCAGCTGCAGGATTTTGCTATCTATTTATTTTAGACGAAAATATCGTCTTACTAAATTTTTCTCTTTAGCTGGCGACGGAAATGTAAGCCTAGAAGAATCATTTAATTTTCGTAGAAAAATTACTTTTGGAAAAAAGGTGCAATGAAAAATAAGACGCTGTTATTTATGGAATATGATTTTTTTTTTTGCGGACGGGCATTTGCCGATTAGGCATTGTCCACTACAAGTGCCCTAAGGTATTGTGGTCATTTTATTATAGGGGCACCCAGTGAGTGCCCAGCGGTACCCTCTACGAAGGAACGGACAACTTAACATCTATACCCAAGCTGGGATTCGAGCCCTGACCCAAGGCACGATAGAATGGTTATTAATACCACCTGGAGAACATTTGTGGAACATGTCGAATGCATTTTCTGATAAAGATTGATTTACTCAAAAAGCATGAATGAAATTCTTTCAAAATTATTAGGAAACTAAATGAGAGAACTATATAAAAAATGAGACTGTTGTCCGGTCATTGTTAAAAAAAAAGTAAGAAAATCTAAAACACTTTCAGAGCTATATATTAAAAGCGTATCATGATTTATGCGTCGTCACTATTTTCCTTCCTTATTCCATTAAGTTGGAAAGTGTATCATTATGCATGACATAGTGTACCGTATTTTTCTTCCTTGTTCCATAAAACCCATCTTTGGAATCCAAATCCATCTTAAAATCGCCTACTAAAAGTATTTTGCAATCTTCGCCAAGTAAATTCCAACTATACTTCACCGTTTTAAATATTGTTTCGAATGTACATTATAATACATGAGTGTGCCGTGTTTGTCTTTCTTGGGTTGATTCCTACTTTAATGCCCCGACTCTCGCAAAGGTGGCGATAATTTAACATATGCAGTTACCATGACGGTTTTTTGTAATTTATGTGGTAATCGTAATTTAGAATTAAAATGGCGATTTGGAACAACATGTAAGTATACAGCATTCCGTTATTTATATATTTATTTTGGGTTGCCAATTAATGTAGTTTTAAACTTAAGTGTCTTCAAATTCCTTAACTGGTGCGTTTATCGTTACTAGTTTTCATCCAGTTCTTTTGGTAGCATCGAAACTTGTGCATAACTCCTAGAGACCCATGACTGCAAAGCTCGCACTAGTGCGACAATTTTTTAGGTTGGCGAGAGTGGTGGCGTTAAAGTAGGAATCAATTGTTTCTTGTACCATAAAACACATCTTTGGAATCGAAATCTAACTTAAAATCGCCTACTAAAACTGTTTTACAACCCTCTCCAAGCATATTCCAACTATCCTCTACCATTTTAAATACGGTTTGGAATGAGCATCATAAATCACGAGTGTGCCGAATTTTCCTTTCTCTTGTTCCATAACACACCTCTTCGGAATTGAAATCTGTATTAAAATTGCCTACCAAAACTGTTTTACATTTTTCGCCAGGCATAGTTAAACTATACTTTAAGTTTATAAATAACATTTGGAAAGTGTTTCATAATCTATGAGTGTACTGTGTTTGTATTCTCTGTTCCATAAAACACTTCTTCCGAATCGAAATCTATATTAAAATCGCCTACTAAAGGTATTTTACAATATTCGGCAGGCGTTTTCTAACGATACTCGTAATATATTTATAATAAATTTTCGCGTTTTGGAACCAAATTTAGCGATCCATTATCAAAAGTTGCAAACTTCGTGTGACTTTCAATATTTTATTATTGCCCCTCTTTTCTATGTTATCTGGCAAACACATTTGAGAAGATTTTCAGCGTGACAGTTCGTATCTACAAAACCTATCTACAAAATCGCGTAGACAAAATTTTGTGATTGGGCGAAATAGCACCCTAGTGCTTAAAAAAAAAAAAAAATTACAGTTTGTATCCATTTCAAACCCTCAGAAGGCCCAAATGATCTTCTGAGAGAGTTTGCTTGTCATTATATTGTTATATTTTTCGCATATCAGGCAGATGCAAAAAGACCGAATGGTATAAAATTTAGTACCATGATGTTACGCAACTTAAACTATAAGCCTGGAACTTTTTTAATTCATGAGGCTTTTTAAATTTTGAGAAAAAAATATGTAAGTTTTGTTCGTGCATGACGTGCAAACGGCTTAACCGAATGGAATGAAATCTAATAGATAATTACTAAAAACATTAAAAAAACTGTATATTGAGAAAATTTAAAATAATTAGTTAAAGAAACTATTTTATTAGTTAAAGAAAAATATTATTATGCACGATCAGGTGGTACAAAGAACCCACCATTTTTCTTATGCAAAACACCAGATGACACTGATAGAAGAATGCTTAACTGGTGAACACTGGTGGGATAGTTGAAAGAATAAAGTTTCTATAAAGAAGAAACAAAAAATATGTAAGAAATTCAAAGTGGAATAAAAGGAAAGAGAGAAAGAGAAAGAAAAAAAAAAAGAGATCAAATTAGAAGAAAGAAGATACTGTTAAAATAAAGGATCAAAATAAAAGTTAATACCTAGAACATATAAAAAAAAGTAAAAAATATATGTCATTGGAACAAGAGAAAATTTCAGCTCGAAGAACTTGAGAAGAATTTGCGCCCGTATGAGTACATTTGGGAGGCAGCTCTTGAATTTCTAAAGCGGGGTGTGATATCATAGGAGGCATTTAAATATTTTAACCTTTAAATAAAACTGAATTCAGTACAATATAAAAAAATTTTACTATACTGACGGCTACGGGAGCGGTTACCTGTTCTTATAAATGGGCATCCATGATGAGAAATATGTTTTGTAAGCTTCTACCCTAGTACCACAACTAGTTCAAAAGCCGTTCAAAAGGCATTCAAAAGACGTCTTTTGAACTAGTGCTACTAGGGCATGTGCTGTAAAGCTTACAATTATGGGAATATGAATCATCGTTTTCAATTTTCTAAAGCTAAGATTTTTCTCCCTTTTTCTTTTTTTTCATTCTTTTTTTCATTCGCCAAGACAACTTGACTTTTTCGCAGGCTTTTCGATCAACCGGCACATGAAGTGTTTCATGTGAAAAGATTTCTATGAAGACAAGCTGGAGCCTGGAGCAAATGGACAGTCCCCCTGCATTTTGGTTTCTTATCATTTCAGATAAACAATCATGTTTATGAACATTTTGCATGCAATATGCGGAATAAAGAAAGATTTTTGTGCAATATGCTTAAAAGAAAGTATTATTCAAACTAAGATTTAATTTTTCTCGTTGATAAATTGCACATTCCCCGTAAAGGTAAATTAAAATTTTCAAATCAAGAGTAACTGTGATAAAAAAACTTTCAGGCCTTTTAGTGGATTCCGGCACATTTCACTATAATATTTTTATGTAGTTGTTACAATCTTGATAATATTTTTACTGAAGTCTGCAGGCCATTTCAGTTCAATTAAAAAAGAATGTACATCTAAAAATTTACTTCCACATTAATGATAGAATTTATCATTATGTGTCTTCCATAGTTTGATGTTTTAAATATTTTGTTCTTAAAATATGCGTACAGTTGTTTTGTTTAAAGTATTTTAAGAGAAAAATATTTTCTATGCAAGTAAATCATGACACTCATATGCGAAATGACGATACCAAATAATAATGAAATAGAGCTCGTTAATTTCGCCTTTTGAATACATTCCAGCTATTTAAAGTTTAAAAATAACTACTTCTGTCAGTCATAGATAATTTTTAACTGCACGTCAGAGAAACGCTTAAATTTTCTCTAAGAATTAAATTAAATGTACTATTTCTAGTAATTATTTGAGTAGAAAAACTGCTTTTAAATCAAGTCTGGAGCTTACTCCTTATTTTCACTGATAATTAATTACTTTAAAATAATTTTCTCAGCCTTGTTTTCAAGAAAAAGAATATTTAAGTACAGAGTTTAAAAACGAGCTGCGAAATGTTTAATGTAATTGTAGCTTTAAGTAATGGCCCGCAAATTAATTTAATTTATTGAATGTTTTAATCATATGAAATGTCAAGAATTCTTTCTTTAAAAGGGGACTGAAATTTTGAAAACATACACAGTCTTTCGAAATAAAAATGAGTACATAAATAAATATATTCTCCGAGAGTTTCTTTCAATGACAACTCATTTTTTTATCTTATTCTAAGGTTTCACAAATGCTTGTTATATATCTCAACTGTTTGGACTTTTGTAACAGATACATATTCAAAAATAACGAAGAAGTAATTAAGAAAATTGAAAGTTTTAATTTCAAATTACTTTGTCGGCAAATAAAGTATTACGGTACTCGATATTTCTGTGTTGGAAGCATTCTGTATGGGAAGCATTCTGTATTGGAGGTATTTTAAAGCATTTTGAATGCATGTAAAATAAATCTTTAAACAAACAAAAAAAATAAATAAATAAATAGCGTTAGGATTCATCAACATTTTATAATTATGTGTGGTATTATTCACAAACACACATGGTGTATGTATGTTAGCGCTAAGGTGCGGAAATCAGTTATTCCGCAGATTATCTCGCTAATTTGCGGATTAACTTGGTTGATCAGTTAAAGTATGGAGAATTGTTTCATTTCTCAAATTACCCGGGTATTCTGTACATTACCTACTAGGTACGCGTTATAGCTATAAAAAATCTTTGCTGTTTATGGCATTAACATAATAAAAAGAAATTCGGCATAACATGTTATTACAATGAAGGAAATTCGCATTACACAATTTATTTATCTTTCAACATCTAAAGAATAAATTAATACAATCAAATAATCAACAAATTAAGTGATAGAATTAATGAATAAAAATACTGTAACGCAAAGAACCAAACAAACAAATGGCTTGAAACGTTATCGCAATTAAGGAAATGAATTTGGAGAACATATGATAAAATTATGCTTATTTATAACACAATTTTTTTTATTTCCGTAATGGCGGGCACCCACCGTTTTACAGGCGTTGGCCACTAATAAGGCGATAATTACTGGCCACTTTATTATGGAGGCACCTAATTGGTGGACTTTTGTTGCTTCCTATGAGGATACGAACGAAATTATACCCAAGCCTGTGACGGGAATTGAATCTGGACATGTAGTGTGGAAGAATAGTTTTTTAATCACTTCACAACCCAGGCAGTACTTTTGAATTTTAACGAGACGAAATTCGTTAATGTGCAGAATACCCATCTAAAATAAGGAAAACTCTTGTTTCTGCACTTTAACGGAACAAATTTTTAATCTGCAGATGAGCTAGGTAATGTGCACATTAATGGCTTCCGAGGTTTAGCAGCAACATACATAAAGTAGGAAGGAAATGAAAGTTTATTGCTGAAACTTTCAAATGGTGACAGATGGAAGGTTCAAATGGTGACAGATGATCCATTTATGTGAACGGTCTTGTCTTACTGTGTACTTGTGGATTGAGAATTTATCGTGATCGAACATCTTAAATCGTCTTTACTTTTGAGCATTTAACCTGGTCAGTGAAGCCCTTATTTCGCTCATATCTAATAAAATTCATAAACATATGCTTTATTTTAAATAATATATCAGTACTATTAGTTCTACAGTCTGTCACACATACCAGGAAAGCACAGCTGGTTATAATCCTGCAATAAAAACCAAAATCCTCGTCTTCCTAGGGCGAAGATGCAACTTGATAAAGAAATGAAAGATGTTATTTGAATATTTGATGCGGCACTGTTTCTAATGCTTCTCGTGGTGTAGAAGTGCTGCGAATTGTGATGTAAACTCTAGAAATAACAAGAAAAGTCAGCAAAAAACTGATGGTAAAGGTATTAATAATTAAAAATCTTTTAAAGTAACATATATCTAAAGTTAAACTATCCACACGAGAAAATGCGTGGAAGATGAATCCTTTTTTAGAAGAAGTGTGAATCTTTTTTGTACACCTTAAACAATCGTACTCAACAAGTATCTTTTTATGTGTGTTGGGCTATATAGATGAATTCTTACAAAGTGTAACAATATAAAACAAAATGCTATATCAAATAACGATTACAAATTTAATCTTTTTATTATTAAATTTTAGGTTTTTGTATGCCATGTCCCTGAGCGAATTTATTGAAATTAGCCGGTATAATTACATATATCTAAAATAATAATAATGATAATGATAATAATTATAACAATAATAATGATTATAATAACAATAATATTAATAATAATGTTGAAGAAAACTCTGTTCAGCTTTCGGGTACGTCGCTTAAAGTTCAATTGTATATAGAAAGTTCTAGTAATCAGTTCACTTGAGAGGACAAAACACAAATTTTACTGGTTCTACACAGTTGATCATCTATGAATCAAGGTTGAATCGCATGAATTGCTATGAATATGCTCGTATGAATTGCTATGAATCAAGGTACATCAGTACCTTGATTCATAGCAGTCAGCGTATCACAGATGTGTTCTGAGATTTTGTATTTCGCATGCAATAAAATCATTCCACAAGCTAAAATTCAGTGGAAGTTCTCGAGAGAACTCAGCTTCTCCAGAGAGTACAATTCACCAACAGCATTTCAAAATAAGCAAACAGCAGTTCAAAAATAAGTTCTCAAAACAAGCGAGATGATCGTTCACAAAAGCACGCAATACAGAGTCTTGCTTCTAATGCAGTGAACTAACTCTACGAGCATTCACTCACAAGTAAACTGAACTTCTCTGGAGCGACCTGCTCTTTTACACCTTTCGCCGACGTTACTCGACAATTCTACAACTTCGTTTAGTAGTACTTTCCAGAAGCCTCCAGTCATATAATTGTGTAATAGAAATGCTATTGAGTAGTATTAGTGCAGGGAAGCAAACACTATGAGCGCCATCAAACTTTTACATTCCGAATTCGGATCAAGGAATATTTTGAATTAGTTTTTTGCGTGTTTTGCCTTCTAATGCGTTAGCTAAAGGATATTAGTCATTTAAATGGAATAAAAATTCGTACCCGCCAAATTTTCACTGTGTTCCTAATTGGGAAAATCGATCATTTCTGACTATAATTTTAGGGGCTATACTTTGGTAATACTTTTATGAGTATTTTAAATAAATAATAAGAGAAATAATAAAAATAAAGGAAAGATTTATTTTTAAATTTAAGTAAAGATATGAATTAAGTTTGAAAGAGAGGGGTCTAACAAGATAGCTAAGTAAAAATTTATGAAAATGGCTATTTTTATGATTTTTTATCCAGTTTCCCACTAATGATAAAAATTGTATTTAAAAAAATAAAGTCATCTTTTAACTATATCTAATAATTTTTTCAAGGGAATATTGATAAAATTTAATTTTAGAATAAATTTTTAATTTGATGTGCCCAATTGGGAACATTGGCCTGTAAAAGGTTTATAAAGTCGTTCAAATACAGCCAAGCTTAACGACTTTTTGCCGAATAATCACCGAATTTGGCACAAAAAATTCAAAAGTCCAAAGTCTCCAAAACTGAAGTCAGCTAAGTTATTTCACCAATATCTCGCGAGAAATCGTCAAATCGTAGGTTATACAATGGGAACACCCAAAACTCCCTTATCTCGCGTTCTACTTAAAATTATTTTCATGCAACAAAATGCATATTTTCAGTATTTGGCGAGTAGAATAACAATTTTAAATTATATTTAATCACCAAAGAGCAGGTACATCAAAAATTCGTAAAAATAATAAAATATATTTCTGGCAATTATAGTTTTGTTTCTCCTCTTTAAAAAATTGTTCTACCAAACTGTCTTGGTAACTAAAATATTTAAAGCATGTTGAGATTCATAAAACTAATTATCTAATGCCCTTTAAATTATGTCACGGAAGCTTTCTGCACTGGACAAAATTGCTTTGTTTAAATTTATAACTGTATTGATTGAAAATGGTTGTAAAAATAAGTTCACTGACGTTTTTAAAAGAAGTTAATACATTTTGTTTTGCAATAATGTCGTTTATAGCATCTAAAAATAAAGGATAAACGTAAATTGCTTACGCGAACAAGTGCGTGACTTCTTTTTAACCTTTATTACAATGTTTTTACACAACTGACAGATCAAATAGAATTACCTGTACACATTTCTTTTCTCTTCGTATTGAATTGTTTCGTTCTCAATTCATATGTATAATGCTCACGAGAAAATTTTTATCTTCCAATCAGAAAAATAATCAAGCGCATCAGAAACTAAATGAAAATTTAAGTAATATGTCTCTCACAGTGCTGCCAAAATAATCAATAATCTTTTGTTAAATTGCTGAGATTGGAATTTCGAATGAACTTAAAATATTACCATTTCACATTTTTATGAATAGAATTTGTCCTTCATTGAAAGACAAAGCCTAAAGTTGTTCCCCAAAATTCTTAAGAATTGCTTCAATGTCTACGGTTAAAGGTCATACAACTGGAAACAAAGTAAGTGATGTGTCAAATGTTTTTCATCTCATGGAAAATCGTATTAGAATTTTTCTGAAATGTTGCAATTTTAATATGAAGAATTATCGCCGAAGGATAATGAGTATGGAAGAGTGTTACCAAACAGGAACGAGAGTGAATTACTGGGTATGCTTTTGATTAAGTTGATTTATTCGTCAACGGGCTATCTGTGTTCGATTCTCGGTTAGGCAAGGTTGACTCAGACTTTCAATCATTTTTTGGTAGATAAAATGAGGACCAAGATTGCTTGCAGAACTAAACACTGGAGGCTTTGCGTCAGGCTGATTGTCAGGCCAGGGTAGTTTCTGCTTTCCATGAATCATGGTTGAGAAAACATAGGTAGGCTTTGGTCCTTTATGGGCCGTTGTTAGGGTTGCTATGACTTTGCCTAACCCGAACAAACCCCAGTGGGTATTTTGAAAAGCCCAACCGAGTTTTTCAAAATTTGAAGTTTAAAACATCAACTTTAATTACATAGCTAATTCATCTCTTAATACCAGACCAACACTTGTAAAGTTTATAAACAGCACCCTCTCCCCATTACTACCACTACAAAAAAAATAAATAAGTAGAGAGAGAGAATGACTGATTCTAAAGAAATGTTTCATGCCTATCATTTGAATTAAAAGGAATAAGGATTTTTTTCACCATAACAAAACATTAGTTGTTCTACTTTAAGTACTTTACTAGTAAAGTACTTTAATTCCATTATAAAAATTATTACTAATAATCGATTTATCTGAAGCAAACCCTGATTGATATCATTATTATTATTATTATTATTATTGATTCATACATTTTTTCATTGACATTTTGATGACAATACAATGTACTTTTTTTTCAATGACAGTATAATAATACAATACACTGTGATAATTGTAATGTATTATTATAAATGTAACCATTTTTTCATCAAGGATTGATTTTTGTAATCAGTTAATTGCTTCAAGATGCACTTAGTTACTAGAAAATGTCTTAAACATTCTGAACCCCCAACTCTTCCCTTAAACATTTCCTGATAAAACCTGAAAAACCTTGATAAAACCTCCCCAAAACCTTGAAAAAAAACCCTTTTTAACAACCCTGGGTTGTGTTTTAGAGATTAGTAATTGCTTTTTGAAAGTCGGATCAATAGTGATTTGCTTAGACGGAACAATTAAATCAATAAAACGGAACAATTAAGAGAGTATAATATCTGAACGTTTCTAGTTCGCCCAGCTGTTATTCAGTATCTTTTGAAGAGCACGAAAAGTTTTTTATGCTTTGCAAGCACCAGAAATAAAGAAGGATTCATCGTTCCGTTTCCATTGTATGTTCCAACTCAACAGTTTGCTTGAAATTTTACGAAGATGGTTGTCTTATAAATTACATAGTTCTGCCCTGGCTAGGAAGTTTCCATCAACAGACTAAATAAAATTCTTATTTGCGAACATAAAGGTATCAAAGCAAGCCACGTAGTTAGTGCGATAGAAACGATCGTAGCGGCACTAGTTTAGAATGTATCAGTGTTCTGGACATCGAAATTGTACCCATCGAAAATGTACAAACCAAATTAGTTTGAGTGAATTTTATTGATAAAAAGAGGGAATCATTTGCTTTGCTATAAACTATTAATATCACAGTCTTAACTAAATGCATTTTTTTTTCTTTTACAATAGATACTTGCTTATAGAAGTTCGTCATAAAATACAATTTTCTATCTAAACAACATTGTACGTACCAAATAGATTTTATTCCATTTTGCTAAGTAGTTTTTCGCATTCTGAATTCTCAATACATTAAATTTATTGGGGTATTTGTTTGAGAAAATCTTTATAAAATCATGTTTCATGAGGACTAAAAAAAATTGCAATAAACTTATGTCCAAAGAAAATCAATACTATTTTCTCCTGTGTTAAATTCACTTTATTTGGAGCTACGACGAAAGACGGAACATAATCATTTTATATTTTTAATCCTTTATTTTGAGAAAAATTTAGTTCATATTTATGGGCTTTCCAAAATTTTTAAGAATTGCGTCGAATTCTGTTATAAAGGACAACATAACTGAAAGCGGAGAAATAACAAAATTAAGAGTATTTAACATAGATGATGAACTTATTAGAATTATTTCTGAAAAATTTGGATTTGCGTACAAACTTGTATCACCTAGCGACAATGAGTATGGAAGGCTGCTGTCACCTGGTAACTGGAGTGGATTAGTGGGCATGACTATAAAAGGAGAAGCCGATTTAATCATCAACTTGTTATCGGTAACAGATGAACGATCGAAAGTTGTCGACTTCACTAGTCCATACTATATAGACAGTGTAACTTTCGTAACCAGACATCCAGAACCTGTTGCAAGCAGTTCGTCCTTCCTGAAGCCATTTTCATTCCATGTGTGGGGAGCCATATTGTCGTCTTTTGCGATTGTAGCATCACTGTACTAGATCCTACATAAAAGAAGATATCACCGTTGGAATTTCACTTCAAGCATTTTCAATCCCACTCTCCCCGAATCAAGGAAAGAACTTACATTGAAGTTTTGTTTTATGTTCTCCGTGATGCTTTTCCGCCACTTTTACACGGCATTACTTTTATCATTTTTGACGATTCCCTCTTTAACCGGCATTCGAAGTGCTACTGAGTTGTCTGTGGCAGCTGCTAAAGGTAAGTATCACTGCGTGGCGAATTCAGGAGCGTATTTCATCGCGGATTTCCTCAACTCTGGTGACAGAAATTTAAATCTTATCGGTCACAGTCTAGCCAAAAACAGATTGCATTACACCAAAGAAAGAGGCATGGAGGAGACACTGAGTGTCAATAAATCACCAACAATACCAGCAATAATCTCATATAAATTTGCATTGCTGTCCTTAGAGTCTTATTATTTTGTCTCGGAAGACAAACTTTTCACAAGTTTGAAGGCGATAGGTATAAGGGCGATAGGATTTTGTTTTAAGAAGAAATTGAATATATTTATAAGTATTTTTTTGTTGTTGTGGAAATCAGGTATTTACAATAAGTATTGAAAAAAGCAGCATTCATTGATTCACTAAGGACTGCTTCTGGTCATTCGAAAGTCACAAAATCTTAAGTACCATTATCGCTAGAGGATGTTCGGGGTGCATTTATTTTGCTTCTTGGTGGTTCCTTTTTAGCAGCAATTGTACTTATTTTTGAATTAATAATTCACAAGGGAAATCACTGAAACAGTCTCAAATTATTTGCGAGTTAATATGCGTAAATCCACAGTTTTCATATCAGCATTTGCCTCACCTCTACGTATAAAAGCGATTTTAAACAGGCAAATATCAATATATAAAATAATATCACTAATATTTTGTATTCCATTATTTATACTCATTCAGAATGCTTGATTTTATAACTTACTAATGAATAAGTTGGACAATGAAAGTATTTGCAAAAGTTTCTGTCAACTTCTATCAAATTTAATTTAAATTATTGAGAAAACTTTATTTAATAACTTAATAAGAAATTTATTTGCAATTTATTTTCTGAAAGTTCAAAAATTGTTTTATAAACCCATTTTTCTTAAGAAAGGGGGGGGGGGAGAAATTCCGCATATCGAACATACCCATTCTTTGTGGTCGGCACAGTTTAAAGGGATTGATTTGTTTCCTTAAATGAACAAAGATACTGATCTATTCTCCTTTTAAAACACATGACTAAAGATTTAAATTTGTGTTGGTGTTAAATTTGTGTGTAAGAACTAGACAATACCGAAAGAAAGAAGAGGATTCTAAAAAGAAAAGTGTTATTTTGTGTTTGAAATAAATAATTTTCCTTGTTTAATTAATTTTTCCTCTTTGATTTCAGAGTACAGAAATTCTGGATATTAGAAACATTTAGCTATAACAAGCGCAAATCATGAGTCCCAAGCCGTATACATGAAAAATGCGTACAAGAGTTTAAAGTGAACTTAGAATTTACTAAACTCAGAAAGTAAATGTTTAATTAAACTTTTTAAAATGCATACGTTTTATTTTTTCCCAAAACAACCTTTTATACTTTCATCTTAAAGTTTTGCACTATTATTTAATTTTATTTGATTGTAATTGTTAAGGTTGGAATTACCTATATTTTTAATAACTCAAATGACACGTACCTTTAATTTCAAGATCATCCTTATTTAGCTGTCAGTCTTAACGTATTTAATTTTTGCTAACCAGTAACACTCAAATGGCATTTGCATACAAATGGCATTTGAGTGTTACTGGTTAGCAGGTTACTAAGAAATTAAAGGACCGGAATTAAAAGACTGGTTACTAAGAAATTAAAGGACCATTACTAAAACTAATAACACTGCTCCCAGAAGAGCAGAAAAACACTCTAAATAAATAAGTGTATTAGGCGCTTGAATGTCGGTAAGAAAGTAATTGATTACCCGTAAAAACCCAAAACTTTTGATAAACGCGAACAAAATAAAAGTTAAATTACGATATGTTGTTAAGATAAGCAAATGTTTATTGATTAAGAATACCATTTTAAAATGCTGCTCGAAACAAAATTTTTCGATCCAACATGCGATTTTGTAAACTGTATAAGCTGGTATAGTAATTTTGTAAACTGTTTATACAAAGCATGCTTTCTCAAATTGTGTGTGCATAGCCTTTTTTATCAAATCTATGAAATGGGCTAAATTTGCTTACTCAGTAATTTGAGATACTACTAGTAAAATAATAATGTTCACGCAGTGAAATCTATATTATTGTTTGCTGATATTTATAGTTTAAAATGGGATGTTTCTTACTTAAACTGAGTAGTTAATTGACGGCGCATTCTGATATGCAAACAGTAAAACCGTTTACATTTGCGTTCTAAAGATGTTTTAGCATGTTTTCATCATACTGAAGTCAATATTGGTTTCATCAAATACACTGAGTTTTGAGAAAAAAGGTAAATTCAGTCATTTTAGTTTGAAGATCACGAAAGGTGTGTTTGTTCTGTGTTTCGTTGAACATTTCATTGATGGTTGTCGCCTGCTTCTTTAAAGTTAATGTTGCATAAGAGGTACGTTTAAGATAATATTGAAAAATTTTCAAGAGATAGCTACTTTTTTAAAATTTGCGAGACTTCTTGCCAATGTACTAAGATAATAGAAGAGCTACTTTCTGCAGTTTACTATGAAATAACGGAAGAAAAAAACGAAACAAACAAATATATATTATTATTTAAGTATGAAACTGCTTTACAACTTAAAAAATTACGATTTTAAAGTTTGCATAAAAAATTAAAAGTAATGCTAGGATAAAAAATAATAAGGATTAAATGCTCAGTACATTTTGTTTTGGCCTTATGTTAGTTCATAAAAAAGTGTATGGAAATACGTGTTGTATGTAAAAATACCATCATCGCACAATCGTAAGAGAACGAAAATAATTTTCTTTTTTTAAAAGACGTCCTGCATTTATGGGTTTTCCAAAATTACTAAGAATTGCATCATTGTTCAAAGGGAGAAGTGGTGAATCCGAAAACAGGGGAGCTAAAATGCTCAGTGTTCTTGATGTAGAGGATGAGCTTGTTAGAACACTTTCCACAAAGTTTGGATTTTCGTACCAACAAGTAACACCTAGTGATGGAGAGTATGGAAGACAGCTTCCGTCTGGCAACTGGAGTGGATTAGTGGGTATGGTTGTACGCGGAGAAGCCGATTTAATTGTGAGTAGAATATCGATATCGGAAGAAAGAGCAGAAGTGGTTAATTTCAGCTTTCCTTACTACATAGACCGCTTAACTTTCGGAACGCGACATTCACAACCCACACAGAGCAGTCTGTCGTTCCTAAAACCATTTTCCTTGGATGTGTGGATAGCTATACTAACAACCATCATTCTAATAACAGCAGCGTATTATTTGTTATTTAAAATGAAATATGTCCTATCCCATCCCTGCTTTTCTAATTCCAATTTAATACCCTCAAATTCAGCGGAAGAATTTATTCTGAAATTGTGTTGTATGATCTCTGGAATGTTTCTGAGGCATTTTTACACGGCGCTGCTGCTCTCATTTTTGACAATCCCAACATTAACTGGCGTTCGAACTATTCCTGAACTGGCTGCGGCAATTCTCAGTGGAAAATATCGGTGTGTGACGCTACCGGGAGCCTATTTTGCTAAACCTTTACTAAATTCCACTGACTCGAACTTGCTCGTTATCGCTCGCAACCTTCTCGAAGGCAAAGTATCTGACAAAATTGAAGAATCGTTGCGGGACACCAGCTTACCAGCAGAACCAGCGTTTGTCGTGCCCGAGGCTGAGCTATTGTTTTTAAAACCGCATTACTTTGTGTCGGATGACGGATTTTTCATTGATTTTTTGTCGATTGGAATGAAGAAAGATTTTTGCTGCAAAAAAGAACTGGATAGATTTATAAATTATTATTGGGATTCGGGTATTTATATTAAGTTGGTGAAAGACGCTGCGTTTGCTGGATCGCAAAGGATCGTTCCTCAACAAATAGCTATGCGATTCGAAAGACCTTTAAATCTCAAGGAACTTCAAGGTGTATTTGGTTTGCTTTTTGCTGGCCTTTCTATTGCAACTAACGTATTTTTACTTGAGCTGATGTTTCATAAAAACCGTGCTTGTGTTGATGTTGAAAAATTTTCTAGATACTTACGCGGCAAGATTTAAGCGAAATTTATTTAAGGTATATTATTTGATTAATCATTTACATAGTTGTATTTATTATTTGAATATGTATTTCTTTCACACCTTGATTTAGAAAACACAGTTTGTATGAAAAAATAAATAACTCACATATTACAATAAAAAATACCCTAACCCCAGACTATCATAAATTGGTTGCTATATGACGTACTGATACAAGTTAAAAATGTAGAGTACTTGTATGAAAACACATATTCTCAGGCGCATGTCAAGTCTTTAATCGTTTATGATTTTAGTTTGTTGGTTTACAAAAGCAGTAGTTGTTTAAGATACACTTTAGAGATGTTATCTGCTTCAAGAAAATAGAATTAATATGCATTTTTGATAGTTAGATGGCATCCCTACTAGCAATTTTACTCGGGTTACCATCGTCCACGTATCCAGCCGATGATGGCCCGAGCGAAATTGCTAGTAGGGATGTTGGTTATTCAACGCCGTGGATATAATATTTCTAGCTCGTTTAAAGGGGCTAACAAAATTACTTTTACAGATAACATCTTAAAGGTGGTGTTTGGAAAAATCATTTCAGGGTCGTTGTTTCATTTCTTTCATTATTTGTCACGAAAAAAAATACTCGTCGAATATACTTATTGAAGGTAACATAACGAAGGTTACTGGTCATGTTATCAAAGTGCAGCATACCTTGATTAGGTACATTGTCTGCACCTACAAGCCGCTCTAGCGACTGACAAATACATATGCACCAGTATAGTGCCGATAAAGGCGACTTGCTTATGCCTAGTGCTAGTGGTCATGAGTCTATAATATGACCATTAAAGTTACCGGGGTGGTACTGCTTAAAATATCCCGAGTCAGCACTATTTTGCTGCAATGGACCGGTAAATGTTAAGTAAAATGCTAACATAAAATTTCGTTGTTTAATTAAGTAGCATTGTTTTAAATTCACTAGGGGCCAAGGCCCCCAGACTGGCTACGCTCGCTTTTCGTATGAGGCATTCGGCCTCTAATCAGGCTTATTCGTAGAAAAGACATAATTTCAACAGACAAAACCCGAAGATCAGATAGAATGTTACTGAGCTACACATTGCTTGGTTCTTGCATCGAAGATGTTTTGTTATGGGAATCCGTGTTGTACGGGTCCTGAGCTATACTCCACCTGAAGTGCGGACTCCGCTTATAATCGCTGGAAAAAATATTTGCACTCCTCTGAAACACAAAGATAATTAATGTTGCCATTCAAAAGTTATATTGATTAGGAGCTAAAGTGTAATAAAATCAGAACATCTGTTTCAGCTGTATTTTTAATAATGTAAAACCTATTGGACATCTTGCGAATTTGCCATCCATGGCGATTTTTCATTATTTGGCGACTTGCGTACATGTAAAGTTAATAAAAGCTACGGAACAGATAGAATTGCCTGCCCCCAATGGCGGCTTTTCATTATTTGACGATTTAAACATGCTGACAACCTATATTTACTGTTCATTTAAGGTTACCGGAAAACCGTTATCTATATTTTCATTTACATAATCGTTTGCAGATTGGCGTACTTACCACCACGAATTATACCATCTCGTCGCGCTAGCAAATATCCAAAGTGTACTATAACTGCTATAATGGTATAGTTAACGCCGCCAAATATTTTTACTGGTAGCAAATAATTCAGCTGGACGAGAACCGGCTTTAAAATAATCTGCATTTTAATTATTTTTCATTTTCAAGATATTAGTTATTCTGTTTTGGAAAAACGAATAATCGCTAATTCTACACTCCTGTTGTCTAAGCGAACTTTCTGTTTGAAAATTGTCAACTTTGTGTAACACATTTTGAGTTACTTATTTCATATAGTTTTTATTTTGGCGTAAAATGTTCGTAATTCTAACTCATGTTTGTAAATTTCACGCGATTCTAGATACTTGCAAACGCTTTGTTGCAAAGGAATGAATGATTTTATGCCAAATCTGGAAACCATTCGGTTTATTTTTTCAGTTTTTTATTAATATCTTCTAAAATAATTCGATTTTCGAAATTTAAATCAGCTTAGCAGGTTCCTCAGAATTTTTCGAATCTGTGGGCACCTTAGTCGAAACTCAAATCCCTACGGTTTAGGAGGAGTTAGGTCAACAAGCTTTGACAGCGCCAGCGGCGGCGACAGCGGCCTTTGCATTTTTTTAGAATAGAGAGATAAGTACAAAAAAAGTGTAGATTTATTGCACTTTGTTAAGTTTTACAATATTCCAGTCACATGTTAAATGTCTAAAATATGATTTTTAAAAATTTATGTTATTATTTATCTTCAAAAGTGCTTGATAATGGTCTCAATATTGTTACGAATTTTCGGGGCAACTCGCTGCTCTCGGGCTTAAAATAGTTTAAAATTCGTATTCTACGCTTCAAATAGATAAATTTTGCTTTTTGTTGCATCAAAATCGGCCAATTAGAACCAGAGATATGGAGGTTTCGGTTTGCCATTGTTTTTCAATGGATGTTCTAGAAAACTCGAGAAATATTGGTCCTAGAGCTTAGATCTCTTCACATTTGGGGACTTATTTTTGGCGCCAAATTTGGCGATATTTCGCCAAAAGTCGCCAAGCCTGGCGACTTTTTGGTCATTTGGCGCGATTTCCCCAATGGGGCCTGGAAGTTGTTTTTCCTGCATTAAAAACGCATAATAACCTAATATTTCTCTTCTATGACGCAATCAAAATTCACGCTTTATGTAGAACCCTCGAGAAATTGACTTTTCTGGAAACCTCTTGTACCTCCTGCGTCGGCTATTTATAGAAGCGCGCGTCGCCCCGACAGTTCAGTGTGCGAGTTGAGCACTCAATGTGTGAAGAGCTCTCAGTACGCTTGTTTTGTGTGATCTGATAGTGCTATAGAAGCTGTGTTTTAGCTTGCTTTGTGAAGCTGTTTTTAAAGTGCTGTGTGTAAATTCTTCATCGCTGAGTCTTGAGAGACTGTTAGTGTTATTTCTCGTATATTTTCACGGAATTTTTGCCTGTAAAAGTGACTTATTTTGTGTGAGAAATACAGCATTTGTGAGAGCTTCTGATCCAAGCGGATTGTTAAAAGCACGTTACTGCTAGATTGTGCTTGTGAATTGTGTACAGCTGATTGTTCTACGAAGTTCTAGAAGCAATAAAGTTTGTGTTCCATCCTGACAAGTGACTTTTTACTTGAACATTTTTACACCAACAGGACTTTAGAACGACGAACCCCAGGAGTAGCAGAGTAATTCCGCAACATTTGGTGTCAGAATCGGGGTTCTAAAGAAAGACTTTAATTTTCCAGTTTATGGTTTTGACTAGACAAAAAAATGGAAGAACAACTTCAAAAGCTCATGAATATGATGCAGGAAATGAAATCCGGACAAGACGAGATGAAAGCCGGACAAGAACAGATGAAGGCGGATTTAGAGAAGAAAATTGAAGCCGGACAGACCGATTTAGAAAAGAAAATTGTAGCCGGACAGACCGATTTAGAAAAGAAAATTGTAGCCGGACAAGTCGAGACGAAAACCGGATTGGACGAATTAAAGGCTGCACACAATGAAATGAAAACCGGATTGGAGGAGTTAAGAGCCGCACACGACGAGATGAAATCAGAACTGGAGCGGAAAATAGAAGCCGGGCTAGAAGAAATGAAATCCGGACTGGAGAGAGTAGAGACAAATCAAGAAAATATGGAGAAGAGAATGTCGCTCCTGGAAGAAAGTCAAGCGAAATACGAGGAAAGAATTGATGAAAAGATCGATCACAAGTTAGAAGAAAAACTGGACAGTCTGGTAAAGCTGGGAAAGGTACCAGAAAATATCAGGTTGCCGTCACACCGCCTAGCAGTGAAACTAACGCCTTATGACGGAAAGACTCACTGGGAAGCTTACAAGAGCCAATTTTCGATCGTCGCCAGAGCCAATGGTTGGAGCGAGTCCGAGAAAGCGAACCAACTGACCGCTTCCCTTAGCAGAGATGCAATTAATGTATTGCAAACTATCGGAGCGACGAAGATAGGAGATTTTGACGCCCTTGCCAGTGCCTTGGAGATGAAATTCGGAGAGAAGTGCCAGAAAGAACATAGTAGAATCCAACTTAAGTCAAGGATGCAGAGACCTGGCGAGACCCTCCAAGAGCTGGCTTCCGACATAGATAGGCTGTGTCATCTAGCCTATGGCAGTTATCCAGATAATGTTCGAGAAGAAGTTGCAGTGCAACATTTTATTGAAGGCCTCTTGGACTCTGAAATTCAGAAAGCATTGATCTTGGCGGATTATAAAGATCTCAGGTCAGCCCTCGTATTCGCCATGAAGCTAGAGGCAGCTCAGCTGGCCGTAAGAAAAGAGCGGCATAATGTTAGAGCTGTGTCATTCCAGGAGCCTACGGATGGAGAAATGGAGAGATTAGAGAATAAATTAAAGACCCTGGAAAATCTTGTGGAACGACAAGAACAGTCAGAGCCAAGAAAAGTGAAATGTTGGAGGTGCAACAGCGAGGGGCATTTACGAAAATACTGTGACGTACAAAAGAACTCTCGTCGTAAAGATCGCAGTTATCAATGCACCAGAGAAGCCCATGAAGGAAGACACAAAAGAGACGACTTTCAGGAACAGAGGCTGAGGGATATTCAAAAGCCTCGTTTGAAAGTCTTACAGATTTCATCAGTGAATGGCGGCAGTAATGGACTCTTCGTTCTGGGATACGTTAATGGTTCCCCATGCCACATGGTGATTGATACTGGAGCGAACGTAACCATCATAAGGACGGATCTGGCCAAGAAATTAAATTTGAAGATTATCTGGACTCCGCCCTCGCTGACCCTCCAGACTGTGACAGGTGACAAGATCGAAGTGGGCGGAAAAGCGCAAGTAGAAATCACGTTTGGAAATGCCAGATACGACCATGTGGTATATGTCGCCAATATTACAGACTCTTTTATTCTCGGACTCGACTTTTTAAAATCGCACAAATTTAACTTGGACTTTAAGAATAATGAGCTTCGTTCAGACTCAGAAGAAATAGCTGCGTTCGATATTAAAAATGAAACTATTTTACCTGTTCAGCAAATAATAGCCCAGACTGATATCACTCTACCTCCCAGAACTGATTCAATAATTTCTGGAACAGTAAAAGAAAGCAATAAATTCCGTTTTGGATTAATCGAACACCCAAACAATAGTGATTCCGTCAGAGGAGTACTTGTGGGAGCAACACTTGTGGACTTGTCGAGAACAGAAATTCCAGTTAGAGTAGTAAATGTGACGGACAAGTCGAAGGTGATAAAGAAAAATGAAGTGTTGGCGACATGCACTCCTGTTACCTGCATTAATAAGAACATCAGCCAAACGACAGCTAAATCTTCCGAGTGCCTGACGAAGGAATTAATACAAGACGTGGAGTTAACGGCAGAACAGAGAAGCGCTGCGGAGAAAGTAATAGCTGAATTTGAAGACCTCTCCTCCCGAACTTCGGGTGACTTTGGCCGTACGAGCTTAACTCAACATAGGATAGATACAGGCAGCTATTCTCCCATCAAGCAACATCCTAGGCGGCTGCCGTTTGCTAAGCAAGAAGAGGTGAGCAGACTTTTAGAGGAGATGCAGTGTGATGACGTCATCGAGCCATCGACTAGTCCCTGGGCCTCGCCAATTGTTTTGGTCCGAAAGAATGATGGTTCCACTCGGTTCTGTGTTGACTACAGACGTCTGAATGACATTACCAAGAAAGACAGCTACCCTCTTCCCAGGATAGACGACACTTTGGACACTTTATCGGGAAACGAATGGTTTTCCACTCTGGATCTGAAAAGTGGTTACTGGCAAGTGGAAATTCATCCCGACGACCGTGAAAAGACTGCGTTCACCACGGGACAAGGATTATGGCAGTTCAAAGTTATGCCTTTTGGACTCTGCAACGCACCTGCTACATTCGAGCGTCTAATGGAGACAGTGTTGAGAGGACTTTCCTACGAAGCATGCCTCGTTTATTTGGACGATATCATCATCGTCGGAAGGACTTTCGAAGAGCATCTCGAGAACATTCGAAAGGTACTGCAGAAATTAAAAGAGGCAAACTTGAAACTAAGTCCGTCGAAGTGCAACTTGTTTCGTCGGGAAGTACGTTACCTCGGGCACATAATATCCACCCACGGAGTCCGAACCGATCCCGAAAAGACGTCCGCAGTCCAGAACTGGAGTCGTCCCGAGAATATCCATGACTTAAGAAGTTTTCTCGGTCTGTGTACTTACTATCGAAAATTCGTGAAGGGCTTTTCTCAAATTGCAAGACCTCTTCACAAATTGACCGAGACTGGACAGAAATTTCTATGGACTGAGGAATGTGAGGACGCATTCAACGAACTGAAGACGGCTTTAACATCTTCGCCGATCCTGTCGTATCCTCACCTTGACAAGCCATTTATCCTGGACACAGACGCAAGTAAGGAGAGTGTTGGAGCAGTTTTGTCCCAGGAGATAGATGGCCAAGAACACGTCATTGCTTACTGGAGCAAATGCCTTTCAAAGGCAGAACGCAACTATTGTGTTACGAGAAAGGAACTTCTTGCTATCATTAAGGCCGTGGAGCACTTCCATCATTACCTGTACGGCCGAAAGTTCCTGCTCCGAACGGACCATGCCTCTTTAACCTGGCTTCTAAATTTCAAGAATCCAGAGGGCCAAATAGCCAGGTGGATACAGCGATTACAAGAATATGACATCGAGATACGTCATCGGAAAGGGTCATCTCATGGAAATGCAGATGCTTTGTCGAGAAGGCCCTGCATAGACAGTTGTCGCTATTGCTCCAGGGCAGAGAAAAATTACCATCTGAAACATCCCGTTGTCCGCCAAGTTACATCATCGGCACCATCTCAAGATCCCTGGAGTGACGAAAATGTTCGGGCGGACCAATTAGCAGACAGCGACATCAAACCTATTGTGGAATTTATGGAAAAATCCAGCGCTAAGCCCAGTTGGCAAGAAATATCATCTTACAGTCCGGCAACAAAACAGTACTGGGCTTTATGGGATTCGCTTCGCCTGAGGAATGGAGTCCTGTATCGTAAATGGGAGTCGGACGACGGCAAGATGCTCCGATGGCAGTTAGTACTCCCTCGTTCGAGGATTCCGAAGGTTCTAGAAGAACTTCATAATGGCTAACTGGAGGCCATTTTGGCGTAATGAAGACCCTGCAGAAAGTTCGCGAGCGCTTCTACTGGGTTAGGGCTCGAGGCGACGTCGAAAAGTGGTGTCAAGCTTGTGACGCCTGTGCCGCCCGTAAAGGCCCGAAGAAACGAAGCCGTGGAAGACTACATCGTTATAATGTAGGAGCGCCTTTTGAGAGGATTGCCCTCGACATCCTGGGACCTCTTCCGCGAACTTCGGATGGCAACAAATACATCCTAGTTGTCATTGACTACTTCTCTAAATGGCCCGAAGCGTTTCCTATTCCCGATCAAGAAGCTACGACCGTAGCAGAGGTACTGGTGCAAGAATGGATTTCCAGATATGGAACCCCTCTGCAACTTCATTCCGACCAAGGAACGAACTTTACCTCTGCAGTCTTTAAAGGACTATGCCAACTTCTCGGAATGGACAAAACCCAGACTACGCCTTTACACCCACAATCCGACGGCATGGTGGAGAGGTTCAATCGCACAATTTTAAACAACCTCTCGCTTCTGGTATCTAGGAATCAAGAGGACTGGGACAAGAAACTCCCCCTCTTCCTGCTGGCCTATAGGAGCGCCGTCCATGAGACTACCGGCTTCACACCTTCCCAGATGCTGTTCGGCAGAGATCTTCGTCTTCCCGCCGATCTAGTGTTCGGCCGCCCTCCAGATGCGCCTTCATCGCCAGAGGAGTACGTGGAAAACCTTCGGGCACGGTTTGAAGATGTGCATCATTTTGCTCGGGAGCGGATCAACCTGAACACGGAAAAGATGAAGACTCGCTACGACACGAAGGCTACGGGACACGAGTTCAACGCAGGTGACAAAGTTTGGCTATGGAATCCTACTCGACGGAAAGGCCTGTCTCCCAAGCTGCAATCGCCGTGGGACGGTCCTTACACAGTCCTAAACCGGCTGAATGACGTCATCGTACGGATTCGTAAGTCACCAAACTCGAAGCCAAGAGTTGTACATTACGATCGGCTAGCCATCTACCGCGGTTGTAATTAGCTCAGACCATGGTCACTATGGCGTAATTCCTCTTTTCTTTCATCTCTCATTTCTTTCCTGTCTTTCCCTTCTCTTCCTCTTTCCTCAACTCTCTTTCACTCACTACTTACGCCATGTTTAGTGTACATATTTGTAATATATTGGTTTTCATTAATGCGTATTTGTTTATTATGTTTATGATTTATTACAGTGTAATTATTTATTATGTTGATTATTTATTTATTAATGTGTATTTGCTTATTGTGCTATTGATTACTTGCTTGAATTATGTTGTTAAGATCTTGTTAAGTGTTATACAGTGTAGGTACTTGTGTGACCTCCTAACTAGGGATTGTACTGCCCGGGACGTGCAGTCCTTGGGAAGGGGGCAATGTTACGAATTTTCGGGGCAACCCGCTGCTCTGGGCTTAAAATGGTTTAAAATTCGTATTCTACGCTTCAAATAGATAAATTTTGCTTTTTGTTGCATCAAAATCGGCCAATTAGAACCAGAGATATGGAGGTTTCGGTTTGCCATTGTTTTTCAATGGATGTTCTAGAAAACTCGAGAAATATTGGTCCTAGAGCTTAGATCTCTTCACATTTGGGGACTTATTTTTGGCGCCAAATTTGGGGATATTTCGCCAAAAGTCGCCAAGCCTGGCGACTTTTTGGTCATTTGGCGCGATTTCCCCAATGGGGCCTGGAAGTTGTTTTTCCTGCATTAAAAACGCATAATAACCTAATATTTCTCTTCTATGACGCAATCAAAATTCACGCTTTATGTAGAACCCTCGAGAAATTGACTTTTCTGGAAACCTCTTGTACCTCCTGCGTCGGCTATTTATAGAAGCGCGCGTCGCCCCGACAGTTCAGTGTGCGAGTTGAGCACTCAATGTGTGAAGAGCTCTCAGTACGCTTGTTTTGTGTGATCTGATAGTGCTATAGAAGCTGTGTTTTAGCTTGCTTTGTGAAGCTGTTTTTAAAGTGCTGTGTGTAAATTCTTCATCGCTGAGTCTTGAGAGACTGTTAGTGTTATTTCTCTTATATTTTCACGGAATTTTTGCCTGTAAAAGCGACTTATTTTGTCTGAGAAATACAGCATTTGTGAGAGCTTCTGATCCAAGCGGATTGTTAAAAGCACGTTACTGCTAGATTGTGCTTGTGAATTGTGTACAGCTGATTGTTCTACGAAGTTCTAGAAGAAATAAAGTTTGTGTTCCATCCTGACAAGTGACTTTTTACTTGAACTTTTTACACCAACAGGACTTTAGAACGACGAACCCCAGGAGTAGCAGAGTAATTCCGCAACAATATGTTAATTACCAACGTTTCGTTTGATTGTTTCTTTTGATAGTTCCATTTAGTAACGAACAGCTAGCTTAAATTTCTAATTTAATTTTATTAAATTCAAATAGAAATACTAGGAACACTTGCTGAAAGAAAAAGCTTCATAAATATATATACTTTTTAAGCCCAATTTCTTGATAATTCATATTTTTCTTACTCAATATTTTAATATATTCATAGCTGAAAAAGTATTTGTTTTAATACTTAGTACTTAAGGTACATTAAAAATAAGTTTTGTTCTGTTTAATTAATATTGTCTAATTTAACCACAATTTCAATAGTTTTCACATAAAAATAAATGAGAAATTTCTGAATTTGACTGTATTTTAATTCTGGACTATGCATCCTACGGCGGCTTGGGTCAAGTATTCCTAACTGCACATTTACTGCATAATGCAATTAAGTTGATAACTTTACTTTTTACGCTATTGTGGCTAACTTGTGCACAAAAAATGAGCAATTAACAAATTTTCATAATTAAAATAAGTCCAATAGTATATCAGTGTCTGGTGCACACACACACACACAGAATATTAATAACTAGCTGCCAAGGCGTTCAGCTTCGCCGCCCAATATTATTTAGTTTCTCTGCTTCACGGTTGGTTTACATTGTCGAAAGTTGCCAACAGTGGCTCTGTGCTACTGTTAGATGTCTAAGCACATCTGCATACTAAAAAACTACTCTTAAACTTCTTCATATACACAGTTGAATATTTTAGAAGCAGGCCATACTATACTTTCAAAAATTATTTATTCAATTCACGGAAATTTCGCAGCAATCTGTGCGACCGGAATATTCTCGTTAACTGACGAATATCCGTTTCTTTTTCTCCTGTCAATTAAAGGAACTTATTAGCAATTAGTTTAAGTTTCTCGAGACTGAAACCTTCAGCTTTCATGAATGTACTTATTTCAGCTAGAGCATACTGAAATCCAATTTCTTCAGAATATTGGGAAAATGAAATCTTCAGATAGGGAATCTTTATGCTGAGCCCGAAGTTCAGGAACATTTTTCACTTCTCCAAATGCACCAGGGAGTGCGGAAATTATTCTTTGAAAAAGGAGAGATAAATTAGTGTATAAGACGAATTTTTCTTAGAGTGTAAGGAGATAGCATGAAAGAACGGATTCTAGACTAATGTTAGGCGTCTAAGCATAGCTGTACACTGCAAAAATTATTCTAAAACTTCTTCATATACACAGTTGAATATTTCAGAAGTAGGCGATACTACAGAAACAGCGTCAAAAGAACGGACTCTAGATAAGCCTACATACAATTGTCCATGACTGAACACTGGTTTAGATAGGTCTAAGCAAATTTTATCAAAAGTTTGGCCTTGTGACTTATTTATGGTCATAGAGAATGCTAGTCGAATAGGGATTTGTTTGCGTTTAAATTTAAAGGGCATATTTGCATCTGATGGAGTCAAATAAATTCTAGGTATAAGGAAAGTTTCATTGTCATCATTCTCTATCTTCTTTGCTTCTATGATGTTGCGCTGCAAACCGGTAACAATTAGGCGTGTCCCATTACACAGACCTTTAGAAGGAGACAGATTTCTTAAAAGCATGACAATGGCTGCACACTTAACATGGAGTTTATGAGGGGGCATTCCTGTTGGAGTTAAACTTTTAAAAAACTCTTCAGGATATGTCAGCGTATCCTGCGGATCTTCACTAATCACAGTGTCTACACTTTCATAAGTAACCTCAGATCCTGGTAAACAATTTAATACACGCTGATTAATTTCCATGGATAATTCATTAGTAACAGTTAGAATAGCACGCATTTTAAGCTGTTGAGGAGTCACAGTTGCAAAATCTATATCATTATAGAGTTGCTTAACGGGATCTTGAACAGGGGGAAAACATATTGATGGCAGTTTAATTTTCGTTCCACGTTTAGCTTCTCCAACATCTAAAAGCCAAGCTGAAAATTCTCTTTCAGTCGCCAGACTTCGCATATTATCTTTGAGGCTCATTATTTCAAACACAGACCAAAATCGGTGTTTCTTTAAGCAGGTACCAACTGTAAGTGATCTTGAGCCTCTTAATATAACTGGCAGTACTTGTCTAAAATCACCACCAAGTAGAACAACTTTTCCCCCTAAAGGTTCTCTGCATTTTGTAAGATCTTGAAGTAATCTGTCTACTGCTAGGAAGGCATAAATATGGGTCATTGGAGCTTCATCCCACAATATTAATTTTGTCTCTAATAATAATTTTGCTTCTTCTGAATTTGGTTTTAAACTGCATGTAGAGGTTGCATTTAAACTTAACGGGATTTTGAAAAACGAGTGTGCTGTTCTACCACCTGGTAACAAAGTCGCAGTATACCTGTTGATGCTACAGGAATAGCAAAATCACCCCTTCCTCTAATTGTGTACAGCAACTTTATATAAACAAAAGTTTAACCTGTTACTGCAGGTCCATCTAAGAAAAAACACTTAGGACCATTAGCATCATTTTCATAAATTGCAGAAAGAACACTCTCTACAACAGATTTTTGTTCTGCATTTAGTTTTTCAGTGTTAACGCAGGCCTTAGTTTGTTCTTGTATAACATCAAATGAAAATATTTGTTATTGAGTTTAAAGGTGGGAGTTTCAGTTTCTCCAGACTGAACCCTTCAGCTTTGATAAATGTACTTATTTCAGCTAAAGCATACTGAAATCCAGTTTCTTCAGATTACTGGTGAATGAAATCTTCGGATAGGGAAATTTTATGCTGATCCCAAAGTTCAGGAACATTTTCTACTTCTCCAAATGCACAAATTATACAAAAAAGCACTCTCAAAAAACTTGGCATATGGGTTCTTGCTGCATCGGCTAAAGTGTAATGCCAGTGTTCATCTCCCTCAAGAAAACCGAGATGTTTGCATGCCATTTGGAAAGTTTCGCACACTACTCCTCGAACCATTTTTAAGTCATCGAAGCTCATAGCACCAAGTTTATGCAATAACAACATTCGTAGATAATATCGCTCAGTATCTTGTATACTACCAATTGGCATTCTTCCAATTATTTTGTGTCCCATTCTTTGCCTTTTTTTCCATCTTGTTTCGTTACTGTCAGAGACATAGTAAATTGGAATGTCAGGGTAAGTATAGCTTCGAGATCCTTCATCTGTGCAGTTCAGCTTAAACCATGCAGTTAAAGTTGTTTCTTTGACTGAGGCTCGTAAAGTAGACTCCTCTTCCCGGACTTCTTCATAAAATATGGGCTGTTGTTCTGGCAAATGGACTGCTAATCTCTGCACAACATGGGATTTGTGAGACATGGGGAACTCGTTCAAGCGCCACATTGCCTCGGGAGCACTTACATACCTACCATCAAGAAAGGTTAAAATTTCATCATGATGGCCAATATTATGATTTTGCAGCCTAACAGAAGCAGCATCATGCCCTTTATATACATATTTGTACAAATATTTTACACTCCTTATTGAAGCACATACTTGGCTATAGAAGAAATTCAATACCGATCGACATTAATATGGGCATTGAATTTCTTCAATAGCCAAGGATTTTATGGTACAACCCATCGATTATCGATATCATACGGACCAACTTTGACTGGTTCTATGACCCTTCTTCTATAAACAGGATACCCATTAACATTTTCTTTAGTTCTGTCAATGTTTTCTTTAGGATAGTGTTTGCAGCAGGCATTTGAATCCCTCATGCATGGAGAGTTTGGATTCTGTGTACCACATGGTCCATGTATCATACATTGTGACAATATCGAATAATCGGGGATTACTATGAATATCAGGTAACTCTGAACTCACATACTTGTCAATATCATCATTTGTTCGTATTTTTGAAGCTGAGTCTAACGTTAATAAAATGTGTGCATGAGGTAACCCCCTTTTCTGAAATTCAATTACATATATATAAGCAGTAACAACACCAAAAATGTTGCGTTTCAAAATATCATCTAATAATTCAGAGAGTTTCATTTTGAAAACACGAACAACGATATCTGGTCTGTTTTCAGGTCGCTGAGGATATTCAATTGCATTTGAGATTTCAGGCCAAGTAGGGTTGCAAGTGAAAGTGATAAATAAATCTGGTCGTCCAAATTTACGTACCATAGCCATTGCATCTTGGTAGTTTTGCTGCATATATCTTGCACTACCTGGAAATGTGGATGGCAGTATCATTAACTTACCTGCTCGTAAATTTGCATTTCAAGCACGGGTCTCTAGAGCATCTAAAAGACCACTGTACAGCTCTACTCTCAAAATTTTTTGGTTCATTCGGATATAATTTAACAGCGAACCTTCTGTTTTAACATATGCATCAACACTATACTGTTGAAACAGTTTCCCACTACTGTGCAATATGCAAAAACCACTGCGAATTGAAAGTCGGTATGCATAGTATTGTAATTGAGTTACCCGTATTCTTTTAGCCGAACGTCTATCTTCAACATGCTTCATTCCATCATACCATCCACTTTCACCTCTAGGGAACAGCAAAAGATAAACCATAGGGTCACAACAATGGTTCATAGGAGATATATTCCTACAGTTATCAGCCTTAGGATATATGCAAATGTCTCTATTTGCAGGGGGCTCACCGTCATCACCAACAAATATGGCAGCAACTTCAGTTGTAGATGTTGGTGCGTTATACCTTCGCATATCTAAGTCTGGTTGTTCCATAAAATACATTTTAACATTTACAATTGGGTTGATTTGTATTAGTTCGTGCATTTGTAAGAATGATTCAGCAAAGGGATTAATACTTCGCAATAAATCATCCAATTTTTCCATAACAGTTCGAAAGCAGTCTTTATTATTTTGCATGCGATAATCATTTGCCTCACTTGAATCAAAAATATAGAGTTGTCCATATCCAGGCTTGTTTCGTTCGTTTGAATATAGTGATGAAACCAAGTGATAATTTGACCATGAATCCGGAAACAATATGGTCCATTTCCAGGAAGCGATTTTATTTCAGCTCTCATTGATGCAAAGGCTAAAGCAGCATTGTGTGACCTAATATGCTGTCTAAAGTTCTTCGCTTCGGTAGAATCACTACACAGTAAATCTTTTAAAACATCAGGTGTCTCATAAAGCGATGGCAGTGACACTTTACCGTCATGGCAGCATCGCGTAAATTTTTTGCTGCTGTTTTCTTCATCTTTCCAATAGACCGCTTGGCAAAAACTGCAGCATTCTGTCAGGTTTCCGCAATGGTGTTCTGCAACATCAACATGATCAAGTTCTTGGATGTCGACAACCATTGCTTGGGCTTGGCGTTCGCTTTGCCGGCGAGTGTTGAGCCTAATTATTCGCTGATCAACAGTTTCACTTTCGCGTCTCTCTCTTAATAAATTATTTCGTCTTCGTTCTCTTGCTTGGGTTTGTACAGAAGTTTCATTTCCTTGTAAAGCTCGCTTTCGAGCATTTCTTAAAATAATATTATTTTGCAAATCCATCGGTTATTAACAGTAACAGACGACTATCTGGCCATTCGGCAATATCTGGCCATTCGGTTTACATTCAGCCGTTTTGAATTTGTTTTTCATAAAAATACTGTATCAAGTGATAACGTGCTGTACAAATATATTTCCTAATTGCAGCACCTGCAGGGTTTATGAAATTAGTATTTAGTGTGCATAGTATTCATTCCGCTCAATCAGCTCCATGGATTTGCTAATGTGTACTTTTCTAGTTTATTAACAACAATGTTAACGTGCTGTTTTCATTCAAACTGTCACGTATGATAATTAAATTAACATAAAACCATAATAAATTTAGCTGTTGCCATTAAGCAGTGTATCAATACTGTCGATTTCAATATCGTCGATTTTGGTACCGCGTACGTTAGCTTATATTCAAAAAATGTTTTCATTCAAGTTATCACATGCTAATCAAGCTGTCACATGTTAAAAGTGGTCTAAAATCGGACCACTTTCGGCCGGCATACGATAGCGTATTATCTAATATATAAAATTCTCCTGTCCCAGTGTTAGTCACCTAACTCCTCCGAAACCACTCGACCAATTTTAATAAGATTTTCTATGTATATTCGTTAGGTCATAGAATAGGTTTTTAACTATGTCTCATACCCCTAAGTCATAAGGGCGGTCCACCCCAAAATGTTTAGCCCCCGAGTGCTATTCATTTCAATCAGGGTTTCTGTGTAGACATTAGCGTGTCGAATCACTTTTCAAATGTGTTTGCCAGATAATGTGGAGAGGGGGGGGGAGAAGTTAATAAAATGTTGAAAGTCGCACAAGGTTTGCAATTTTTGATAATTGATCGCTAAATGTGGTGCCAAAACGCGACAATTTATTATAAATATATTTCGCATATAGTTAGAAAACGCCTGGCGTATATTGTAAAACAGTTTTATTAGGCGATTTTAATATAGATTTCTATTCCGAAGAAGTTCTCTGTGGAACAAGAAAGGAAAACACGGTACACTCGTGGATTAGGATGCCCATTCCAAACAGCATTTAAAATGTCTTTGCGGTATAGTTGGAATATGCCTACAGGAAGAATATGCCTGGCGAAGATTGTAAAACATTTTCAGTAGGCGATTTTAAGATAGATTTCGATTCCAAAGATGGGTTTGATGGTACAAGAAAGAGGTGATTCCAATTTTAACATCCCCACTCTCGCCAACCTAAAAAATCCCCGTACTTTGGCGAGCTTTGCAGTCATGGGTCTCTGGGAGTTATGCACAAGTTTTAACGGTACTTACGTATTATCCCGGCGGTCCGGCAAGACAAGCAATTTTTCACCAACATAAATGCCGGGCACAAGAAATTGTTGATGGTTTGGAATACGATTGTACGATACGGTAAGTACAGTTTCAATGCTCCCAAAAGAACCAGATGAAAACTAAAGTAAACAAACTAGCGATAAACGCACCAGTTAAGGAATCTGAAGACACTTAATTATTAAAACTACATTAATTGGCAATTCAAAATAAATAAAAATGTAACGGCATGCTTTCCTTACATGTTGTTCCAAATCGCCATTTTATTTCTAAATTACGATTGCCACATTAATGCAAAAAATCGTCATGGTAACTGCATATGTTTAATGATCGCCACCTTGGCGAGAGTCGAGGCGTTAAAGTAGGAATCATCCCAAGAAAGACAAACCGGTACATTCATGGATTATGATGCACATTCGAAACAATATATAAAACGATGAAGTATATTTGTAATATACTTGGCGAAGATTGTAAAATAGTTTTAGTAGGCGATTTTAAGATAGATTTCGATTCCAAAGATGGGTTTTACGAAACAAGCAAGAAAAATACAGCACAGTCATGAATAATGATACACTTTTGAAACTTGATGGAATAAGTAAGAAAAATAGGGACAACGTATAACTAATAATACGATTTTAATATATATATAATATATATAGCACTATAGTGTGTATTTAAAACCTGAAAGTGTTTCAGATTTTCATCCTTTTTTCTTTCCGAACATGTACCCTGTAAGGAAAGTATTGTAATCATGAAAAAATTCGACTTCGAGATTTTGATGTATTAACACGTTTTGAGGTCTTCTGAATTCATGTATGCTATTTTTACGAGATGTATGTTTGTATGTGTGTGTGTGTGTGTGTGTGTGTGTGTGTGTGTGTGTGTGTGTGTGTGTGTGTGTGTGTGTGTGTGTGAGTGAGTGAACACGATAGCTCCTAAACGGGGCATTAGATTGAGCTGAAATTGGGTATATATGTTATAAACCACCATCGTAAGACCGACATTGATTTTGATGTGTATAGAACTTATAGTTTTTCTACTGGGCTACTACAAAGATTTCTTTTACATTATGGCTTATGGGGGGGGGATTCTTGAAAGTGCTCTAGCATTTAAACGGTACATTCGATTGAACTCATATTGGGTATATCTAGAAAATTCAAATTCTCATGTCACAGATAAATAATCAAATAAAATTCTCATGTCACAGTGTTAGTTACCATACTCCTCCAAAACGGCTCCACCTATTTTAAAGAAATTTTATATGTATATTCGTTAGGTCTGCGAATATGATTTTGTCTCATACCCCTAAGTCACAAGGGCGGTCCACCTCAAAATTTTTAGCACCAGAGTGCTAATAAGTTCAATCAGGATTTTTGTCTAGGCATTAGCGCATCGAGTCCCTTTTCAAATGTGTTTGCCAGATAACGTGGAGAGCGGGGGGGGGCGTTAATAAAATGTTGAAAGTCGCACAAGGATTTGCAATTTTTGATAATGGATCGCTAAATGGGGAGCCAAAACGTGACAATTTATTATAAGTATATTTCGAGTATAGTTAGAAAACGCCTGGCGTATATTGTAACACAGTTTTATTAGGCGATTTTAATATTGATTTCTATTCTGAAGAAGTGCTTTGTGGAACAAGAAAGGAAAACACTGTACACTCATGGATTATAATTCCCATTTCATGTCTTTGCGGCATAGTTGGAATATGCCTATAGGAGGAATATGCCTGGCGAAGATTGTAAAACAGTTTCAGTAGGCGATTTTAAGGTAGATTTCGATTCCAAAGATGGGTTTTATGGTACAAGAAAGAGTTGATTCCTATTTTAACGCCCCCCACTCTCACCAACCTAAAAAATCCCCGTACTTTGGCGAGCTTTGCAGTCATGAGTCTCTGGGAGTAATGCACAAGTTTCAACGGTACTTACGTATTATCCCGGCGGTCCTCCAAGACAAGCAATTTTCACCAAGATAAATGCCGGGCACATGAAATTGTTGATGGTTTGGAATACGATTGGCAATAGTTTGCCAGCAAATTTGACGAAAAAGTAGTTTGGCGGAAGTGACCGCCGGCATTATACGTACGTACCGTTTCGGCGCTCCCAAAAGAACTAGATGAAAACTAAAGTAACAAATTAGCGATAAACGCACCAGTTAAGGAATTTGAAGACACTTTATTATTACAACTACATTAATTGGCAATCCAAAATAAATAAAAATGTAACGGCATGCTGTGCTTACATGTTGTTCCAAATCGCCATTTTAATTCTAAATTATGATTGCCACATAAATGCAAAAAATTGTCATTGTAACTGCATATGTTTAATAATAATCGCCAACTTGGCGAGAGTCGAGGCGTTAAAGTAGGAATCAACCCAAGAAAGACATACATGGTATACGCATGTATTATGATGCGCATTCGAAACAATATATAGAACGATGAAGTGTAGTTGTAATATACTTGGCGAATATTGTAAAATAGTTTTAGTAGACGATTTTAAGATAGATTTCGATTCCAAAGATGGGTTTTACGAAACAAGAAAAAAAAATACAGCACAGTCATGAATAATATACACTTTCCAACTTAATGGAATATGAGAGAAAAATTGGACGATGCATAAATTATGATACGATTTTAATATATAGCGCTATAGTGCGTATTTAAAATCTGAAAATGTTTCAGATTTTCATCCTTTTATTATTATTATTTTTCTTTGGACAAAATTTTTTATGGAATGACTATGAATAAGTCTCAAGGCCAAACTATGTTTGTTTGTGGCTTAGATTTGAGCACGCCATGTTTTTCACACGGACAATTATACGTGGCATGATCTCGAGTGGGCAAACCATGCAGTTTGTTTGTGTTAGCTAAAAATATTGTTCACTCTATTCCGTTGAGGGATTGATATTATTTTTTAGTAAAATTATTGTAATTAGCAATATATATAAATGTAAAGAATAAATTACAATGAATTAAAAATATAAATGCTTGGTATTGTGTTATTTTTATATTCCAGCATTGTTCACAGCGCTCCATGCCTCTTCCACTCATGTACCACATCCTCACACACTTACAATAAGTTAGTCATTTCTTTCTACTAAAATAATCCTAGGAATAATTTATATGGCAAAACAACGTTTGCCGGGTTAGCTAGTATATATATAGATTTTTGAACAAGAAAATATAATTTGTTTTATAGTTTAAAAATGGATGCATTTCCACCTTGTGGCTAGGTAACTAAAAGTGAAAAAGTGTTTCTACTTGCATCATAAGAATTTACTCATTTTCATAAAAAAGGAGTTGAGTCAGGTATATCCATTGTTGTTTTTTGTTTTGCCAGGAGAGGACAGCTCGCGTCACTGAATTGTCGCTTAGAGCTATGTATGTGCCAATTGATATGTATGTGCCAAACTGGATGCCATATATATCAATGGGTAAATTTTATTTCCCCTACAGATAAGCATTAAACCTTTTTAAGAGCATCCCAGACATACTAAAATAAAGAAATATTCATAAATGTATATTTTCTGTAGAGAGAGACTGTTGTAATGATTCGCGATTTTAAGAAATACCAAACTCCGATAGCAGAACGGTCAATATGAGTTCAGGGTGTGCTTTGTGTCTGTGTTATGGCAAGCCTACACTAGGGTTATCTGCCTAGGAAGGGGGTGCCTTGGGCGAATAACTTTTAAAAGGGTTCTAAAGTGTAATCACGTTACATCTGGAGAAACCCACCCAAACCACCATACCATTAGATCAACAGCCACGTGATAGACCCGAACCCTGGACCTTCACACTTCAGCCATCTACCATGTTCAATGTCTTATCCACAGTATGAGTTCAGAGAATGAATTTTAGCTAATTTAATACTGTCTTCTTTTCGGCAAAATTGATTAACCCATCAACGCCCAGCGATCTATTTTTAGACGGGTCACGAAATTTGCAACTCACTCAAATTTTTAAGCATTAGTTTATTTTCTTAGTTTAATTTCTTAAATAATAAATCTGATTTTCACAAAATACTCAGCGATAACAAGTTTAAATGAGAATATTTCCCTATCTTACTCACATTTTTAGAAAAAAATTTACATTCTTTATACCACACAAATATCGGAAATTTATTTATCACTTTTGGCATCAACATAAATTTGAGAATGTGCTGAAAAAAGTTGGGCGCTAATGGGTTAAACAAAAGCGATTTCTGTTCTTAGTGATGAATCATTATTGTTACGTACCTGAAAAAATTTCCTCCTACACGTACGCGTCTTTCCGAGATTTTTTGACTGCTGTTTTCTCTTCAATGTGTCGTTAATTAACAAATGATCATTCGTACAAACTAAAAAGAAGAACCAACAAAAATTGTTCTGAAAAAGTAAAAATAATTAAAAACGTTTTTTTAATTACTCCATAGAACATGGCATTTATATCAAAAATGATTCTAAAAAAAAAAATTCAGTTTTGTCTTATCTGTTTGTATGGACGGTCGAACTATTTAGCAATTGAGGAAGTTTGGTGCTTTCTGTAGCCCCTGAAATGATCGTTTTGTAGGTAAGTGCTATTTATGGTGTTACTTTGCAAAGATTTTAATTTTTTGTAGTCATAAACTGTTGAGAACTGCCTGGATTATTTTTTTATTAGTATTCGCTTATGGAAGATACGGAATACCCAGAAAAATACTCCTTAACTTAATTTTTCTCTTTTCAAAGGGCGGGCATTTGCTTATCAAGCATTCGCCACAACTAAAGCCCGAATTACTGACTATTTTATGCTGGACACAGCCACCTTTAATTTTAACTCATTTATGCCTTGTGTCCCTTTTTTGGGACGGCATTTTCGCTATCAGTCGAAAACGTTATTTATTTTTCCTAGCGTTTATTCGCGAGTATTGAACCTCATCTCTGCAAAATATTTTTAAATGACCAAGTATGATGTTGGCATTTCAATTTTCATGCATAATGATTTTAAAAGAAATCATCCCTTGTTCAAGAAGTCGACATCAGAAATTTATCTATTATTGCTGATATTAGCAAAAATTGAAGAAAGTCGCAAAAACATCTGGGCACAAATGGGCTAACACGTTCACTTCCGATCGCGAGATAATTCGTGATACTTACGACTTAAGATAAATTTCCTGTATCAGTTTCGTGAATAACTAATTAATTTTTCGAAAAACACGCAGTTTGAAAGATATACCTGAAATTTTTATTATTCACATCGTGAGTCATTTAGTATTAAAAAACTATATCTGAAATTGACATAAGATATTTGACTTTTACTCTAATGCTTTTTGGTCCGGCAGTCAACGCGTTACAATCAAAAAGCCGAAAAAACTATCGGTACGAGAATAAAACATAAAGTACGTTTAAAATTAATTAAACGTTTGTAAAATAACATAAAATATCACAAAAAGGACACAAGTATGACGATCGTTTCGGGTAGTGCAAAGAGCCCACTTTTAATTAGTTACAAAAAAGCTTCACCATCCAGGTATGTTTTCTTGGGTCTATTCGTTATCCATGGGTTAAGGAACTTTCCTATGTGAATTTGCATGAAGTTTTTTAGCTGAAGCAGTTCAATCTTTTTTTTAAAGACAGCAATAACATAGCCCGGCTACTATAATAGGCCAAACTTTTTTCTTTGAAGTCTTATTGTGCAGCTATTGGCTGCAATGACAACTAGATAGTGCATCTCTAATTACATTCCATGCAGCTGCTACTTCGAGCAGTAATGGTTACTGATAAAAATAACGCAATTCTTGATCTGGTATCGTAGTTAGAAGAAATATCTAAAACACGTCAGATAACATATAGAAAAAGTAGAAAATAATTTGTTTAAAAAAAAGAATAAATTGAATGCATAGCACGCTCGCAAATATATTTTATGGCTTATATTTTTTATTGTAAAGGAGAAAATATTTCATCTAATATAAATAATACTTATCAGCAAGTTAACCAAAGTAGCAAAATACGAAAGTCAAATATAGTACTCGCAAAGATTAGCAGATTCTTATAACTTAAAGAAAACACAATTCTTCAACCGCCAAACGTATTGATAAATCGCTAAACACACGTTTTGCTGTGAAATGCAATGTAAGCAATTGTATTGCATGTTCTATCAAACAAAAGAAATCCAATTTTCTCTGTGAAAGAGAATTATTTTTCATTATTTCAGTATTGTTTCACATGCATTTTTCTTTCTATCGCAATTATAATACCCGGATTGAGCAAAGAAAATTGCTTTCATAAATCATGAAATAATGTTTTGTTTTGATTTTTGTCATTTTAGAACGTAAGACTTTTACGTGTATGAAAAATTATTGTACAAAAAAATAAGGAAACGAAGTATATGGTAGGGTATAAAGTTGCATAAATTTGATTAATTTTTGAAGGTCGCATTTCAAAAATTTGAATAAATAAATAAAATGTTGGTACATATAAAAAGGATGCTTTGGTTGTGAGTAGTGTATGATATCAAGAATTATTAGTTCGCTATTCTTCTAATAGCATTAGTTAGAGAGTTTGTCTTGCTGCTTAAACTCTCTCACTAATAGTACGATAGTGATTCAATGGGGAGACATTAGCTCTTTCGCTACAGCGATTCTATTATTTATGATATTTTAATCATAATTTTTTACAAGTGACACTAGTCACGCTTTAGCAACTAAAATAATCTACTGAATTTTCTTTCATGAAAATGACTATTGCTACTTTATATTGTGATCGTATAATGTTAGGTTTATTTCAGTAGAGTAAGTCGGTATTTATGATGTTTGAATTTTATATTTTGCTTTTATTTATATATGTATAATTATATATATATATATATGTGTATGCGTAATGTGTGATAATATAGTGTGATGTATAGTGCATGTCACACACACATAAATATACAGTAAAAATTGCCTTAGTTAGATTGAAGATGAGGATTTTCGCCTTATCTTTTCAAAGCAATGCCTTATCGATTGAACCGCGAAAACTAGTGTTGAATGCAACACAAAAAGTGAATTTGAAGTGCAGGCAATATAGGCAATGTTTATCAAATAATCTCATTAATTTGGATAATCGCGTTCTTTGTTGTGATTATCCCAGCAAACACACTACTGCCCGGAAAATGACGGCAGGGTACCCGCCGTGCTGGCAAAGTGCCGTATGCCGGGAGCACAGTACATTGCCGTCAGTTTAAAGTCACTGGAATACCAATGCCTGAAAAATGCATATGCGCTAGTACATTGCCAGTAATGGTGAAATACCTGTCGCGCCCATGTGTCTAAAACATGCATGGCATAGTTAACGGCGTGGTACTGTTTAAAATGTACCGGGCCAGCACTTTTTAGAGGTAATGGGCCAGGAAATATTTCGTAGTGTTAGCATAAAGTTTCGTTATTTCATTTAAATAATCAAACTCTGATAGGCGTTCATATTATTATTATTATTATTATTAGGGGACTTAGGGGACTGCAGCCTCCTCCCCCGCGAAATGGGACACTTTACTTAGCTTGCAATTTGATATTTAGCTTATAATTGGACGTTGGCTTACAATTTGATATCCAGTCCCTCTCCGAAATAAAATTCTGGCTACGCTACTGCTTTCCCTCAAATGTAAAAGCTGCAGTCGAGCTAGCCATGCTGTAAATTTGAAAGAGAAAGCTACACACTAAATTACAAAATCTGTGTTTTTTCTCGGCTTACTGATGTGCAGTTTTCAGTGCTAGGTTAGGAAGTTTATTTGGCTACTTGATATCGATCGACAGTTTCAACAGTTTTTTGTAGCTGCCCTGGGCGGTTGCCCAGATTGCCACACCGAAGAACGTATACAGGGGGGGGGGTTCCAGCGAGTCCAACCCCCCCCCCATCCGAAATTGCGTTTTTTGTTAGCAAAATAATAATGATGAAGAATGAAGTCTTTGTGTGAAAATTTTTGCCTTTTTTACCGTTTGGACTCCTTCAAAATTTTTGGGCATTCCCCGAATTTTTTTTTTTTTTTGGGGGGGGGGGACGTCTCTGGCCACCGCCTAAGGAAAGCTATAGGGCTCCTGCACTTATTTTCTTAAAAATAATGGGACAGTATTTTCATGTAATAGTCAAAATTAGAAACTACGCAGATATTTTGTTCAGACTCATTTATTTAAAAACCCTATTTAGATTGTTCTTCAATTATTCCCCGCATTTATTGCTTTTCTTACGAAACTTCTTTCTGGCAGGTGCAAAAAAAAAAAAAAATGAATAAATAAAAAAAGAGACAGACATATATATCAGACGTCTTTCCCAGCTTAAAAACTGCCAGCCGCAGATTCGGCGATATTAGGTTGCAATATTCGAATTGTTTTCGCAGATCTGGCTATATTTAATGAGATTATTTGTTAGTCGTTTTCAGCGAATGTATTCGAACCTCCAAAACAAAGGGAGTTTAAACCACTATTTAACCCATGCTTAACCTATTAGAAAAACTAAAAATGCTAGTATTATACTCAAAATACAGTTAAATACTTACATGGGCGTAGCCAGCGAGGGGCAGGGTGGGGCAGCTGCCTCCCTAAAATGAGCTAGTTATAGGGTCTGATTATGACAAACCGGGCATTCTCCGGTTGGACTCCATGACCTGCCCCCCCCCCTAATGAAAATCCTGGCTACGCCCTTGAATACTTATATAAGTTACTAGTTAATACTTATATATAGTTTAAAGAACAAATAAAAATACAGCCAATCTTGAGTAATTCAAAGTTAAAAGGACACAAGAAAAAATTAGAAATATCTAAAAATTTCAAAAAATATATATTCCCACAAAAAAGTGATACATTAAAAAAAAATTCTAGGAATCGACCATAAATTCGAATTTTTCAAGTTTTATTTAGAGCAGTACGCATAGGGATGGATGCGAGAGGAGACAGAGATTTACACCTTTTTTGCAAGATGAGACAAACATTTTTAACATTAAAATACGGGGATCTTGTTAGATGAGAAAAGCATTTTTAACATTATGATATAGGGATTTTACGAGACGAGACAAATCTTTCAGGCTGTTTTGCGAGAGGCCTATTTTTCGTCTAGCGTTCACCCCCTAATACGCACGTTTCAGGGGTACAAAGGTTGCACCCTTCTTCGTAGGGGCGTAGTGAATGAGGCAATGACGTGCTTAGGGTTTTAGGGGGCCCTGGGCAAAACATATTTAGCGGCCCGAGATAAAAAACAATTAGGGGCCTTTCACTTTTCTTTACTTACTAAATTATTGTGGATCTTGTCATGTCTCCCCCCTCCATCAGCACAAATCGCTACTGCTACTGTAATTAAGTAAATTACATTAACTAATTAAGATTTTAATACAATAAGTTTCCATAATGTAAAAGCTGCATCTAGGTACTTAAAATGTTGTAAATTTGAAAAAAGAAAAGCTATATAGGAAATTACATATTCTGCACATTTAAAAGCATTAATTTTATCGAAATTTAAAAGCTTCAATCCCTCCTCCCCCGGCCCCATAAACGAAAAATTTGGGTTTTCGTCAACAAAATAACGTTAATGAAAGTTTCATCACCTGATATCCACGAATTCAACAGTTAGAGGCCCTGGGCGATAGCCAAGTTTGCCACCCCCTAAGCACGGCTCTGGAAGGAGGGTGGACTTTTCGTACCACCCGAAACGTACATATTGTTTATCGATTTTATTAAAGTGCCTTTATAATAATGTATTATTTGCGTTAAACATTTAACTATTTATTTCCGCGTTTAACCTGTTCGCTCTCATTATTGAAAAGATGCACCGGGGAATACTATCCTTCTTTGTCATGTTGCTTCTCAGTATGGGATTTTAAATGCCCCTTCCCCTCCGACTGCGCTAGCTCAGCAAAGCATTCAAAACGATATGCTAAATTGAGTTTTCAGCGCCCCTTCTGTTTGCCTGAATGGAAAACAATGGTAATTCGAAAATATTGTGCCCCTTGTATATGCTATGAACGGGGGCATATGCCCCTCTAGCTCCCACCCCCTTAAAACTTTTCCCTATTCGAATATTCACTCTTTTGTTTGCATATATTTGATAAGTTTTATAAGCTACGTTCGTGCTAAATGGATAGTATGTAGTTAAATTCAAATTCCTCACAAACATAAAAAAAGGAACATTTTACACTTTCCACAGCATTTGAGAAAAACGAAGATCCCAACTCCATATTAAAAGCAAAACAATTTTAATATAAATATGTATATGGTTATTACTGGTTATTACAAGATTATATATATATATATATATATTGCACACTAAAGAAATGTTTATGATACGCCGAGTTATAGTGTGTGTGTATGGGAGGCACCCACAGAAGGGTTATAGGCGGCTTCAGTGAGATGTTATTAAAAGTTGGCGTGTTTCATGAAAACGGAAGTGGCGATTTTTGAGTTTATAAGTTCTGGCAACCCACATTCAATTGAGCGCGCTTCCCACAGGGTTGCCAGATGTGGCTAATTTCAGAAGCTGCTGGCTAAAAAGAAAAATTTTTGTTTAGCCACCCGTTTTTTGGCTAATTATGGCTAAATTCTGAGGCTGCTGGCAAAAAAGAAAAACAAAATTTTAGCCACTCGTCTTTTAGCCAATTAGGTCTTAATTCTGTAATTGTTGGCGAATATGAAAACAAACAAACAATATATATATGTATAGCTACTTGCTTCTTGTCTAGTCTGCGGGGGACGTCACAATTTGTAGCAGTGGTCTATCACCCGGCATTTTGTCCTCTTTCCGAATAAATGGGGTGGCTATGTTTTGGTTTTAGTTCGAATTTCGACGGGTTTTTTGTTCGATTTTGATTCTTAACGAAAGAGGGTTTTACGGAGTAGCCGAGCTGACTAGGGCACATTTATTTATAGTGCGGTTTTTTTTTTCTAATGGCCGGCCTCTGTCTTGAAGACTTTGGCCACAACAGGCCGGAATTGTTGGTCACTTTATTATGGGGACACCTAGTACGTGGACCAACGTCGCCCCCTATGAAGGGACGGACACGATGACAGCTACGCCCAGTCGGGGATCGAACCCCGACCACCGGGAGTTGAACCCGAAACCGGAGTACGGTGCTTTACCCACCATACAACTCGGTCGGCCCTTGTTGTGCGGTTGTACTAAGCATTGAATATGTTGCCGTGGTTACGGTAAGCTTGAGTAGTTATTAAGTTACAGTTATTAAGCGCTAGCCTATAATTAGTAGAAAATATAATAAAGAATGGGAGATTGAGCATCCATGGTTAATGCTGAAAGACAGTGCGTGTTTTTGCAAGTTGTGTCTTTGCTCAATATCCCAGCTTAAAAAGCATAATTTGGTGACTCACGAAAAATTAGCCAAATATAAGAATAAAGAGAAAGATTTAAAAGCCTCTAAATTAATTGCACTGCTCACTGTTTATAAAAAAAAAATCAGCCGTAAATAAATCATTGAAAGAATTTGATATAAAATTTAGTGTAGCTATTGAGTGCCACTTCAGTATTAAATCCGTTGATCACCTAGGTGAAATAGTGAAAAAGTATTCAAAAGGTAGTGCACTAGAGGATCTGAAACTCCAAACAAAGTGTGCATGCCTCATTAAGAATTTCATAAGCCTATCGTTATTCGAAGAGATGATTCAAGAGTTAAGAAAGGCTAAGTTTTCTTTATATATTGATGAATCTACCGACATTTTTTTCCGCAACAAAGCATTTATGCCTGTGTGTAAGATTTTTTTTTCTCAAATAATAATCGCTTGCGCCCTCTCAAACGTTAGAAAGTGTTTCCTAACCAATGCTTTCAATTCGATTTAATATTCCGCAAAATTTATAAGTAATAACTCTTTATTTTTGCGATCTACTAATCTTCAAACTATTATTATTGTTATTAATTTAATCACAAAAATACGCTTGTGAATCAGATCTATGCTATATTCTAGACTTTTTAAAGGTTTTGTCGAAAATCCAAAAGATGGCGCTGCAATCAAAGTGGCTATTTTTGGCTAATTTTAAGAAGCCATTTGGCTATTTTCAAGAATTTTGATCTGGCAACCCTGGCTTCCCATTCTATTACGTTAAACAACGGCCAAATTTTATTTGTTATTTGATGAATTACGCATTAAGTACTTTTTTAGGATACAAAATTTTTCAGATTCCTCATTGTTGTATATAGCTTTCGAAAAAGTTAAATTGGTATTTTTAAACAGTTTCAGAAGGCTAGTAAAATTTCAACATTTGAAAGTTATTTATATAAAACAACGCTGTTTCAATGATGAAATCTTTGTTAGCTCATAATGATGGCTAGGATGGCTTTACCTTGACGGCTTTGTAATAATACCTTGGATAACTATGGATTAAAATAACAGGTAGATCTTAAGTTTTACTGTTTTTAAAGTACATACTCTCACAGCATATTTTAGTGTATAAAACTATTTTCCTCCTTAAAATTTTAGTCATGTAGTATACAGCAGGTAGATAAAGGAATTTCTTTTCAAAATAGGTAACAAAAAATCTTTTGATCTAAATAAAAATTTACCCTAATGTTATGTGTAACCATATAGCAACTTTATTTATTATTACTTCCTGTAAGATTATGATTTATATATTAATGACTATGTCATTTTATCTCTCACCCCCGTTACTAAAAATTGTCCGAAAAATGTATCCCAAAAAATGCGACATAATTTTACATATATTTAAATACTATTAGTTCACAACAGCTTTAATCTACTGCTGCAGTATTTCGTAAGCTATAGAATATGCATCACATGTATTTTTCTATAAATAGGTTACAATCCTAAAAATTTCAACATTGGGTTACCAGGCGAAATACACGAAAGATGAGATATAAAATGACATATTCAATTAATATTGTTTTAATATGGCAATAATGAAACTAAAAAAATACTGGGGTTCAGGGGGTCTCCTTCTGACGAGGCTCGAACAGTTGAGTTATATATATATATATATATATATATATATATATATATATATATAAACCCTAAACTATTATAACTCATTTATAAAATTTCTTTAATTATGAGATATTGAAATTAAACTGTTTATAAATGATTTTATGTAGGTTTTGACATGTGCTATATCCTCTCTCATAAAAAAAATATCTTTTGAAAATGAAAATTTGTAAGAAAATTGCAGTTTGTGAAAACTGCACACAATTCACTAATGTTGGGCGAACATAATTTGCAAATGATGTACTAATGGATTTTGCTGTTGTTTTTAATTTTTCATGTATCTAGTTTTTTATCTTAAAATGTTACCCTTAAGCAATGTCTTTTTTTCTTTTTTTTTTTTGGAATGGGTTGATGAATAAGCCCCCCTACCCCGGATCCGCCACTGGCTCATATTTTAATTATGGCAGCGTTACTGTAAATAGGCACTAATCCGGTACCGTGCCATTATATTGTAGTCACTGTTAAGGTACCAGCCCAGTGCTTTTATTTTTAATAATAGCCGGCACCCGGCCGTTTTATTTTGGGCATTATAAACATAATGGGCCAGTGCCTTTATTGTGAGTAACGGCCGGCACATGCAGTATGCCAGCAGAGTGCCGTTGCCTTCCCGGGCTTCCGGCAAGGTACTTCTCGGGCGACCACTTTTGGTACGATTCAGTTACTTTTTGCAGTGCCGGGCCAGTGCTGGACGTAAAGGCAGAAAGGCACTGGCAAGGTACTCCGCCAGCAGGTGTGTGTTTGCTGGGATGAGCCTAAATGGAAAGATTGGGAGAATTCTTATCCTTCTGAGCCCAACTGTCATGTCGCTGTTACTAGCATATTAAGCTACGGCATGCTCGTTATGCTAACAGAGATTGACTAACCAAGCACTTTCTTGGGACTCTTACCTTACAAGACAGTGCTTGGTTAATTAATCTCTGTTACTAGCATAACGAGCATGCCGTAGTTGTCCTTCATCAATTTCGGTGGTTTAAAAAGTTATGAAAAGAACCGAAGAGTTTAAAAATACTTTCGAAACGTGATAAAACCGTTTGAAACCACACGATGAGAATTACCTCAGCCTTACCTTTTATACTTATATCGCAACAAGGAACGCAATATGCAAATTAATGCGTTTGATTCGGTAAACAGAGCCAATATTTCCCCTGGTGGACGCTTTAAGTACTAATCATTTCTTCTTTAAAAAATTGAAATCCTAATGTCCAATATGTACGCCTATCAAATCTGGCTTTTTGTTGTACAATGCTTTATTCGCTGGGGATCTGAGCAGCACACGTTCTTTTATAAACACCGTGTAAATCGTCAAACTTTTGCGATGGGCTAGTCCTCACAAATTCTTCTTTAATTTGTTTTCAGCGACTATAAATTTTTTAATTTTTAACTCATCAAATTGCAATGTGTCGTAAAAGTATTCCTTTTCTCCTCCAAATTTTCAGCAAAGTGTTTATTACAGACCAAATTCTATAAACGAAAGTTATGGACACAAGGAAAAACAGTCGCAACCCTGACGATTTCTTCTATATGTCGGGATATAAATTTACATTCTAATATTCAAGTATGGCTATTGAAAAATAATCTAATATCCTTTACTTGTAATTTTCTGCTGAAGAAAGAGCGTTTAATAAAGTCAAAGCGAAATTTAGTAGTTTTACTAGTTTATATCGATCCTTCCACTTTATTTCTGTTTCATAATCATGAAAAACGGAGTGTACAGATTATAAATATGCACACGTCATACGTAATGCGAAATTTACTTCCTGAAAAAAAATATTTGGTATGTTAGTAAGATAAAAATACCTTTGCAATTTATATCATTAATGCATCTTCTAAATCAATAAAACGTTAATCTGAGTATGTTATTCTTTACGCTCGATTTGTCATTTGCATTAGGGCTTATACGAAAGAAAATGATAATTAATTGTTCTCCTTAAATTATCTTTGTGCGTTTTAAATAATCAATGCATCGTTCTTTACGATTAATGCTGTTAATTCGGTTGCAAATTCGCAGATAAGCAAAGCGGAACATTTCATCGGTGTTAATATTTGAGTTTTTAACAACCTGAGTTTTTAACAACTCTTCTTAAAAAACTGACGGTGGATGTAACATAAATAAATGAGGGTATAAGTGAGGAACTATTATGAGAAAAAATGAAAAGATACATTTATTATTTGCCTTCTACTGAAACATATAAAATATAGGTATTGCAGAAAAAGATAGCTGCGTTTTATTCTGTGAATTTGAAATAAAATTAAAGTCCACTTATATGAAGGGAAATTCATTTCAAACTATTTTTGTGTTACGGTAAAAGTGAAGTGCATATGACACACATTTCTACCAGTTAAATTGATTTCTTTTCATTTATACCAAATGCAATTTAAATTTCAGTTTGAATTACTTGCATAACTTTGTTTAGTCCATTGAATAATTAAACTTGCAAGTAGAATGTTCCGTGCTCTACTTTTTTGAAATTACACAATTTTAGGTCAAAATTCTTTGAGTTTTCTCTGTCTAGTGAAGAACAAAAACATTTAAAAACGTTATTTCACAACGCACGTTTAATTTTATAATGCTTCACTCAGTGTTTTGAATAGTACTCCTTCAATAAATGTGTATTTAATAAGACTTTTATTGGCGGATTCAAGATACTTGTCTTTTAAAATTAACTCTAACTTAAATAGCTAAAATTAATTTGCATGAATACCCTTAACCCTTTATTATATAATACTACTTTTTGGGCTTTAATCCTTTTTCCTCATCCGTTTGTCTAAAAATATTAACTAATATATTTCTTTCCATTTAGTTCTCTTCCAAGAGTATAATAATAATGAAGCTATAGAAAATATCCCTTCATTTAAGTCTTCTTTCGCTGCATGCTGATGTACTCTATTATTCCCTTTTTCCGTTTGTTACTTCGTTGTCAGTTCTAGTAGTAAAGGAAGTATTGCAGTTGTGAAAATATTAGTTGTGTCGGTATTCATTTTTTGACGTAAGCATCTTTTTAGCCATTCCTGAATCCCCTTTGTCTAGTTTTGGCGAGATGTCATTACGTATTCATAACTTTAAAACGGTGTGAATGTAAAAAAAAAAAAAAATAGTAATTAGGATCACTACAATACCTGGTTTTAACCCTCTCTTTTTGAATGCATTCGACTTGTTAGTTTGTTTACAAAGTCACCCAAAAGACTTTCAGTACATATAATTCTATAGGGTGGTCACAGTTTAAATTGCGGAGTTTTTTGATACGCTCTAAAGAAAAGAAAATTAATGCACGTTAATGAAGTTTATAAAATAATAAAAGTATTTAAAAGTAGTATATATATAAAATTTATACAGACAGATCGAAACGAAAATGTTCTGTTAAAAAAAAATTAAGTATTATATTGTTGCAGAAAACTTTACTTAGTTCTCGGGTTTGTCGTTTAACCCATTGATGCGCAACCCTTTCCCAATGCTGAAAAAAGGGCAGCTGTTGCCATCCCTCGACTTAACTACCAGCAAGATGGCGGACGATCGAAACGTTCATCGCGTGTCACAGATCTAGAGAACTTTTTTGACGACAGCTGGCTGTGACAGCCTTTTCTTTTCCTTGGGTCAGCAAGCTGTCGTCAAAAAAAGGTCTCTAGATCTGTGACACGCGATGAACGTTTCGATCGTCCGCCATCTTGCTGGTAGTTAAGTTGTAGGATGGCAACAGCTGCCCTTTTTTCAGCATTGGGCAATCTAGCTAGCTGTTCTCGCATTCTTCCATTTTTCAGCAGATATCAGTGCTTTTAAAAATATTCGTGACAATTTTTTGACGGGAAATGACTTCCTAAAAAGTAAAGGATTCTCGCGGAGCTATGTCACCCGCAACTATTTTTATAGAAATCAAATCTATTCTTCGTGACTGGCAGCAGTAAAAACCTCAGAGTTTGGTGTTCCCAGAGCGGGAACACTGCGCGTTAAAGGGTTAAGACCAGTGTATGTGAAAGTTCTAGTAAACAGTCCACTTGCCAGGATGAAACACGAATTTTATTGATTCTAAAACTTTGTCGAATAATCTGCAGTACAAAATTCACAGGCATTAACAGCCAGTAACTTGCTTCATAACAGACAGCTTAACATAGAAGCTTTCTCAGATGCCTTATTTCACACACTTCAAGATAATTCCATTGGCTAAAATTCAGTAGAAATTCCCAAGAGAAATCATAAACAATCCCTCAGGACTCAACAATAAAGAATTCGCAAACAGCATTCAAAAAAATGCTTCCCAAAACAATCAAAATATTGCTTTTAATAGCACTAATACAGAGCCTTATTCTCTCAGCAAAACGCACGTCCGCTCATCCTAGCTGTCAACAGCAAACTAGACGGAATTCGGCTGTCCTGCCCTTGTTACTGAGGTTGGACGAAATGCCTAGCAATTCCTCAAGACTTCAGAAAAATCCCAATCACCCGTTTCGTGTGCTACTAAAGGTACACTATTCGTCAGGTGCAAGAAGTTTCTTCTTCGCAGAAAAGATTTCGATGGATAATATTTTTTAACAATGGAAGTAGTAGTAACATTTTACAACTGAGTAAGTGTGGATCTTTTGCATCGCCTGAAATGTTCATACTCTACTATTATTTTATATGTGAGTATTACTCTCAAAGTTCATTATTAATTTTAAGAAATAAATTATTTATGAATTATCAACAGACTGAATTATAAACTACATCACGTTCTTGAACAATATTATCGAGCACGTTTTGAAAAGTGAAGATTCTGGCTTAAAACAAATGTAATCTTTCATGGAGTAAATATTGACTGAATTGAAGGATAGTGTTTCTTCTAATATAACTTTAAAGCAAGTTTAAATATTATAAATTTGGCCATTCGTCGATATTTTAAATCCAGATGAAGTGGCACTGAATATTTATAAAAAAAATCGAATTGAAAAGAGCTTGTTTGAATCGGTTGTTAAGAAAGCAATTTTTTGTTAAGGACAACTGTCTTTTTCACACCTGATGACTCAATTGCATTGTTTAACAAATTGCATAACAATTAATGCAGTAGAACTGATGGACTATTACTATTCAAACAATGTAAAATGAAAGTAACACACACAAAAAAAACTGTATTTCGCATTCCCTTGAATATTTAATACAAATGTGAAATGTTCTAAATCAGAATTATAAAATCTTCCAAATCTGAAAAATGTTAGTAAGTACTTTAAAATGGAAAATTTTATATTAAAATTTTTTAAATTAGTTTTTGTTAGTTTAAGGCAAGAATTAGTATTAAATGCCGCAGTTTTAAGGGGTATCTATAAAATTACAGACCAGATAGCACATATTTTCTGTTTTATTAAAACTATTTATTTAAAAGTTACTTTGCCATTAAAATTTTTTAATAATATTAAGATAACAAGTAAACATGCGTGGTGTAGTTATTAAAGTTCAAAGTAATTCAATGAAATTGAATGGGTTTTCAACTATATTTATAGTAAAGAGATAGTGAGGGAAAATATTAATAGTATGATTAATTATTTAATAGTTCATACCTAGCTTTGCCATCTGTTGCTGAAATTTGGAATTATTTTTATTTTCTTATGCCATACGCTTTTTCCCTTCAATAATATTTGGTTAAAATTTCATGTCCTTCTGATAAGTGGTCTTTTTTTTATAGCATTTTGAAACTTAAATTACCCTTTCCCGCGATTAAAATTAAAGTTTCCAAAAAAAGAATCACTGATTAGAATGACCACGTATTTGAATGCAATATTGTTGAAGAAGGGGAAAAGTGTATGGCATAAGAAAATAAAAATAGTTCCAAATTTTATTAACAGATGGCTCTGCTAAAATTCGGAACTATTTTTTGTTTCTTATGCCATATTCGCTTTCCGCCTTCTTCAACAATATCCGTTCAAGTTTGACGTCATTCTGATCAATGGTTCTTTTTTTGTATCATTTTGAACCTTAATTATAATCACCCTGTTTATAGTATAGTATCCTACTATATAGTTACGCTGATCCCTGACTCACTGATTCACAGAATCACTGACAATTTCGGGCAACCTTCTCCAAGATAAAACTTGCCGCCATTACTGCAAAAAGATTACAAAGTTAAGCACAAAAAGCGTTATAAAATCTTCACCGTTTGTACGATACGCTTGAAAATTTTCATAATTTTATATAAAAATATAGGAAACAATCAGCGATACTTTAAAAATCTGAAAATCTACCCATTTAAAGCGATTTTTCGCTCTTTTCAGCTCCATTTTATTTTTACAGTAAAAAAAAGTGAATCATTTGCGTGATAAAATTAGCTGTTTCAAGTGACAATGACGTCATACTGAAATCTCGGTTATCAGGCTTTGAAAGGGAAATGTAATTCCAATTCGTTTAATATAGCTTTTCCAGATAACATAATATTTTTCATTAAAATCATCGTCTGCTTGATGCATTGATATAAGAGGGACTTTTTACTCAAAACGAAATCGTTCAAATACGAGAAGTTTCCGCGCTTTTCTAGAACAGCATGGAATTCAATTTCGGTATATAATAAAAATTGAATATGAAGTTATTTATTTTAGGTGGGAGAAGATTAAATATATTAAGTTTTGACTTCTTTTTTTCAAATGTTTTTTCTAGCGCCTTGTAATTGCCTCCACAATGGGCTTTGCCTTCTACTTGATAAATATACGTAGAACGAGTACCTGAAATTCTTAAATATGATGTATATTCAAGTTTCTCTTGACATGCATTTACTTTCATTCAGTTCTTATAAAAAAGTGTTAATATTGAATACTATTTGAAAGTTTCATTGCGCCTGAGAAGCGATAGTATATTTAAAAATGTGTAAAGCTTTTTTTTCTTAAAAAAGGTTTAAAAAGTGATCTGATAATGATACCTCCGGGATTTCCGTAAATGACTCTATAGTAAAAAAGAAGTTTCGATAAAGCAAAATACATACTAAATGATCTGGAAAAATACCTCAAACACAATCTTAAGAGCTGCAGAAATTATAAATCAATATTGGTGAAATGTAATGGATTTTAAAGAGTGAAATATAGAAGGTGTTTTTTATTCGTAATGTAATTTAATATAAAGGCTTAATGCTTCTTTTAGTAATACGTTTAGTTTCTTGTACTTTGTGAAACAACTCAGATTTTAATAGAATAAAGATGAAAGTCTCTTAAATGATCTTATCTTCTGTAATACATTTTATGGTCTATTCAACAGGTAACACGAAATTCAAGTGTAAACGTGGAAAACATGGGTGACTTCCCTCTGTGTGATTAAATATGAAAGGAATGATTAATAACTACGTCACGTTGAGATTGCTTATCGGAACTTTTTTATGATAATTTTATTAGGCTACTCTGAGTACATTGTGCATTTTTTAGACACACAATATACTTGGAACACTGAAATATGCAGATATCTTTTATGTATAGTTATGGTATTTTAAAAATAAAATTGTCAAGAGATATGAAAAAAAGAAAAAAAGCAGTGAACTTTTTTAGGTAATATTGTTCGTGTGTAGGTGAATTTTAGGTCACGTAAGTAGAACTAATCCCGGCCAGTAAAATCTTCACCGTTTGTACGATACGCTTGAAAATTTTCATAATTTTATATATAAATATAGGAAACAAATAAGTAAACGCCGTATGTAATTTCCCGAAACAATAAAAGCATACGAACTGGAGAGTTTTAAACAATGTATTTAAATTCAGAAATTAATGTATATGCTTTTTTATTCGTGAAGTGGAGATGCATTTTGTTAGACGAATTTAAAATCAATTTTTGGTTAAAAAGTTCATTTTTCACGTTACAAAAGAGAAACATAAAGAATGCAAAATCTGGAAGCAGAACGACTTCAAAATATTCTCGATTCTTTTGATGGAACGAACAGTTTTATCGTAATGCAGAGAGTTCTAAAATAATTTATAGCGTTGAAAGCATGCAGTGCAATTCAAATGTGTTTTTAGTATTTTCTACTGATTGTTTTCTCACGTGGATGAAACACGACATAAAATGCTACTATACAAACTAAATACAAACTAAAAGTTAAATAATGAAAAAAATATTAAGCTTTATAAGAAAAGTATTATTTTAGAATAACTAACTCATTGCAATTGTTTGCGTGTTAGCTAACGTGACATCTAATGTTTATTGTAGAGAAATTCTTCAGAATACGAAATTGAATCAACAGAAATTGTTGACATTTCTGACACCTGAATGAAAAATTTCATTCTAAAATGTCAAGAGCATGTATGTTTGAATGGAAAAACAGATGCATTTTTCATAAACGCAAATGTAGTTACCTAGTTTTCAGTTGATTATAAGCTGCGTTCAGTGTATCTCGATTTACTCATTAGAGTAAATACACTCTTGAAATTTTTATTGAAATATGACACCAACTGCAATATATTACATACATCTTTAATAAAACACTAGAATGCACAGTTTGTTTAGTATTTTTCTTGTAGAGATAAAAGTTCAATAATGTATGTTGAAAATTAAACAGTTTTGATCAAAATAATAAAATAAATAATAGAATAATTTATGTATTTTTTAACTTAATGTCTTTTTTTTTAATAATTTATTTGATAGTTGAGAAAAAAAAAGAAATACATTAAACTATTTTTATTAATTTGTTTTCAGCTACTGTCTATTGCATCTTTAAATACACCAAAAGTTTTGCCAATTCTACTTACTTTAAATTGGGATGAATGGGTAGAAAATATCCACTAGAAAGTCAACTGCTATTCAGAAGTAATATTGAAAACTTGTATACATATAACTAGTTTTGCTTTTTAATTTCCTACTTATAAATTCAGTTAATAAAAGACGATTGTTGAAAATACATCACCATAAAATATAAAACTGAAGATCAAGATACTAAATAACGAAGCAACGAAAGATAAACGGTGTAACTAATAATCATTTAATAAATATATATTATTATTAAATTTATTTGTCCGCATAAGCTCGAAGATACCTTTGAAAACGAGAGTGTATAAGTGCGTAAAGCATGCTGCTTGAGACATAGCGATTTACCATTTTCTTTTATCGAATATAGGACAAATCGCATTAATTATTTTACTTAAAAATTTAAGAAAGTACTTATATATTTCTTGTCAAAAATAAATCATAGCAAATAAATCATAGTATTTAGCTTTAGCAGGAGGTTAGCTGAGTTTGTTACCACACACAAACTTATATACTGTTTTATTCTTACTCATTCAAATTAAAACACCAATACCAAAGTTCGAGAAAAAGTTCTGTGCTTACTGAACAAGAAATAGGTACTTAACTTCTCGAGTAGGTACTTAACTAACTAACTAATTGAAATATAAGAATTATCAAGCAATATCGTCAATAAATTATTATAATAATTTCGACAGTATTGTATATTTCTTAAATATCTCTCCTTATAATTTCACATTTTATTTTAAATTGCATTTGTTTAAAGGTACCCTTAACTTATTCAAAAGTGTTCATATAGGGGGTAGGTTTGTACAGCTGGATTTTTAAAGAGTGACACCACGATTTTTTTAAAATAAATTAATTTTTGGCACATGATATGAAGGAATAGATTATTTTTCTCATTTAGCAATTAAAATACAATAAATAAAATTATAATATACAATTTATCGATTTTCCAAAAAACAACATTCTTCCATAAACCAGCGTCCAAAAAACGTGTTCAAATGAGTTCCATCTTCCCATATTCCAAACATTTTTTAAATGCTTAAAAAATACTTTTGGTTAGTAATTGCCGCCTGGAAATAACTTATGACTGTTCTGGAATTATCAGACATCCACATAACAAAAGCTGTTTCAAAAATATTTAAAAAATAACTTTTTTGCTTTATTTTCTTTATCATACTTATTTGTGTATAATTTTTCTTTTTAGTTATCCTCATCTTTCTGTTCGACCAAAGCAAACTAAATGCACGACCACAGCTAAACATATCGAGGTAAAAAAAAAAAGAAATATGTTACGGTACATTACGTCCAGAAAACATAATACGAGAAAACTTTTATCTCATAAGATGGAATTTCGTTTTCCATAATTCTGATCTAATAGAGCGTGAACTTACATATGTACCAGAGTAACTCTATAAATAATGATAAATGCTTTATGAGAAAAAGTAACTTCTGTAGCTTAAAGTTATGTATAACTTTTGCTTTTTACGATTCATTAATGTTTTCTGTTTGTCTTTGTCATCGTTCATCGTGCACTTACGAAGAAGGATTGAGATTTCCTGGTAAAATTGCTTTATCAGAACGGCAACAAAAACTTAGCTGCACAGCGTGCGTATCGGCGTTTAAAGGTATTGCAAAAACGACCCATGTTGAAGAATGCATTGAAGAAGATTTTTTTTTTCTAATGGCCGGCCTCTGACTTGAAGGCTTCAGCCATACAGGCCGTCCATACAGGACAAAATTGTTGGTCTTTTTATCATAGGGGTTCCTAGTAGGTGGACCGACGTCGCTCCCTATGAAGGGACGGACATGACAACCACGACCAGTCGGGGATCGAACCTCGGCCGCCGGGAGTTGAACCCGAAAACGGAGTAGGGTGCTTTATCCACCATACAACTGGCTTGAAGAAAATGATTTTGAAATTTGAAGAAACTGGAGACTGCATATGCTGCTAGGAAGAGGGCTGAAACCGGTTACTAATGAAACTGCAAAAGAAGTCGCTACTGCTGTGGTTGAAAGAGCGTCCAGTTCCAGTTATTCTTCAGCAAGTGCTCGATTGGAGTCATGTGAGTTGGTGATTCCATGGTAGACAGTTCAAAGAATTCTGTGATGCATTTTAAAATGGTATCCGTATTAGATCCATATGATGCATATGCTGCAACCTCAAGACCACCGAACATGTTTTAAATTTGGTTTCTGATCTTTAGCGAAATGGAAGTTGATGATGCGTGGCCTTGGAAAACTTTATGGTCGATGAGATGTACTTCCTTCAGATGGAGCTGTGAATAATCAAATTGCAGCATATGGTTTGCTTCACCTTCTATGTCCTGCACCAACAACCACTTCATTCTAATTACATGACTGCATGGTGTGGATATACTGCCGATTTTATCCGCTGACCGGTTTTCTTTGAAACTCTCTGGCAATGTTTGAAGATCGCTTCATTCATGCATGATGGAGTAATCCCCCCCCCCACATTGGACGCCAAATCAAAGAACTGCTTTCTGTTATCTTAGGCGAGGTTCATGTAATAGTGTAATATGCAGCGATTTCCCAATTGTCTCGGGTTCTCGTTCACCCGACTTTTATGAGTAAATACCTGTGATTTCTGGTGTGTGGAAATTCCTAAAAGAGCATGTTAATGGAGGCGTATTAGGAAGTTACCTGAATTGAATGCCAGCATTACACGTTATATTGCTGAAAACCACCGAGAGTTTCTTTGCAATACCATTGAACACGCGATAATGAGCTTTCAAAAAGTAATTGGTGTCGATGGAGTACGGATGACGTGATGTCGTTGCGCACATTCTGTAACTGAATAAATTTTAATGATTCTGATAGATGTTTTGTCCTTCTTTAGGCGCTACAATTTCCCTTGGGAGTCAAAATCTAAACTATTTTTTTATTGCATAAATCTTTTCCCTGTGGTCCATATAACGAAGATACCATCAAAATGCGATAAATAGAACTGGTACCAGAGGCAGCTGATTAGGGTCACTTTAATTATAACCACACTGTATTGATTTTTGAGAATTGTATGGAACTTGTAAAAATTATAATTAGGCTAGCCCTCAAGGCGGCCAGCTCCGCCGCTCCATACCTTACTGTTCTTTATACTTAGTACACTGTTGGTCAAATTATTGGACACATTTAAAAGAAATTCATGCTTCTTTGTTTTAACAGTATTTGCCATTAAATTTATTTAGGCTAGGGTTGCTACAAATTTGGCGTGTCATCATAAAAGCTGTAGATAGATGTTCATGCCAACACATGATGACATTGCAAAATGTCTGAATAGACGAATTGGTTACATTTCCATTTATGAAATGCCTGTAAAAATAGCTTTATAGGATGATAACGTGTTGTACAAATTCCTACATAAATATTTCTTAATAATACCTGTGGATAATTTCGCCTCGTTTGATGTTTTTTCTGCTTATTTATGTCAAAGGTGAATATTTTATTGCTTCTAAATACACCAATGCAGTCAGAAAGGATGCTTGTTTGAATCTCACCTTAGGTTTACTAGATAAAAAATTATAAATGTAGATAAAATTGATTTATTCGATGTGAAATTATTATTATTTTAAAAAGAAATCCCCCTTCCCCGTGGAATTTCCAGCTATATTTTTTCTTTCTTGACAAACTCCTTTTCAACAAAGAATGCAAATACGAATAATAATTAATGGTAGGAAATAGGGAAAGTTCTTGCTCATGCGCAGACATTAAGGAGAGGGTTGGAAAGGTATGTGTGCCTCTCGTACATTCGCGCTTCTGTTTATGTTCTGTGTTAGCTTTTTTGTCCGTGTATGATTCATGAATTTGATTGTAACTCGTTGAGTGTGATTTGTGGGGAGACACTGAATGTTGATAAACCAATTAAAGTGACAAGAGATCTTCAAACCCTTTTCAATGCCAGTAGAATCCGACAGGGTTGAATATATGTGCATTTTTTGGAAGCCAACAGTTTAACTGAACATTCAGACTGCGGAAAGCGATATACTAAGCCATATTTGATAGATAAGTTGATTTCACAGCAAGGCCATGTTACAGTTTGTGAAAGAAGGGGACCTCCAAAGAGAATTGATGACTTCGGTTTCAATTTTAAAACAAATTATTTGTTTTGTGATGAGGAGAGTTTAGTTAGGGTGGCTGGGGAACAACCTGAATGCACATGGTTCATGAAAGGAGGGAGATTGAACCCATTCCCTTCAACAATTCTCGCATCCCCCGAAGAACTCCTGCAGCTAATCTCTCGTGACTGCAAAATAACTGCTACAAGAGACCGCGACGAAAGATGCCAATGCAAGAAGGCAGCTCTCCAGTGTTACAGGCTTTGTACCCCTTGCTTAGGAGAGACATGCGCAAACTCTGTTCCTGTTATTAGCGAATTTGAGTACGATGATAACGATTATGATGTTGCATAGTTATTTACTTGTATTCCTGCTTTAAATTTCATTGCTTACACAAGATTATCAGCTTATTTATCATAAATATTGCTATGATATTTTATAATAGTTTTACTTTGGATTTAAGTTTTTGTTACGTGTAATAAATTAACTAAATCGTTTGTTCTAGTTTTGTTTCTTTTTTCCATGCAAGTCCCTTTACAAATATTTCTAGATAGAAAGATAAAATATATAATTAAAAAAAATGAAATAAATAAAAAAAATTAAAGTAAACAAAGTAAAATAAATTAGGATTTGCCCCAATTGTTTCAAAAGTAAAATTCAAAACAGACGAAGAACAAGAGAAATTTTGAAATTTGACGACAAATAAACCAATGTACGACTCATTTGTAATTTTATTACTGATAACACATAGGTATATATCAAAACAAGAGAGTAGAGATCACAGGATCTTTAAGAAATAAAAAACACTCAATATGATTTTATTTTATTTTTTATTTTTTATTTCCAATGCAGCAGGCGATTACAGACATTATCCTTACTCCGTACAGAGATCAGAGAAACAAAACAAACTAAGAATATTTAAAACATTAAAAGCACTAAAAATGCAAAATCAGGCAACCAAACTGTTCAAAGAATCTCTAGCCTCCCAGTATCGGGAATAGATACAGCTCTTAGAGCAGAGCAAACGGGGATATGATCGGCATCCATTGTCGCACCACTGCAGCAGAGGGGGCAGGCAGGACTATCTACCAGGTTGAAGCGGTAAAGATGGGCATATAAACAGTCATGTCCAGATGCCAGTCGAAAGGCAGCCACTGCATTACTTCTTGGACAGTCAGGGAGATTGAGGATGGCATTTCTCCACGATTTTTCCTTCGTTCGATCTTTTAGTAATGCCATATGTGTTGTCTTAAATATTTGATTAATTCTTGATGAGACTGACTTATAGCTAACCAGATTGCATGGGGCCTGCTTAACAAAACAGCCCTTTTTGACCAGCTCATCCGCTTTTTCATTACCTGGGATACCACAGTGGGATAGGATCCATTGTAAGACAATCGTTTTATATTTATTGTGCATTTCTCTTATTAAAGTTCTACATTGCACTATAGACATAGTGTCGGGAGCCTGAAGGCAGTTGGCAATGGCTTGAATAGCAGCCTGAGAATCTGAAAAAATGACAACCTGGTCCTGTTCGGAGTGAGAAGGGCAAGCGTCTAGATGGGCTAGAGCTACTTTAATTGCCTCGACTTCACCGTCAAAAGCAGTCTTGTATGTTCCCAATGGAAAATAATGAGCAAAATGCTCACAGTAAATACCAGCTCCGACCACATCATCCGTCTCAAGCTTTGAGCCGTCAGTATAAGTATGTAACCATGCCTCAGGAGGAAAGCGATTGTGAATAGTCTCCATCCCCGCGCTGAACAAAGCCTCAGTACAATCCTGGGATTTTAAAACTGGACTCGCAAGGTCTAGATTATATAATATTTCACCCGCATCCAATGGGTTCAATGGGGGCAGTAAAGGTTCGATCCGGGGTGGGATATCACGTCCATCCATTTCTTTTAATACAGCCTGCAGAAAGCCATCCTGAGTCCTCAGCCTGCGAGGCTCAGATTTAGCCCACTTATCACTATGAGGCAGGCGAATTAATTTCTGGTATAGTTTCAAGGCTGATTTCTTTATTTCAAACAGCATAGGTATTTCACTCAATATGATTTAGAAATGGGAATAAACTTTGAAAACGCAAAAGTGATCAGCGGCCATCTTTGATCTGCCATTTTGGGTGGAAGCACACGTGAAAACTTCGGGCACTTTTCAGGTTCTATTTTAATTTTCATAAAGAGCCAATTCTGAAAATTTCAGCTTATTATGAATTACTTGCTTATCAAACCCTAAATTTACTGGGATATACAATGTTTTTAAAAATATGGATAGCTATTGTAAATTTCATGCCTCCTATGAAGATTTGTATTTAGCCTATTTTCCTGCCCATATATATCGTTATAGATAATAAAATAATGTGCTAAAATCCGCGAACTATAGCAGCCTCGTATCCCTTTTTATGTTTACTTTATTACTTCGTTTATTTAATGACAATAGATGGAAATAATTTAACTTGATGGAACTGGCGATGAGTGATATTATTTTAACGGAATAAAGGAAATCCACTTGCTAATGTTTACATCTAGCTGTTGCCATTCACATCATACAAATATCGTCAATTTTGATGGCGCATAAGTTAGAGAATTTTACAGGGTGTTCAAAAAGGCGGCAACGGGCTTTAATTCTTTATCTATTAGAGATAAGCGGGCAGTGAAAATTACAATTGTTCAAAATAAGGAAAGAAATAAGATTCCGCAAAGAAAAAATTCCTCTCGTTAATTTTGAAAAAGTTTTACTTTTTGCATTTGTATACAACCCCGTACAAAACAATTCCCAACTAGTAAAATGTGCCCCATACTCTCATGAGGTGACACACAACATTTAAGAAATATACCTTAAAAAGTATCAGAGATATGAAGATAAATATAACGCTGGCTTAAACCACTTTTCCATGGCTCTCGAAGGGAAAAAAATCACGCCGAATGATAGCATTTTAGGGGTCGTACATAAATTACACAAAAAAAGTTTTTTTCTCCACTCTAGCAATAAAAGTTTACATACAAAATTTTGTATAGTCTCCTATCGCCTTTCATTAAAGATATCTTTTCGACGTTGTATGATGGAAGCCTTTAATTTGGTACATCACCTCATGAGTGTATGGGGCACGTTATACAAACTGGGAATGCTTTTGTACGGGGTCGTATAAAAATTTAAAAAGTATAACTTTTTGTAAATGAACGAGAGGAATTTTTCCTTGACGGGTTCTAATTTCGGACCTTATTTTGAACATTTTTCCAATTTACACTGTCCATTTCTTGCTAATAGATAAAGAATTAAAGCCCGTTGCCACCTTTTTGGGAGACCCTGTATAAAGTATTTTTAATAGAAGTAGTTCAACATTTCACCAAACAATGGAGCTAAATTAAATGCATGCTTTCTATGAAGAAACGTTTTACCATGGTTTTGTGCTTCAACTGATCGTGATCAATGGAACCAAATCATGATGAAACGTTTCTCCATAGAAAGGATGGAGCTAATTTAGCTCTATTATATGTTGAAATGTTAACTACTTTTATTAACAGTGTAAGGTAGCTTGAACTCTGTGATAGGATTAGACTTACGTTTTAGGAAATTGAACGGCATTTTTAAAGCAATATTATGTCATCTACACCTTTATTGTCGAAAACACAGACACTACAGATATCTTTTAAATTTTAAATCTCGAAAGTAATGTTTCGAGCTTTTTTTTGAAAATTTAATGTACTGCAATGAAAAAATTACTTCAGGATAAATAGCGGTGTGTTTAAAAGGGGCTTTAATAACAGAGATTCAAAGTTGTAGTTGCACAAATGGCAAAGATTTTGCTTCCTTTAAAACCATTTATGGAAATGCAAATTAAAGTAAGCATTTTAATTATCGCTGTCTGGTAATGGCCAGCGTGATAAAAAATAAAAAACATGTATTACTTAATCAGTTGAAGAGCTGTGAAGTGATCGATAACTTCAGATGCCAACAGGACATATTTACCCCACCGAGAACGAACACTTGGCCCAGTAAACAAACAAGAAATGAATAATTTTAAAAGACAGGTCATGGGAACAAAAATAATTGAAGTAAAGTATGTCAAAATAATACTAAACTGTGTGGAGAACAGAAGGGGATGAAAACTTTTAGCCCACGAGACGCCACACAGTCGGAAAAAAGTACTCAGTAAAAGGCTATTGTATTTTCTTACGTAAAACCTTTTTACGAATAAAGACTACTAGGTATTGATGGATAAATTTTATTGCATAAATTTACATTTCGTGAAATTTATTGTAAAATTAATAATTTTTTAAGGTTTTAAAATTTTATGCTGGGAAAATAAATTTTCAGAGGAGATGTAATCAATAATATTCTTCATCATGTTATAGTCATCATCTAAAAGTAAAAAAAGTATAAACATATTTATTAGACTGTAAAATATTTTAGTATAGATGAATACACAAATAAATATGATACTTTTCTTTAAAAAAAAGAGTTTCGTTTATTGCTCTGATATACTTTTTGACACTTTCAAAAATATATTATTACATTTCCCATATTCTTGTTCTGCTAATGAAATTTAACATTTGTCATCACACATTCCAAATCAGCAGAGCATTTCAGAGAATTTTTGTATTGAATGTATAACTTTCTGAGAAAGTTCATCCATATTTATTGCATTGTTCTCCCTTTTCTCAGCAATATACAAGAACGTATTTCTATGCATGCTCTTAAATATACATTAAAAACTTTGAAGAATGCAATATTGTTTTGGCAAAGGAAAAGTCCCAACGAAGCAATAAATTCTGAGTATTTATTTTAAATAGGTTAAAACAGCTTTGTTAAAAAGTAATTACGTACTCACACGCACAAACACACATAATACTTATTTAAACACGGAACGGTTTAAAACATATGAGATGCTTTTCCGGCATGTGACATGGCACCGCGTAAAATATTTAAGTAACTGGAACGGTTTTGTTTTTTATATTAGTTTATTTTTAACGGAAAACTCTTAGGCGTCTAATTTCTTACTTTTGAACTCCTTCTTTCATGAAGTACATTAACAGTCATATAATAGAGAGTGCTTTGTCTGATCTGAAACTTCTATACTTAGAAGGTGTTGTTAAAAGAAAGAAAAAGTTTCGTTTCCACGAAAAAAAAGTTGAATATTTTTATTATTTTTCTATAAGTATTTTATCTAATTAAGTAATTTATTTTTTAGTAAACTAGCTGCGATGTAGATCACATATTTAATACTGGAACTTATGTGTTATGCGACTGGTACAGCTTTTAATCACAAGTTTAAAATTGTAAGTTAATTCTCAAGTACACTAGCTATCAATCAGTAAAAAAATAATTAGATTTAATGATACTTTCGTTCATTTATTGTACATAATTGTAAATATTTTAGTGAATTATTCTTGACGGTTTATAATATAAAAAATGAAAGAAACATAGTTTTAAAAGATTAGTTTTCTAAAAATAGTTTCATTTTCAATAACATATATCAAATAAAACCAATTATTCGTTCTTAAAATGCTTGCGAAAGAATACTGAAGCTATCAAAGTTAACAGCAATGTATTTATTAAAATCTGCAATAATTTGTAAGTTACAGTTGAAAGTTAGCAGAACATATATTGAAATTTTTTTTTATGTAGTAAGTGTTTTTCTCAAGGTATGTAAAAAAGTTGATTAAATATAAAAATAATGAAGCTTGAAAATTGAAATAAATAACGAACTGAAAACTCATAATACAAATGTACGAAAGATAGAAGACAAAGCCCGTTGTAGAGGCAATTAGAACGTGCGGTAGCAAAAACATTTAACAAAAATGTGCCTACTCTCAATATATTTAATTTTCTTCTACTTAAAATAAATAACTTCATATTCAATTTTTAACGAAGTCGAATCTCATGCTCTCCTGGAAACATGCGGAAACTTTTCGCATTCGAACGATTTTGTTTTGTGGGAGCAGCCCCCTCTTACGTAAATGCTTCCTGCAGAGGGAAAAAATTAAGCTGTGTAATCTGGAAAAACTATTTTAAACGAACTGGAATCGCAATTTTCCTTTTAAAGTCTGATAAACGTGACTTCAGTGTAACGTGATTGTCGCCTGCGGTTTTTAATTTTGTCACGCAAATGATCAACTTTTTTTACTCTCGGAAATAAAATACAGCAGAAAATAGCGGAAAATCGCTTAAAAATGAGGAAACAGTTAGATTTTCAGATTTTTAAAGTAGCGCAGATTGTTTTCTATGTTTTTACACATAAAAACATAGAAAACAATCTGCGCTACTTGTTTGTGAAAAATTGTAAGCGGATCGTACAAATCGTGTAAATGTTACTGCGCTTTTTATGCGTAACTTTTTAATGATTTTGGAGTAATGGTGGTAAACGTTTTATCTTGGAATGGTCCCCCGGAATTGTTAGAGAATCAATGCGTGAGTGAGTCAGGGATCAGTGTAACTATATAGTAGGATGTGGAACAACCTATAATCCACTAATAAATTAGAGATGTGCGCGAGATTAAGAGAAAATCGGCGGGACTGCGTCTTCTTACCGTCTGGCAGTTTCATATCAGTCTCGTCTTTTATACAACAGACAACGCAGTACTGTCTTATCTGTTCAAAAAACAGAAAAGTTAAGAAGGTATGCTCTATTCCTTTTTAACTGAGAAAAGATTAACATGCCTTTTTTAGTTAAAACTTAATTGGCGAGGCATTTACATAAATAATTATTAATTATATATTTACTTTACGAAATGCTTACGTTCTTAGAACAAATAACATGTTTTCTATTAATTTGCTTAGAACCAAGCCAAAAATAGTACCACATAATTATTCTAAAGAACTTTCTCTAAATATATTTCTGACGTACTTTTAATCTCACTACTTTATCTATTTTCAGATACTTAATGAATGCGGCAATTTCCCCATTACTAAAAGCGCGAAATAGCTCTTAAATAAAGAGTTTTAAGAATATTGTGGTTTGACACATTATGTAAAAGTATTCACATTTATTGTAAGATATCTTGAAAAAATAAGAGTTCAGAATATTTAAGAACATAATTGCTTTCTGTTAATCATATAAGGTTCCAAACTTCATATTCATAAATATTAGAGTTACTTATTTCTGAAAAAATTTCTTTTTCTCTTCTTCATTTAGTGTTTCTGTTTTAATATGCATAAAAAAGCTTAAACTACATGTGCTATTACTACATAGGTATGCTTGACAGTTTCTCCATAGTTAAGACAGCCAAGATGATTAAAACAACAAATAAATTCGAGAAGTTATTAATTATTAAAATGTATTTCATACACACTGTTTAAAATGTATCTGCAAATTAATGGAAAAAGAGCTGTCAGCGAGAGTTAAAAAAAATGTCCGTTTTATTTGCCATTTTTCCGGTTTGAAGAATCTGAATTGTGACTTTCAACTTTAAAATAATGAAAATTTAATTATTATTATTTCTTTTTACATATCCAAGATGGATTTTCTGATTTGTCGGTAGCGATATTGTTTTGTTTTTTTATCCACTGCGCGTAATTTCACTCTCTAGAGCAAATTTCCCAACCATGTTTGGAACATCAGCCTCTTCAGACAAAAAAAAAAAAAAAAAGCAACGCCTCCTAGTCCATGATAGTTCACTTAAATGAAATGATAAAATTCTGGTGTATATTTTATGTATAGCTGCGAAAATAAATTGCTGCGACCTTTATTTGGCCGTCGTTCGTCGTACAGCAAAGTTACATATTTCTGCGAATTGAAAAACGCTATTTGTTGGTTCCGAACTTTTTGCCTTTCATTAATTTCGTTCGCGATAGTTATAAGAAATAAGTATTATTTACAGGGGGAATACTGTCTCTAGTCTTACAGTTGTTTGTTCTGAGAATATCAGAGGTAGAAATTAAAATATTTAGTCAGTGGTCCAAAGGAATCGTGACTCCTTCCTCGGTCCGCATACATGATTTAAAGAAAAAATGCAAAACGACTGCTTACGATTTTGAAAATCTTATTTCTTAATTTTGTGTGTTTAGGGACTTCTCACAGTTAATCTATTTAAAGCTAAACCAAATTCGATAAACATATATACCTAGTGCTAATTTTAAATTTCTTAGTTATGGAATAGTTAAGATGTTTACATAGCTAGATAAAGTTGCTCATGAAAACACGTATTTTCAAAATAGAATTTATTATATTATTTTCCTAAAGGAATAGATACTCCACGGCCAAACCTTCATCAGCCCTTCTTATTACCTTTGGATCCTCTACAACCCCCATGAAAATTTCTAGCACCCATTAAGGGTAGGGTGATAACCTGCCCGCCGTTGCGAATCTATGCTCTAGAAGACGATTAAGAGTTGAAGTGAAGTTTTATTTAATGTCGGAATGCCCATTATTTTCCATGAAATTAATGATTGATATCTAGTGGCTCGTATACAGATCTAATGTATCCGTGTAATATAATTATATATCTGTCTCACAAACACATGATTTTACTCGAAAATTTCAGGATTTTCCAAATTTCATTACAATGCTTAAAATAAAGCAAAACTTCAATCTTTGTCATCCTCCAGCAAGTTAACTAGAACGTTGGGGACAATAGTGATAGAAAAATGACTTTTTTTTCTTTCGTAATTTTAATAAAACGGAAAGTTTCAAGTCCAAATCTTTGAAATGGAAATATCACCTAAAAAATTGGACTTTTTTCGCAATATTTTTGCTGTCAGTCTTTTTTGAATTAAAAACAGATGTATTTTAAACATTGCAACCTTGCAGATGGATAAATATTTTTAATAGGAAAGCCGTTTTGTTTATATGGGAATTAGTATGTACACAGTATTACTTAACTCTTTAAAAGAAAATTACAGTTTTCACAGTCACAGAACATTTCGTAAAGCCAAGAAAAAAAAAATTCTAATTCACTAACTCATTATTTTTAATTTTAATTAATTTATTTATGCACCAATTTATTTGACTCCTAGCTTGCATTTTACATTTTTGAGGCATTAGATGTAAGCACGTTTTGCCTATGGGGAATATTAAACTTCATAAACCCTGTTAGTCCAATTTTTTCCGGAAAGCATGATGAGATGCTTAATATTTTAAATTTTCTCTTGCGAGTTATGTTAAAATTTTATTTTCATTTCAAAAAACCCTTTTCTCTATAGTGGAATAGTTGTGGGGTGTTTCATTATAACTCGAAATATGTTTTTACAAATGTAAAATAATTTTCATGAACATCGTCAGTAAAGTTTGATGAAGTTCTAAATGACGTGATGAGATTGAACATGAATTAAATTTTTACAAACAATATTTCAGTGATAAAAAACAAAAATACCCTTTTAATAGGAAAAACCGTAAATAATTTTAAGAATTTTGAATGAGCTGCTGTTTTGTTTTTAGTTTTATGATACATCGTAATTGCCATAACTGAGAATTTTTTAAAAAGTGTCTGATTTCAAAAAATGATTTGTTTAAGTTCGTTTAAAAATTAATTAGTAAATTTCATAACATTCATTTATAATTTAGAAAATTGTGTACTTTTCATTTGCGCTCTAAAGTTGAACTAGCAAAATATTAAAATATACTCGTAATTTCGTAGGAAATAAATGACCTATTGCTAATTATAAGTGAACGTTCAAAGAACTCGAGATTAAGCAAATGCTCTTTCTCGCTTTCTTTCTTTTCATTTTTTTTAACAATTTCGATAAACGTGAAAGAAAAATATGTTTAATTTCACTTTCTGAAATTGATTTTCTTGTGCCAAGTGCACACTCATACAGCGTTATTAGTAATACGTATATACTTGTAACAAATCCTTGAACTCAATGACAATTAACAAGAAAGTAGATGGCGTCTAATGGAAATTCTTTTAGAAAAATTAACCTCCTTTGTAAGAAAAAAAGCTACATAACCTCAATTTACGCATAAGAAATTTTTAGGTCAACCCCATATAAAAGCCAAATGGGGGCTCTTTCAAGCTCATTGAAAGAGTTACTCTCGATGCATAAGGGCTGTATAATCTTATGATACTTAAACGGGTATTTTTGCTTTTCATCTCATTAAATAAAATGCTCTGCAAATTTTATTACGTGCTTTGTTTGCTCGTTATAGTTCTTTATGGCGTCCGTACTAGAACCATAGAGGATTTTACGCCAGGTAAGTTCTGTTTAAATTATTAAGTTTAGTTTGTTTTTATGCATATTTTTGTTTTAATTTTCTTGAAAAGGATGGAATTAGGATACATTTAAAATGATAAAATAAATGTTCTAATGTGAATAGTTTACATCTTCAAGGGGTCTCCAGATTTCACTGGATGTGTATTTAAATATGCATCCATTATACTTATTTTAACGTTTGCATGACGTAGTTCACTGGTGTATGCAAAAGAAGGGGGCGATCATACCTCCTCTCTGAGCGCACAAAAAAATCACTATTAACCCTTCGACGCTCGGTTGTTGCGCCATGAAACCACCTTACTTCAGCGATTTTACTCCTAGACGCAAAAGTTTATGGTTATATGTCTCCAACGCTGAATAAGGGCAATTCCATCGACCGCCGTGTTGTCGGTATTTAAATGGATCTATGGCAACGGCTGCATTTTTTCCGTCTTGGGTACCATATCCAGTTGTTTTTCTGTACTGATGTGAAAATGCTTGCCCTTCAAAGGTTGAAATCCATGTTTCACCTGTTCGCCTTCATCATTAAATAAATGCAACACAAAAACTCTCTTTCTTAGACAAATGTAACTTCCCAAAATGGTGTATTGAACGCTCCACTAGAAACCAGTTATTTTACAAGAACAACACTTGGCAGCGGCGGAACATTCGAAGAATCATTCTGAAAAGTAATATCGGTCAAAGAAGGCGAGTCCTCTCTGTTGCATCTAACAACGAAAGCGAACAGGTCAAACATGGAATCAAGATTAAAAATGAACATGTTACAAAAGCGAGAGTCACCCAACACTGTTAATATGTTTCTTCCTACTAATTACCCCTCTGTTGAAAATTTCCAGGATTCGTTACTATCTAGTATATGCCGTATGAAAGTCATTGCTATGAATAGACTTTTTACCTACAAACAACACCCTACTTCTAAAATGGTTGCTAAATGTCACCAAATTTTTTACATGCACGAGATGTCCTCAAGGAGTTTTTTCTATATTTCAGTTGGAAATTGTGTACGAATTGGCGCTTTTCGTAAAATACTATAAATTTAAAATACAAAAAAAACAAACCAATAAATATACAAAGTACTCAACATTTACTCATTTGTTTTTGATAATTTGTTGAGTAGTTTAATTGAAGTCTATTACATTCGCCCCCCCCCCTCCTTGCTAATCAATTACTTGGCATATTTGAAGTATATCCCTACATTCTATTCTTAGTATTTGAACTTGTGTGTAAGAAGATACCATATTTTAAATTAGATACATTTTATTTGATGCGTTTACAAAACAGAATGCTTTGGGAGAAAATTTTCAGCTTTTTTATCTATTAAGGGAACTTATAAAATTGTGTTATATCTCAAAATTTATTAAACAGCTAACTTATTTAGTATATAACTCACACAATATATCTTTGCCAAATTGTGTTTTATTATTTATCCATGTAAAATATTGAATCAATGAATGTTAGCGCTTCTGAAAAATGTGATTCTGTTGGTGAAAAATGTGGTGTTGTCGATGAGAAGTTCATTTTAGCTCTAAGATACGGTCACATGGAAATAGCGAGTAATATCTATTTGCGTTAGACCGAGTTGTAGAGTGAGTTTTCTGTATTTCGTTTTAGATTTAGTGCTTACCTCTTTAAATAAGTATTCTAATATAAATTTAATTTCCGACGTCATTTACACATATTAAGAACAGTTCTTCGTAAAAGTGAATCATCTAATATTATAACAACGAGTGATTCTTACTCCTTTTTCACTTTTAATCCGTGATTTATACAGTCAAAATAGGAAATTTGTCTTACACTGGAGCACTTTCTGATATTTGAAGTAAAAACTCCGCAATACATCTTATTTTCCATAATTTTTAGGTAGATTTGCACTCATATTCACAATTATAAAATTTTTGAAATAATGTTTAATATAATGAATGTTGGCATATTAATGTCTCCTGTGATGACTGGAATCTACATAAATTTGAGAGCCATAAAGTAAAATATAAAACCGTTTTACTGCTTTATGAATGGTAACAGATTGCGAAAATTATCTTTACTCAAAAAACATGCAAATGCATGATGTAAATGCTCCTAGGGATAAGATTAAACTCGGTGCTTTTTGGCAATAGTCGCTAATTCAGTTAGAGGAGAAATTGCTAAATTTCCAAAAAGGGGATGATATCTTTAAGTGAGTGGTTTTCAAAAATAAAATTAAATTTTTGAAGCTGTGTTATTTGAAATTTGAGAGAGAAAAAATTCTATAAACATCGATTAGGTTGTTCTATTCATCTCTAATGACATATGTATTATGCATTCTTACTCTATGTGGAATTGACGAATTCATCTTGAATGATCTTGAATGCATCTTGAATGTTTGCACTCTAATATGAAAGTGGACTTCAAAGTTGTCGATAGAAATTTCAGATAATTCATCAGTATTAAGTTATATATTTTGCCTACTGAACAATGTTTCCTCTCTTTTAAAGTGCCAACTATCGAGATAAACTGTTATAGAAATATATAAAAAATATCTAATATACATCTAAAAAGGCACTAAGTCGAAAGGAAAAATCACTTAAAATGTCACTAACACCAATGTAAAATATTTAATCCCTAGTCTGAAAGTTGCTGAAAATTTTGTGACACATTCCTTGAATTTACAAACTCATTGAAACAAAATTTTTCACTAATAAAAAAAATTTTTTTTAATGAATTGTCTTTTCGTAATTTGATGCAGAATTTCTTTTTCTTAAGGAGAGCCATTGACAAGTGAAGAATTTATTCAAGCGTCAAATATACAAGGTAAGAATTTTAAATTAATTGGATATGCAAACACAATATAAAGGGTTTACTGCAATACAACATCGATTTTTCTCGCCATTTTAAATTTCTTCAACGGAAATGTAAAGAATATTTACTAGTACAATCTTACAACAAACGATATTGTTCACAAAGGGCTTCACTGTGAAACTGTAGCATTGCTAACATGTGATTGATCCTAAGAAGAAACTAGTAGTTTTATTAATGTTTTTCATAAGAAGGATACTGTTTTCTATACACAGTTTTCTATAAGATAGGTAAAGCGACATAATAATGCTAAGAGACAGTGGACTTTCAAAATACAGAATATTTAAAAAATAAGGTTCTAATGTTTTATTAAATTATCCAAACTTAGTAAGATGAAACATATAATACGAGTTGATTGACTTATGAGTTCAATTAAGAAATAAATCGAAGTATAAATTAAAATATAAAACTACTGAAAAATTTTAAATAGTTGATAAAATTTAAAATCTTTTTATCTCAAATTTAAATCGGGAGCGAAAAACTTAAAAATCCTCATTTGTGGGTAAGTCTGGTAAAATCTAAAAGAATCGGGCAAGTCTAAAAATAAATTTAAATATTTCTTCAACCACATACAAATTATTTCAAGTTTTCAGTAATGATGAATTATATGGAAACAAGACTACAAATGTATTTAGAAATCATATGGTGATTCTTTAGAATTAAAGGTCTAAGTTGATTGACTTATGAGTTCAATTAAAAAATAAATCGAAGTATAAATTAAAATATAAAACTCTTTTAATAGTTTAAAGAGTTATGTATAAGTGTAAACTCTTTTAATAGTTTAGAGAGTGTAAATATATATTATTTATACTCGGTAATTCTCTCACTTACCTGAAAGAATCCTTAAATAATCATTGCAAATTAAAGCTATTTGGCGCTACTTGCCTGTAGTTAACATGCCAGATGATATTCATTTCTCAGCTCATCATGGTCGTTGAATTAGGAAGTTATGGTAAATGATGCAATGTTCACTTTTTAATTAAAGTAAAACAGGATCTCCGTTCTACTATCGTAAATGACCAGCTAGCTTTTTTATTAACACTCGTACATTGAGTAATTGTGCCATCAAGGGAAAGAAATTAACAGAATACTCTTGGCATAGCGGAAGATTAGAGTTATTTCATTTTCGGATGACACTTAAATTCTCCCGGTGGAGTAGTAAAGTAGATACCTGGTTCTACACGACATCTCAGGAGGTTCTGACAAATCAGTTTTCCTCTAAAATTCCAGGAATCTTTAGCAGTGGTTGATCTGGGGATTTTTTGTTTTTTATAAACATGTTTCATTTATTCGAAATCCATGTGATTGATCCATTATTTCAATTAGTAAACATAAACATCGAAGACGGATTGAAGTTTCTGAATTCCAAGTTATTCTTTCATTTAGGGACTCTTATTTTCGAGAACGCTGTACTTTTAAACCAAACATCACTTTTCAAAGAAATCCAGCTTGGGTTTGTTAATTGTTCAAGTAGGAGCGGATTGAGCTTCTTTTAGATGCATTATTGAAACTATGCGATCATTCTGTTTACAAAAATATGGTCAAGCATAGTTGCAGAAGAATTCATATGTGATTGTGTATAATGATTAAAATTTATAACTGCACAATATGTATATAAATTTATAATTTTACTATTGGATTTTCTATCTTTAGTTGATGATGAAACACAAGATGACGAAATATTGGAACCAGATTTATTAGAGGATGATATTATAAGTAGTCCTGTGGTAAGTATTTTAGTGCGGATTCTTTATTTATTTTTTAATTGAAGAAACTGGCTTAACTCAGAAAATGGAACTTCCTTTTTATTCCTGTATACCCTTTAATTATGTTACCACTCACAGGAGCTATAAGTCATGACTTACTAAAATGCACATATTTAAATCGATTCATTTTTTACGTGTGTGTGATGAAAATTTCTTAATAGAAACAAAAATCAGAAGAAATTTAGATCGTATGGTGAAACTTACTTTATGTACCTGCCTGTTTAATTTAGTTATAATTTAATAAATTAATTAAAAACTTTTAAATCATCTTAATATTAAAATCATAAATAAATTCTTTAAGGAAAACGTATCATTTTAATCGGATAAAAGTCCCTATTTGCACTATACGTTTCAGGACAAAAAGTGTTATTTTACAATTGAAGGAACTTTGTTTCAACAATGGAGATTATTATTCATTACTAAGCTTTATATAATTACATGCTTTTTTACGTTATTCTCTGTTTCAATTTAATAAGCTTATTTAACAAGATGATACTTTCTTTTCAATTTTTATTTTCTTTCCATTGAGCAAGGAGGGGAATTAATTGAACCTTCCCTTCTTTAAAAAGATGTTCTTGTTAGTAGCAACACTTTCTCTTCTTTTACACTTAACAGTTTTCTGTTAACAGTTTTCCTTACCTTATTCATTTATTTCGTTATAAGAAATAGTCTGTGAGTTCCTATTTCCCTAAATATATATAAAAAGTTAGAAACATACTTGTTCGTTGATGAAGATTAATTATTAGATTAATTAATAAGATTAATGATGAATATTAAGTATAGTGTACCATACCACCTGCTAATCGAAGCATCTTTTCACCCCTAACTTCTGTCGTGTATACCATAGCCAATAATCAGTTAAAAATGTCAGGCATTTAGATCTTAAGTTTATCATATGAAAAATAGTTATATATTTGTGTTATTATGGCAACGCTACGCTAAGGCGATCTGCCAAGGATGGGGATTGCCTTGGAAGGAAGATTTTATTGGGGATTCTAAAGCGTATTCACGTGAAATCTAGAGAAACCTACCAAAATTCCAAACCGTTCGATCGACAGCCACGCGATGGGACCCGAACCCGGGACCTTCATACTTAGGCCGTCTATCATTTTCAGTGACATAACCAGAAAATTAGTTATATGGTTTATTCTCTAAATATTGTTAAAGCCAATATGATATTCGATTTTTAAACTTTGAATTATACTCCAATGCTTTTAGTAAAGTAACGGTTTTTCAAGTCGTGGACGGAAAATTTGACAAACACGTTAAGATTGGTTAAAATATTTTTATTGTGATTGAAAACTACGTTTGCGACCATATTTTTCCATGAGGTCCTTCTGATCTTGCCACATGTTACCTTTCCTAGAAGTATTTCCCGAGATTTAAAAATTATTCTCCATGAAAATAATTAGAAAATCACACATGGAATCAATAATTTTACTAAAATATTATTAAAATAAAATACTTTTACAAAATCTTTTATTATCATTATTATTAAATTATTATTATTATTATTATCTGTTACACGGTTATATGACTTTATCAGGTAAATTTAACTTCCTTAGATTAGACGCATCTACTAAGTTCGCCTATCTCTAAAGATAAAGTTTCTTTGTATAAATTCATAATTGCATTTTGGTAATCGAGTATAAAACAAAAGTTTGTACATCTACTTTCTTGCATCTTTTTTTTTCTATATCAAATTACGGGTTGTTACGAAGATTAAAAGTTTGTTTAAGTGGGAAACAAGATACTGTGTGATAAAACTTTTCAGATATTTAATCACATAATACTAAAACATTTCTTTCTTTCATAGATAAAACTTTCACATCCCATGGAACAATCCTTATGGCCAGATGGTGTTGTACCTTATTTATTAGATCGAAAATATGGTAATACATTTCGGTATATACATATATATTTGGTGTTTATACATTAAACGATCAACGAATGCTTAAAGAATAGCGAAAAACTCGAAAGGATAATTAGTTATAAAGACCAGATAATACCTTTAAATAAGAAATTAAGATTCTAGTTTGAAAAGCAATTAGATAACATAAGATATTCTGTAAATTATTATGTAAGCCAGGCACTTAAAGAACAGTAGAAAGAAAAAATTCATGAAGTAATGCCAGTTAAGAAACTTTCAGAAAAAAATCTGAATTATGCTGCATTTTTCTAAATGTCATTGTTTGGTGACAGAATTTGTAACGAAATTCAATGCTTATTTTTTTAATAAAGTTTCATAGCTCACTTGGATTTTTTAGGTATAATAGAACATTTAAATAAAAAAATAAGTTAGAGTTTTTCTTTATAACTTCAAAAAGATGCACTGAAAAGTGACTTTCATAATTTTAGATTTGTTGTTCGCAGGGTACGTAGCAATCCAATAATCTTCTCGGAGTCCTGAGCAAACGCTTGAGTGAGAAATCTGAATTTGGGAAATTTTTAAATGTCTCGTAAGCTATTGATTTTTTAATAAAATTGTGCTTTCCCAAACTGGATTAAATACTGTAAAGCAAAATCTCCCCCCCCCCTTTTAATTGGCTTTTATAAGTTTAGATATTTTGATCTCTTGCTACGGCCCGTTTGCAAACCGGAAAAGCTTGCTCCAAACTTACACTACGACTCCGAATGCAGAGCAAATATAAGAAATGCTTATAAAAAGAAATCTGATACAAATTACGGCACAGCTTGGATATTTGCCACTAATGGCGATTTGTCACTATCTGGATGGTTTTTTTTTTGGCGATTTGCGCATGCGCGCAATCGATAATCCTTTCCCCATTGAGTTGCCACTAAAAACAGTTATTTATATTCTTATACATAATCCCTTGTGTAGCATTGTGAAATATTTTAAAGTCGCCGTGATGGCAAATATCGTAGATGTGACCTAATTACTCTACCATAATCAAACATTATTTCCCTTGTAAAACAGTAGGGTTTAGCAATTCTTGCCAATAAGCTTCCCATAAAACGGGTTATCTAAGGGTTTTCTAACTGGATGGCTATTTTAAAGCGACGCGCGTTCAAACAAACTCTGTCTTTTTGTTATATAGATTCGAAAAATTATCAAACAAGGGGAAATTATATAGAATAATTATTGATCTGCCATTTTGGATGGAAACAGACATCGAAATTTTTGAGACTTTTCAGAATTCATTCTACACATATCGAGAAACTAATCCTGAAACTTTTAGCTCATCATGTATTTGTTAGCTTTCGACCAACTCTTTGATCTAAATTTACACTGGGCTACAGTTAGTTTATTTTAAACTATGCTTAAAGGTTGTGAAGTAGGTTTTGACCAATTTTGATAAAAGTGCGATATTCCAACAGTGCAAGTATTCATTCAAGCTTTCTTGCAAGAGAATATTTATGTTTAGTAAAATGATTCATTGCTCTTAACTTTGAAAGAACAACTTCACTCGTAACTCAGAAGGAACTTCAAATTAATGCAATTTGCGTTCTTTTGAAGTTCATATAAGGCAAATGTATAGAAAACTGTTTGAAAATTAATCTATTCAGCTGCATTTGTCTTCCTAATATATATCTTTGGAATATCTTACCATCACGAAGCATTTTAATCCTTTAAATCGCGGTGTCCTCGCTGTGAGGACGCAACTGTCACATTTTGGCTGTTTTGATTCACGAATAATAAATTTCATTTCAATAAAGCGGAGAATAAATTTAATTTCAATTAATGCTGCCCCGCACAGCCAGCTGTGTCAAATATTTGCTTTAGCTCTGTGGCACATACTGGGAGATTCGATTGACCGCCATCTTGCTGGTAGTTAAATCGTGCGATGGCAACGCCTGCACTTTTTCAACATTGGGAAGTGGTTGCACTTCAAAGGGTTAGTATGTTGTTAAATTATTATTATTTTGCAGATATTTTTTTATAAATAAATTCTTATTTATCAAAGAATTTTTCTTTTTTGTGTGTATTTCATTTCGAATATTCTCTGTTTAGATAAAAAGGGAAGACTTCTCATTGCTAGAGCGTTTCAGGAATTACATAACAAGACTTGTGTCAGATTCGTACCCAGATCAAATGAGGAAGACCATATTGTACTTAAAAAAGGACAAGGGTAAGTACAGTATTCACCACGCGAATATGGTACTAATTCAAATGCAGCAAAAAAAGATAAATCATTTCTAAAATGCGTTTTAAATTATGACTGGTCGCAGAGCGTAATGTATTGGAAATCTTTACGGCATATTTTAAATAAGGTGCATGCTATAACTCAAAGCAGTAACACGTATCAGTCACGTATCATCACTATCCCTTCTGGTATAATAGAATACACAAGTTTGCTTTCATTTCAAATTGCAAACCATAAAATATGTTGGAATTTTTTTTAACTAGGGGAATGCGATATTAATGGATTTTTAGCTAATTGAGATGTGAGGCGGGATTTGCAGCTTAAATTAATAGAATTAGAGTCTAACAGTCACTTTAAGCAGTTGTTTTTCAGCGTTTAAAAATTAGTTTTAAAAATATTTAAAAGAAAACAAGTTTCCTAAGTTTAATATCAAACACCCAGAAAATCAGTGCTAAGAATGTTTCATTTTATGTTTGTGAACAATTGTTCTGTTAGGAAGAATTTATAAACATTTACCCTCATTTCTCAAAATTAGTACATTGTAATACAAAAGTGAGTATAAAGAGAGCAGAAAACATGTGGCGTTTAAAAGATGAAATAATTCGAACTTTGTAAAATAACATACAGAAAAAGTATTTATCAAATTGTAATGTGTATTATTTTACAAAGTTTTAATTATTTCATGAATATAAGGAGCTTTCAAAAGGACACTTGCAGTTTCATTCCTTTAATTAGTATTGAATCTATTATATGTATAAGGGAATTTTAAAAAGTTTTAGCGAAAAAATATCTATAGTGTCCAACTCTAAAACGTTTGCTCATCATTGAAGCAGATAGACAAACCTGTCATAATCCCTTTTCAACTCGAAAAGAAGGAAAACAAAAATAATCTATAGAGGAGATTATATACTCTCCCCTCCCCCTGTCTGTGCTACAGAGAGTAGAGGAAAACGTAGAACTTTTACCGTTTCAGAATGTTAGCTTCCTATTTCTGAATTTATCAAAATTTCTATCAGTCATTGTTAGCACCTAAAGAAAATTTTAAGAATCTCACTCAAAGTTATGATACACTTTTACAGAATTGACTTAAATAAATAATAAATAAAAATAAAATATAATATAATAAATATATATACATAAATTCTGTGTGCTTCTAGCGTACATATACAGGATTGTCCTAAACTATATGTCAAAAAATGTAAACGCAGGTAGAGGGGAATAAAACGGTTCAGAATGATATAGCAATATAGAGTCGAAAATGTCCAAAAAGAGCATTCGAGTAAGAGATAAATTTCCCACGTTGGTTTCGTACATTGAAAATTATTTATCATACAAAATGAATTAAGCTATGTACACTCATGTCCATAAATTAAGGATAATGAAGTTCAGGCAAAGAAAGAGAAAGAAGCAAAACAAATTTGACTTATTTGTAAAGTCTATTTATTAAACAAAAAGTAAAGAGCAAAAAAGATGCTATATGTTTGACATAATTAATAAAAATTGCAAGTTTTACTCCCTTGACCAAATTTCAAAAAAGAACCTATTTACAAAAAACAGTATAACATGGTTAGTAGGATGGTTAATACGGAGTATGTCTCCTGGACGATGCAATACAGGCCTGACAACGCCTAGGCATGCTGAGTATCAAATGATCAATCTGATCTTGGGGAATATTACACCACTCATCAAGCAATGCACTCCGAAGTTCCGGTAGACAGGTGGGAGGGGGTTGATGGGCTGCAATTCGTCGGCCAAGCATATCCCACACATGCTCTATTGGATTCAAGTCCGATGAGTATGCTGGCCAATGCATACGGGTGATATCCTCCGGTTGAAGGCATTCGTCTACAATGTTTGCACGGTGAGGACGGGCGTTGTCATCCATAAACACAAATTCAGCACCCATGGCGCCCCGAAACAAACGTACATGTTGTTCCAGAATGACATCCCGATATATGTGGCCTGTCATCGTTACACTCTGAACATGCAGGTCAGTTCTGGAACCAAGAATAATTCCTCCCCAAACGAGCCATCCTGCACCACCGTAACGGTGTCTTTCAATGGTGTTCTCTTGGTGGTAACGGGTACCTGGTGCTCTCCAGATGAATGTACGGCGAGAATCAGACTCCAAACTAAACCTAGACTCGTCGGAAAACATCACACAAGACCACTGTTGCGGTGTCCACAATGCATGCTCTCTACTCCAGGTTAATCGCAGGCGACAGTGAGTTGCGGTAAGTGGAACACATCTGACAGGCCTACGAGCATATAGACCAATGTGCCCTAAGCGTCTGTACACGGTCTGCCTTGAAACTGTCGTACCGGTAGCTGAAGAGAGCTGACGAGACAGGTTTGATGCTGTACTCCGTCTGTTTCTTTTGGCAGTAACTGCCAAATAGCGGTCCTCATTCGGCGTTGTAACTCGGGCGCGACCTGTGCTGTAACGTCTACTCACATTACCATCATCTTGGAATCGTTGCCAAAGCCTGGAGATGACACTCTGGGCGATTCCAAGTTCCTCGGATACTTCCAGCTGGGTACGTCCACATTTCAGTCGTCCGATAATTCTGCCACGTAAAACATCATCCAAATGCCTCCTTTGTGCCATAACTATGCGGTTTTTGCACTGAAAGGCTTTCACAGCGCTTGTGAACAATTTTACTTCTTTGCCACCATTCCTTATATACCCCTCTCTTACACTCTCGTCATTGTGACGTACCATCCACGCCATCTGGTGGTTTCCTGTAATTTGCATATTCTTCTTCAAGATGTGTGTGATCATTCCACAGGTGAAATTTTTATTTTAGAGATCAATTTCTGTGTGATTCTGAATTATCCTTAATTTATGGACATGAGTGTATAAATATGACTTTCCATATTTCTGTCAAGTTGCGCGTTTTAAACCCTTCCCTGTTTTGCCCGTAGGCCGTACGGGCGCGGCTTTCGGGCCTTTACTGATTTGCCCGTACTGCGTACGGGCAATCTGATTTCTATTTGGCTTTCACTGTTTCGCCCGTATCTTTTCTATTTTTAGTAACAAATCATTCGTGTAGATAGCGATAGTTGTCTAGTAAATGATATTTTGTAGTCTATCATGTTTTCTATTCTGATGGGTTCAAAAGCGCGTTTTTTTTTCCTAATTTTACCCGTAAATGTGACTTCCTTGTTTGGCGTTTATGTAGGAAAAAAAAAAAAAAAAAACACCTTGCAGGGAAAATAGATTATTTTCATTAAAGAAAAAAAAAGTTGTAATAAATGCTTAAAAATATTAGAAATGTTAATTTTAATAACATATCTTTACTTAAAAATGTAAAATGAACAAAAATATGCAATAAAAAAATGTGACATTTTTGGGACCTAATTCTGGAAAAAAATGAAACTGTTAAGGGATTAAAAAAAACTCTTATTTTTCGCAAATATAAAATAGGAAGTTCATCTCTTACTCGAATACTTTTTTTGGAGGGTGTACCTGTTAATAGTCACGTTGGAAGAACTGTTGGTCTAAATCAAGTTTCATAAATAATGAGATTTCCTCAGAGACTTTCAACAACGAAACGAAATAGAATTTGTAAACCATCAGTTTTAGTTAAGTGCTTTCTGTAAAAAATGCTTTCGTGTCTGACAAACGATGGTAGGAAGTTGACTGTTACTTCAACACTTCTTCCAAAGTAATTATTAACTGGTACATGAAGATGACATTTCCAACCCCACATGCTATGTGATTATGAACCGTCTTGGTCCCCTCTACCTGCCTTTACATTTTTGGCATTTAGCTTAGGACCACCCTGCATATTGAACTATCCTAAACAATTTTGTGTTATATTGTATCCAAGAACTTTTTATAGGAAGAGGAACTCTGCTTGTTGTTGCAATTGTTTCTAATACCCAAAATGGTCTAGCAATGCTAGATGAAATCTATAAATCCATTAACGTTCAAAAAGTCCAAGAAAAGAAATAGTTTGAGTAAATTTCGTGCAAGGTAAAATCTTGAAGGCATTTTCTTAAATACCAGTCATGAAAAGGGAGAAAATTCTAAAGGTTTTTTGAGAGTTTTCGTTTGCTTGAAGAACACCACACTATAAGCATCACGCATGTCTGCCCATCAGTCTCTGGAGAATTCACCTTTCTCACAGAATACGCAATCTCATTTTCAATACCGATATGGAAGGGAATCCATTGAATGAGCACCTCATAACTGATTGAAATCCGAAAGAGGAAATTCAGTATGGATATAACAGCCCTGTTCCCAACAGTTGTCTAATAACTTAGATGTTGAATAGAGATGATTCCTATATTCCCAAAATCAGTCTCAAAGTACTCAGAACTCTTACGATACCGTAGAAGTCAGAACTAGATACAATGTGAGAAGTAGAATTTCTATTTTTAAGTCTAAGCATTGAAGTAGAATTCTCGATGATGACACTACAACCATAAAGCCTTCAATCACTTTTCCTGTCATCTATATATATTTGAAGAGCACCTTAAGGTATATGATGGATATTTTCGAGGACCATCCGTCTTACCTGCTCTGGATTCTCAAAATTCCTTTTTACTGGATTCATAAATTCTGTGTGAAAATGATCGCTTCTAAATTCACTAACAGAGTTGAAGCAAGGATCCAGGAAATGATGTCCAATTGAGCACAGAGGAAGCAGAGTTATGTTTTGAAAAGTCTTCTGAGAAAAGATACTTTTCTTCCCTTCAATCTTTGATTATTCACTAAGTTCTCAAGAATGAAAAACGTTCTATTTTGATCCCGATATAACTCTAATATACTAAGAATTATTTCAATTTACTTTTTATAAAATATGAGCTGCTGAAAAGTCGTGTTTTTTCAGCAACAGTTATTCTACAACAGGGAAATACATGTATCTGTCATCAATTACGACATTACGACAAAGTAGGCCCCCTTCTTGTAGGTTTGTAAGTATAAATATACTGTCTGTGAGAAAGAGAAAGACAAACTTTTTGGGACAGTATTTCAAGAGTAAGATTGGAGAAGTTTCTCCATGGTTCTAAAGCAAGGGTTTTTATTAAGCTTATTAAAGATTTTAAAACAAATGGTTTATAAACTAGAGGAACACGTCCCCCTAACGCAATGAATGTTTGTATTTGGATTATGCCGTAATAGAGGTACGGGATATTTTCTAGTCACAGCTTTAATGTTCAACATGAAAACTTTTACTTATCCTAAACCTCTTCATGTGTGCATGAGAAATGATACAATTTTGAAAAATTGCATTCTTGTGCATAAATAAAAACTGAAAAAAAATCACGTTTATTTATTTTTACATTGCGTTCTAATTTGCTTTTTTAAATTTTTAGATGTGCATCGTACGTGGGTCGTATCGGAGAGGCACAGACTGTTGTACTGGGAAGTGGATGTTACTCGTTAGGAATTTTTCTCCATGAGCTAATGCACAGTCTTGGGTTCATTCACGAGCATAGTAGACTGGACAGAGACAAATACGTCATAGTTAAGTGGGAGAATATAAAACAAGGTACATCCCATTTATTTTATTCTTTTTCTTAATTTATGTGCTATAAGTTTTAATGAAGAATTACGTTAATCCAAACACTTCCTTAGCAAAGAAATATTTTTTAACGTTGTAGCAAGTTATTATTCCAAAACTTGCTTTCTCGAACTCATGAATCAGAACGGGTTTACATTATTAGGAACCAGTAGCCATAAAACGGGAGAAAATTCAGGAATGTCAGTCAGATTCTTCAAATTACGAAATTCGAATTAGTTTGGAAAGTATTAACTATAAACTAAAAAAAAAAAGCATCATCATGGATTTTTAAAAGTGAGAAACCCAACAAATTCAAACAAGCCTTATTTTAAATTATTAAAATTAGAATGGTAAGGTTGATTAATATATCAACTATGCAAAAAATTTAAGAGCTGAGGATCGAACCCAGGGCTGCCGTTTAACGTTTAGAAACTCTACAACCCAAAGCGGTACCCCTGGGTTGGATCTCCAGCTTTGGAAACTTTTGCATACATTCTTAAAAATTTGGCACAACAGTTCACCAAAACATGGTACAAGAAAAGTTGACTCCATAATGTTAAAACTTCTAAACCAACTTGTTCCAACTTCTGGTGCCTTGCCAAAGTATGGTTAAACCTGAGCACGAAATGTTGGAACAAGGTTCCACCATCTTATGGATATCTGTAGTACCATGTTTTGGTGAAATGTTCACCAAGTTTTAAGAGTGTAGATAGTATATTAACCAAACTAAATACTCAAAACTTCCTAATTTAAAGTAAGGGTTGTTTAATATTGTGAGGTTTCTCACTTTCTAAAATGTATGGTTAATGTCCGCTGCATATCGGAGTTGTTTCGAAATAACGTTTCGTCTATTCAGTCTGTGTTTGCTGAACATGGTAAGTGCCATGTTCAGCAAGGCAGGTTCTTATGTGAGAAGTTTCACCTGGTAAACGTCTCAGAGTAGTTCAGTGGTAGAGTGTCCGCACGTTCAGCGGTAGTCCTGGGTTCGATTCTTAGCTCTGAGATTTTTCTCATGGTTGGTATATTAATCAATTTAAACATTAAAACTTCCTAGCATCATGGTAGCTATACTTGGCGATTGTCGGACGCCTGATATGATTCAGGTTTTTTAAGCAAAGTACAGTATTTTCATTTGTAAAAATAATTGAGTAATTTTGAATAGACATTTTTAAATCAAAATATCGACTGAATGCTAAAACAGAGCGGAGTCGATTGTTTAAGGTAAAATAATGTGATTTTATTACAACAAAATATACCTAATTTTGAATAAAGCGGCTGACTTTGAGCAGTCAGATTATAGAGTTTGTTGTGTTTCAGCAGAAGAGAGACTACCTGAAAGTTTTAACACGTAATTAGATAAAATTTAGAAAACAAAGCGGCTCACTTTACGCAAAAACCAACAGTAATTAGAATGCCTACGACAAAGGTTGAAGGGCTGTACTTTTCTTATAATATGGTCATTCACAATTGATAGCACCAAGAAATCATATTTTATATCTTTATTTTTTAACCCAACAAACCATTTTTAATGCGACAAAGCCACTTCGAAAAGTGGATTATTTTCGTTCTGCAAGCTCATTCATGAGAAGTCAAAGAGAATAATGTCACGAAACCAAGCTAATCTTGGCGCTTTTCAGAACTATACCAGGGTGACCATTAAACTGCAGTTTTAAGTACCAAAAATCATAAACAGAATCATTAGCTAATCACATTTTTGAGTTAAGTAGTTGTTACGCAGTTATTTTAGATTTGTATGCATGCAACATTGTAATTTTTGTCAGATTTTTACAATGTTACAAACGCGAGTAAATAAGAAATTTCATTCCTTTTCTCAGCACTATTTATAATACCTGCTTTTTAAATGTTAGCAAGTTTGAAAACTATTCCTTGTTTTTTTAAATTAGGTACGGAAGACAATTTCAGAATTTGGAATTGGTATTCGGATAAGATACTACGAGAGAAGTACGATTATTACTCCCTCCTACACTACAGTCGATTCGCCTTCAGCAAAGATCCCAAGAAGAAACCTACATTAATACCCAAAAAGGCGAACGTGTTCATCGGACAAAGAAAAGGACTCAGCGAAGAGGATATTCGGAAGATAAAAATTGCTTACAGATGTCAATGAAAATAAATATTTATAAAAACATTTCGAATGCTTATTTTAACATAAACTATGAGAAAAAATATCAGACTGAGTACACCCTAGTAGCACTAGTTAAAAAACGTTCAAAACACGTCTTTTGAACGCCCAAAACATGTGTTTTGAACGTGCTTTAGAACGCTTTTTGAGCTAGTTCTTCTGCTAGGGATTGATTATGAACACTTTACCTATACTTTGCCTTATTTTATTTTATAACCAAAGACTGAGGCTTTAGTTGTAGTGGAGGGAGGGGGGGGGGATCCACAAGTGCGGATTCTGCCCTTCGTCCAGTATGAAATAATTATACTAGATAACGTAATTACAGCTGTATCACTATTATTAGAATACAAATATAAGTACACTAAATAAAACTAATTTACACACATAACATAATTACACTAAATAAAATGGGCTTTCAGATATTAATATCACATATTTCACGCAATGCTGAATTGCTAATCAAGCTTTGCCTCACTCCCCTGTGAAAACTTCTGGACTTGCTGATCAGTGTTCTGTTTAAAATTTATTAACATAAGCAATCGTTTCACCCTCAAGCGTCACGTCAAGCTTCGATGTTTTTCACAATTTAATGTGATGCAGTAAAGGAAGTCGATTCCGCTTCTGAACATATAGCACAGTGGTGGCCAACCTTTTGCGTATGCTGCGGCAATTTTTTCATAGAGAAGTTCAGCACCGCCATATAACTCACGCACCTTTTAACTGCCTTTACTTTCAAGGTAGATTTATGAGAGTTTCCATAATATGATATTAAAACTGTTCTTCCCCCCTACCCCTTTCTCCAAGGGCAGGCATTTGCTCATCAAGCATTCGCCACTTCTGAGTCTCGAATTATTGGCCATTTTACTATGGGGGCACCCAATGGTCAACTTGACCATCCCTTCATAAGTGGACGTCCTTGGGTGTCCCTTCATAACACCGAAGCCTTAGCCAAGAAATGAACACGGACCTAAGGTGTGATAGAAAGGTTTCTTAACCACTACATCACCTGGACAACTGAAATTATTGTTCTGAGGAATAGAAATTCAAAATTAACGGATAAATAGTAGGAGATCAGAGGTTGTTCTGTTTTGGGTCACAGTAAATTTTCAAATGTACAAATGCCTTTTTTTTTTTTTTTTTTTTTTTTTTTGGACGTAGCATCATAAATTATGAGAAATAAAATATTTCCGGGCACGAATTTATTTCGAAAGTATTCAGTCTGCTCCACGTATTGGCCACCCGGTTTAGAACAGGTGAAAGGCAGAATGTCGATGGTGCATTCCGCAATCAAACAGCAAATATCTATATATGTATAAATGAATGTTTGTGGGTGTGTGGGTGTGTATGACGATGAAAAACTCCAAAACAGTTTGACCGATCACCACGAAAATTGGTACACTTAAGTCTTTTGTCACGGAGAAGGTTTTTATGCTATCCATTTTACTCTAGCTCGCCGCTAGGTGGCGCTGCAGAACGTCGAATTCTATTCAACCGCCTGCTATGAAAATACCGTTTCACCTATCTTGACGAAAATTGGTACGTATGGATATTTGAACACGGAGAATATTTTTACACTATCCGTTTTGCCATGAATTGCTGCTAGATGGCACTGCAGAGCGTCAAATTCTATTCCGTTCGACCGCTTGCTATGAAAGTACCGTTCAATCGATTGGATGAAAATTGGTACACATGGATATTTGAACACGGAGAATGTTTTTACACTATAGATTTTCTCTAACTCGCCGCTAGGTGGCGCTACAGAGCGTCGAATTCTATTCCGTTCGACCGCTTGCTATGAAAATACCGTTCAATTGATTCTGATGAAAATTGGTACACACAGATATTTGAAGCCGTAGAATATTTTTACACTATCCATTTTGCTGTAACTGGCCGCTAGATGGTGCTGCAGAACGTCGAATTCTATTTCGTTAAAGCACTTGCTCTGAAAATACCGGTCAACCAATTTTGATGATAATTGGTACACAGGGATATATGAACATGGAGAATACTTTTACGCTATCCGTTTGGATATAACTTACCACAAGATGGTGCTGCAGCACATCAACTTCTATATCGTTCGACCAATCGCCATCAAAATTTTTATACTTACATATTTGAGCACGCAGAATATATTCTAACTATTCATTTAGCTGTTACTCACTACTAGATGGCACTGCAGCGCATTATTTATTACTTTAAATCGCCATTAGATGGCAATGCAGCGTACCGACTTCTTGACCGGACAATTGATATACATAGATACTTCAACACGGAGAGTATTTTCGTGTTATCCATTTTGCTATAAATAGCTACTTCACTGTGCTGTAGCACATCATTACCTTAACTCGCCAATAGATGGTGCAGCAGCATATAAAAACTGTTTAACTGATCGTTATGAAAACTGGTATAGATAGATATTTGAACAAGGAGAATATTTTGGCGTTATCCATTTTGCTATAACTTGCCACGAGATGTCACTTCAAACCAGTAACTTCAGGACCGTTCAACTGGTCGCCATGGAAATTCGTAAACATAGATGTTCGAACGACATAGATGTTTCCGCTGCATCCGTTTAGCTATAACTCGCCTTCTGTACCGTTCAACCGTTTCCTATGAAAATACCGTTCAACTGATTTATGAAAATTGGTACACACAGATATTTGAGCACGAAGAATACTTTTACGCTATCAGTTTTGCTATGACTTGTCTCTAGATGCCGATGCAGCGCACCAGCTTCAAGGTCGTTCGACTAATCACCTTAAAAATTGTATACATACACATTTGAGCAGAAAGAATATTTTTTTAGTATTCATTTGGCTGTACTCACAACTTGATAGCACTGCAGCCAGGGGCTGATTTCCGGGAGGGCATTCGGGGCAAGCGCCCGGGCCCCCAACAAAAAGGGGTTCCCAAATTGTTCTTTGAGTTTCAAAATTTGTAAATTTTGAAAAAAAATTCGAAAGTGGGTCCCCTAATGAAGTTTTTGCTCAGGACACCCAACTGGGGAAATCTGCCCCTGTGTGCAGCACTTTATTATTTTAACTTGCTACTAGACAGCACTTCAGCCATCAACTTTGTGATCGTTCAACTAACCGCTCTGAAAATTGGAATACATAGACATTTGAACACGGAAAATACTTTTGCGTTATCCATTTTTCTTAAGTCGCCCTTTGATGGCGCTTTAGCGAATTATTACTTTTCATTTGGCACTCGATGGTGGTGCAGCGTATCTTGACCGTTAAACTGTTTCTATGAATATTGGTGCACATAGATATTTGAACATGAAAAAAATTTGATGCTATCCATTTTGCAAAAACTTCTACAGTTGATGGCGCTGAGCCGAATCATCTTCTTCACTGCGTTCAAACGATCGCCATGAAATTCTTTATGCATAATTATTGAACACAGATAATATTTATGCGATATCAATTTTGCTATATCTATTTATTATGATAAATAGTAATTACTACAAACCGTAATATAAAAAAGAATCCATTCATTCCCGTGCGAAGAACGGGGCATTCAGCTAGTAAAATTTTAAAAGCGAATTAAGAGTTCTGGAATTAAAGAGTTATAAAGGGGGAGAAATTTTCAGGCTATATAATGGAGTTTGGAGGAACCCTAATTGGATGAAAAATCAATAATTTTCGAGGTATTTGTGAATTTTGAAAATTTAGCCTCGCCAGTCAAACATCGTTTGCCCAAAACCCCGAGAAATTGACTGGACTGTCAAGTAGCAGTCCAATAACAAATCTAAAATTATATGAGAAAAAGGTTATGATTATAATAAACTATTTTGTACATTTCTTGTTCTTATTATTCGTAGAAGATTTTTGGAGTATAAACTTTCATAGTTTAATGAAATATAGTTTATTATACATTATTATACATTTTTATACAATTATACATTACAATATTATACATTATTATACATTAAAAAAATGACTTTTTTACTCCTGGATCAGAGATTCCCAACCTTTTAACATTGCACTCCCCTAAACAAGGATTAATTTGGATGCTCCCCCTCCCTCTCACATTCCTCAGAATACATACATTTTTTTTAAATTCTTCAACAATTAACAGTTAGTAGCCTTTTCTACAAAATAATGTTACAGGTAAACTTTGATAAACATTTTAGGCAAAAATAGATATGTTCGGAATAAAAATGAGAAAAAATAAGATATTTTTTTCAAAACAAGCAACATCACTTTCTCTTTGCTTGTTTATCTCACACCCGATTGAGAACTGCTGCGCTAGATCACGAAAATCCCATACCGTGTGCCAGTATGAATCCTGCTTTAAGATGGGAGATAACACTTGACGTATAGGGGAATCTTCACGATTTTTTCTTTATAACTAGAGAATGAACTGGCATATACAGGTTCTAGATGATTCATTTGATAATACGGCCTTTCCCTACTTGCATATTTATTCATGGAGTGTGAATAAATTCAAAGTTTGGCAGTTTTCCAAGACACTCAGAGAGAGCTTCACAAATTTACATTTTAAATAAATTCAAATGAGTTTCATCCTGAAAAAAATAAAGAAAATTGAAATATGAGTATAAAAGAAACTGGTTGAAAGCTGTTATTGTTATAAATAATTTTATATAGGTTTATTGCTTTCTATTTTTAATGAGCATGTATTGTACACTGTTCAGAAAGAATACATTCTATTTTTGTGGCAAGGAAAAATTGAGTCCTTATAGGGACATCAGTCAAAGTCACAAATCAAAAGCACGAGCAGCAGAATGGAAAGTTAGGAAGGAAGCATAATGATGGATTTTTGCAGTCTTGACGTAACAATGACGTAACAACAACGACGAGTATATGACGACGAGTCTTGACGTAACAACAACGAACAGTATATGACGTAAAAAATTCGCTATTAACTAGTTGAGCAGGAACGTTGACATGAGAGGCGGTGGTTTTTTCCCCAGGAACTTACGGATCGTTGACGAAGAAACTTTCTCTGACTTGTTGCAGAATACTCTGCTTGTTTCCTGGGATCGTCGTTCTAAAGTCCAGTAGGTATAGAAAGTTCTAGTAAAGAGCCCACTTGTCAGGATGGAACACAAACTTTATTGCTTCTAGAACTTCGTCAAACAATCAGCTGTACAAAATTCACAGGCACTAACGGTCAGTAGCTAGTTTATAACAGTCCACTCAGTACCGAAGCTCTCACAAATGCTGTAATTCTCAAACGCAATAAACACTTCCACAGGCAAAATTCAGTAGAAATATGCAAGGGATAACACTAACCCTCCCTCAAGACTCTAGAATGAAGAATTTACACATAACACTTAAAAATAAAGCTTCAAAAAACGCATCCAGAAATACCGCTTCTATTACTCAATTCACAGAGAAGAGCAGGTTACTCTTCGGAAGATCGATCCACACTGAACTGGGGCCTCTGACATGCTTGTATTTATAGATGACGCAGAAGCTACAAAAAGCTTCCAGAACAATATATTTCTTCTAAGATTCCACAAAAAGCGAGAATTTTGATTACGTCATAGAAGAGAAATATAATGGCTATTATGCATGGTAATGCAGTAAAACCATCTTTACAAGCCGCATTGGATTAATCGCGCAAAATGACCAAAATGTTGCCAAGCTCGGCGACTTTTGGGGAAATATCGCTAAATTTGTCGCCAAAAATAAGTCCCCAAAAGTGAAGTTACAGAAGGCCTATTACGAATAATTCTCGAGATTCCTAGAAACTGCTATACAAATTGAATGGGAAAACTGAAACCTCTGTATCTCCGGTTCTAGTTGACCGATTTTGATGCAACAAGAGGCAAAATTTTACTATTTGAAGCGTAGAATACGAATTTTGAACTATTTTAAATCCCAGAACAGCGAGTTGCGCAGAAAATACGTAACACAGTTGTCCCACTTATTCGAAAAACGATGAGCATCGAGATTTTAAAAACTAGCCCGCTACTTTGGGACACACACTCGAAAGAACGCCCTTGCATCCAAGCGAGATGGCGAAAGAAGTGTTTGCAGGCGAAGCACATGTTGAAATACTTGCAGTTTATAAGGCTGAAAATCGTCATCTTGACTTATTGAAGGTAGTGGCTCTTTCGTCAAGACACTCATTAATTGTTTCTGAAGAAAATTTCTGTGATTCGTTTACAGTTGGTCTCATTTATTAGAAAAACCATGATAGCAAAGATTTCAAACTCAAGCCAGCACTGTAGCCATTGATATTTGTATGAATATCTTTGTATGAACAAACGAGGCAATTAGAAAAAAGTTCACACATAAAACTCAAGATTGTAAGGCTGAAATCATTCGTTAAGGCTTCACTGAAATTCGAACATGGTATCTCAAGACTTTTGAAACTCACTTGAATCTCGGCGATTCTTCTAGTTTGATGCTTGTTGAATTTCGATTCTTCGTGAATTCTAAAGTTTTTACAGTTTGGATGATTCCGAAAATGAGTTGCCTCGATTTTAGATTGTTTTTAATCAGACTGCTGTATATAAAAATGTAGTAGTTCGTATTTGGTTCAATAAATATATTATGTACAACTGGTAGTGCAGTTTGATGGTGAACTTTTGAGGCTATTGAAGAAGAAGTCTACAGAGATTCACAGTCCGAGATCTGTCGGATGTTAAGCGGTGAAGTGTGTGAATTGGGACTATTGAGCATTAAAAGGTGTTAGTTACAAAAGTATCTGTAATAATATAAGTGCTTGATCGGGATTGGGTATTTCATATCTTTCTGGGAGGGTAGAAAGCAGGAGAGGTGGGAGAAAAATTTACGGTTGTGTCTGAATTTCTTTTTTAGGATTTTAATATTGGGAAAGATGGAGGATTAGGAAAATGGTGAGTGTGTATTGATTGGAATGGCTATTGATGAATGATAGGAATGGAGATGAGGGTAAGGATGGTAAAACGGTTGGGAAAGGAGCGAGTTTTATGACTGGTGAGGATGATAAAATTGGTGAGACTGTTGGAGATGCAGCTGATGAAGATGGTGGTGTGAGTTTAATGTGTGGTGAAGATGTGATTGGTGTAACGTGATCTATTGTTTCGTCATTGAATGTACTATTTGCTGTGGTGTATGGTGAGATGGAATGTGTGTCACTATTGTCTGTGGTTGGTGTTGAACTTAATACTCCCGACTCCTCCCCATTTGCCACTGACGCACCTGAGACGGAAGCAGGGGCCCGAAAAAAACACAAAACAGTTCAAAAAACTTCTTTATAAAGAAGTACAATACAAAAAAAAGCACCCAAAAACAGCAAAAGTGCCATATTTCGAGCAAGGTCTAATGTAGACTGAAATCATTTGTTAAAAACTTGTTACTTTATATTGTTGAGAACAATATCGGAGTTTGAAACATGCAGTTTGATTGTCACGTTGTTTTCTCCTCCATTGTTAATATAACAATGACAAATAAGGTAATAGAATAATAAAAACATTCACATAGTCTCTGCTGGAACTACGGCAAAATATATATACAAAACGCATGATTACTTATCGTTTAGCTAGTTGTAAGGTGTCAGTTGAAAATGAATTATAGCAAATGCTTCTAATTTAATCTGCACAAAATGTGTATTATCATGGTACATTGAGTTTTCCCCCTTTATCTATTGATGGTACATAGAAGTACCATAAAAATAAAATTGTTAAAAAAAATTCATTCACTCATTGAAGCCGTTTCTTTAAAAAATCACTGCCCAATACATCATTTAATCCGCGTACATCATAACTGCATGTTCTATTAAGGCAAGATTGTTTTAAATGTACAAAACAATAAGTACAAAACATAGCCTTTAGAAAATTAAATTGGGCTTTAAAAATGAGCCCGAACTCATCTCCGCTAACTACCTACTAGATATTCTATCTATCTTTGTTTCTCCCCCTGATAGTTAAATCATCCATGGTTTAACAGAAGAAAATGCTTCATTTATTTTACTTACCCAAAAAGATGTTGAAAACATTTTGATGCTTTCTTCTATTAAAACTATCGCGGGATATATTAGAGCAGTGGTGGCCAACCTTTTCCGTATCATGCTCCAATTTTTTTTCATCTACAATTTCGGATGCACCATATAGCTCAAGTACCTTTTTCACTTCCTTACTTTCAAGATTAGAGCTGGAAAATATGAATACAGGTAGGCTTCAGTTTATGAGAGGATGTAACTAACATGAGATTGAAATTATTCTTCTGAGAAGAAGGATTTCGAAAGTAATTTTTCGGATATTTGAAAGGGGATCAGAGATGATTCGATTTTTGATGGCAATGTATTTTGAATGTACATATGCTTCCTTTGGCGTATCATCGTTTAATTAAAAGAAAATATTTCCGGGCACGCAGTTATTTAAAAAGTCTTCTATCTGTCTCAAAACAATAAGTACAAAACAATATTGTACTTATTGTTATGTTATTGTATTGTGTTAACTTGTCCGTCCATACACAGGGGGGTAACGCTGGCCGCCCATTGGGTGCTTCCATAATAAAATGGCTAGCAATTCAGGCCTTAGTAGTGGCGAATGCTTGATGAGCAAGTGCCCGCCCTTTGGGAAAAATAATAATCTTCTAATGTCGAACCATCTGGGGGAGGAAAAGGGGGGAGAGGTGTTACTGAAAGGGGAGGAGGGGGTGTTACTAAGGGAGGGGGGGAGGGGTGTTACTGAAAATGATCTCTTATTTTCAAACATTGAGGGGCAAAAATGTTTTACACGTCCCTAACCTCGTCCGTAGACTTGCTTAAATCAAGGATAGGAGCCGTCTCTCAGATTTCTCGTGAAGTAGACATCGTTTCTTTAGGGGTTACAGCAGACAGACCCCCAATTCTCACAAAACATTTTGTGTGTTTTTTCATTTTGTGTTGATTTAAATTTTAATCATTTTGCCATTCCCTATTTTATCTTGGTTAGGACACCACTCTTTGTAATTTTGGATTTGGATTCGACTCCGACCTGCGCTTGGTTGTTAATTCGTTTGTCCCTCCATAGATGGTAACGTTTAAAATTACCTACTTTTTCTTTGAATCGTAGTTTAATACTTATTTTTGTTTTTTATAACTTGGTGGAAGTAAGCCGATTCTGATCACTGTCTTAAATCTCCCGAACTCCTAAAATATCTTGAGTAAGAATTTAGTTACGTTGCGGCCCGCCACTAGACCGCCACTGCGGCCCTCGAACATTTGTAAGTTGGTAACCCTTGGTCTAGCTCAACTAATTGCCGCATGTTAGTTGCAAGCTTCACCATGGCACTGTGGATATGTCACTGAAAATGGTAGACGGCCGAAGTGTGAAGGTCGCGGGTTCGGGTCCCATCGCGCGGCTGTCGACCTAACCGTTCGGAGTTTTCCGTAGTTTTCTCCGAAATTGGCGTAAATACGGGTTAGGACCCCTTAGAAAGACCCCACGGTCATCCCCTTGTGTTATCCTTCTGACGTGGATTTATAAGCGGAGTTCGAGTCAAGCACACAAATCCGAAATACATGTCACATAAACAAACAAATGCTAGCTGCAGCAAAACGTTGAAAGTCAGTCCGATTCGGTACTCTATAGTGTCTTGGGTTATCTTATTACTGATAAGGAAATGTTGATAAATTATATACTAAGAAAAGTTTATCTGCTACGTGTGGTTGTAAATATGCACCTATGTGGAGATTACCTTTTCGCGCAAGGACTTGCTGGCTTCCTCGAAGTTGGTTTTTTAACATAATCGGTAAATTCTAAGACTCATAGAAATTCCAGAAGTAAAGCAGGGTACAGAAAAGAAATCTTCACTGTTTCGTCTTTGAAAAGTTGTGAGTGAACAGTTTTATAAAAGAAAAATTGAATTCTTATCAGCTATTACTCTTTAAGTGTGTTCTATTAGACTTATACACAGAGCCGCTGTAAAAAAATCGTTTCATATATTTTTTCGATAAAATTTTTAATATATTTTTAATGCATTTAAAATGCATTTTGTCTTAAATTGTCATTACACATTTCATTAGGTTTAAAATAAAGAACTTCTCTTAAATACTTTTAAGATAATCCCCATAAACTAAACATTAGAATTATTAAAAAAGATATTTTGAATACATTCGAATTCATGATGTAATTTTTATCCGAATCAAGTACTACTTAAGTTAATTACTTAATTAAAATATCGATTTCTCAATAGTGAATTTAAATATAGCGCAAAATAAGAAACACTCACCATTTTAATTTCGAATTCTTCTAGTTCGAATTGTTGCAGAAAAATATAATTGAAGTACATTTAAGAAAAGACTTTGGTAAGAAGTTTTAAAGCATAATCCCCGTTAACGAACATTGCCAGTGAAATGGACATTTCGTGTTCTTTTATTGCATGGTACAGGAAAATCTTAAAAGGATTTAGGATGCAACTCATGCTGTTTTCTTGCTAAAATCCAATTTAATGTGTATATTTCAGAAAAGAATGCTACATAATTTATTTCGAAACATTAAAGAGTCTTCCAAAGATTAGTTCGAACGCTTTTAAATCCTTTGAAGCGTTAAATGGTTAGTTGAATTAAGGCTGATACCCTTTTTCAAAAGGAATATGTTATTTCGTGAAAGATTATAATCAATGTTTTCATTAAGCGATTTATGCTCATTAGATAATGTGTAACTGCGTTTCATAATAATATGTTTTAACGTTTATCACGATTAAGAAAACAGTTTATCGACTGGATTTCAATGTCTTTATTTATTTATTTATTTATTTTTATGCAGCGTGCATTTGCCACATACACGCATTCGCCCATACTAAGTAAGACCAGAATTGTTCGTTACTCTTTTAGGGAGCCACCTCATAGGTGGACGCCAATGTTATCTCCAATAAACGGACGGACGTAATGACGCCCATGCCGGGATTCGAACCCAGACCCCTGGTATGATAGAACTGTGTTTTAGTCACTACATTATTCAAGTAGTGATATCTTTCCAAAATTTAGACGCAAACAGAATAATTAAAGAAAATTGCATGGGCTTGGGTGTGGCTTCGTCCGTCCCTTCAATGGAGATAATATTGATGTCCTCCTATTAGGTGCCTAAATAAAAAAGTGAAGACCCATTTCTGGCCTTTAGAGGCGAAAGCCTGTAAACGTCAAAGGCGCGATGTATAAAAAAAAAAGAAAAAGAAAGAAACTCAAATCGAGTCGATAAACTTAATCGTGATAAACATTGATAATACTATAAAGTTATTATGTCACTCAATTATGCACATTACGATATGAAAAATGCGTTTAACAGCATTGTACTAAAGCTTTTTTGTGATAAGAGGACATCAGAAGCAGATAGTGTGAGAAAGTACTTTTACAGGATGTTAAACTAAATAAAAATTATGAATGCAAAGTTGTTTAACTGTACTCAGACGTTACAGTTATAAGGTTGCGTAACTTTCTTCTGAGGAAATACGACAAAAACAAAGTAAAAAGGAAATTAAGTAATTGATTAAGTAAATACACAGCACGATGTAAATGGAACTCCTTGATGGTTTAAAAGAAGATGGTATTTTCCACATAAGTACACAGTTATTTGAAAGTTTCACTAGCATTATAAATACTCTGCAGAATATCGTTCTTCCCAACTTTCATATTGACTTTGGTAGAGTTAAATAGATTAACCAAATATATTGCTTGTAGAAGCAATGATTAATTTCATACATAAACTCCCGAGTTTGCAAAATTAATTATGGTTCTCACTAGGAAGATATAATTATGTCATTTTTTTAAACGTTTAATTTCCGCTTAGGAAATATCTCGAAATATGTATGG
>JAWZYV010012329.1:0-170136 GCA_038373885.1 Cheiracanthium punctorium | reverse complement strand
AAAACAAAGCCGCAAAGGAAAACGAAAATGTTCACGTGAAACCACAAAATGCTTGAGACACAACGGGAGAACAAATGTATCACAACTGAGACTTTCGCCGTGTGTAGCTACGCGTGATGGACTATTGTGTATGGACTAAACTCCAACTACTAAACGGTAGAACGTAGCACATAATTTGCCACGTATGATGGACTATATCGCATGGACTATACAGGACAAGTGCCGAATTTTAAAACGTAGCACATGTGTAGCTACGTGTAATGAACTAGTAACTGTGGACATTGAATATTTTTTTTTCTTGTTTTTTTTATGTACACGGGGGAGAGATGTGGTGAAGTGAAACAGCAGTAAAATATAATTTTGAGACGGTTCCCATGATAAGACCACACAAGTGGACCGTAAATTAGAAGAGGCGCCAGGCAATGGACAGTCTGGACACTATAGCACAATGAACTGTCAACGTTAAAATATTTATGGCCGAAAATGATATGCAAATTTGGCGGGGTATATTCCCCAATGACCCACCTACATGTCTGGGATTCGACGAGAGGATGCATTAATTCCCCGATACGAACAAATCAGAAACTCCAGCCAATGATGTAAGAGGGGGTAAGAAAAAAAGGAAACAGCCCCGTGAGAGAAGAAAAAAGACGACAGAACGAGTGTGCTAGAGAGAAGAAGCAGAAGAGAGTGTTGGAGAAGGTGTGAACGGGCTTAAAAAAAATCAGTGTGTGTGCTTCGAATCAATCTGATCAAGTTGTGTTAAAAAAAAAAAAAACATGGAATCGGTGGCTTGATGATGGCTTAAGAGAAAGAAAGCGGTTCCAATAGTGCACGCGTCGATCGTGTCCTGTGTAAAGATGGCTACCTCATCATAATGGTGAATATCCCAAATAATTTATTTATTATTTGTGTTTCAAACCTTTTGTGGATACCCCTTATCCTCCAAAACCACATCTGCCCCAGACATGTTTTTGAGTTTCAATTTATGTCAATATCGTCTTTTAATTAATATTAGTGGAATGACTAAGAATAAATGGAATTTATTTGCAATTCATAGAGTCTTTAGTTTTTTTTTAGTTTTTTGGTGTATGTCAATCATTTTTCATTTTTTCAGCGTAATCCTAGGAGTACTTGCCAGGCAGGTTATGCGCGGCATAATACCACTGTACGATCATCTTAGGCTTTAGTTTTCATCAAATTTTAACCATAACAAAATAATCCACCACATAGAGCAAGGTTTGTTCTGCTTAAGAGTACTTTGTTTACTTGTTATGGTATTGATGGTGGAAATATTTGATGGAAAGTCGGTTTGAATGGCTATTGATTTCGTAGATTTTACTATTGCAGCATAGGATAGTCCAGGTTTTGGTGTACGATCTTCTATTATTTTACGAGCTTCAGGGTATGCGATTCTTTGTGTAGCACGTATTGACTGGATTTCTTTTTCAAATGCCCATTTTGGGCATGACTTTGAATATGATGGATGTTCCTGTTTACAGTTGACACAATTTGCAGCTGCAGAGCAGGTATCACTGTCGTGGTCAGAGGCACCACAACGAGCGCAGGCTGGTGATCCACGACAGGAAGTTTTAGTATGACCGAACTTTTGACACTGGAAGCAACGGATAGGATTTGGTATATATGGCCTAACGGGACATAATAGATAGCCAGCTTTAATATGGGATGGAATTGTGGGACACTGGAAAGTCAGAATAATATGTTTAGTGGGTATAATTTGGTTATTGCGTCGAATAGTGATTCGACGCACAGCACATACTTTTTCATCTTTTAGGTTTTCTAATATTTCGGCTTCAGAGCAGTGCAAAAGTTCAGGTTCTGATACTACTCCTCGTGAGATATTTAAGGATGTATGGGGTGTCACTGTAACAGGTTTTATGCCAAAGTTTTTAATCTTCATTATTTTGGATGCTTGTCTATTGCTTGATACTTCAACTAATAGGTCTCCAGATCGTAATTTTTTAACTTTTTTGACTTCTCCTACATTGTCTGTGATACATTTGTGTATTAAGAATGGTGATGTTTCATTAATGGTACCTTCAACATAGTGGATGATGAAGAATCGAGCGTTCATATGTGAAAGTTGTGCATCAGTGTTTTCATTAGGAGTGGACAGTGGATTTAAGGTATGCGTAACATTGACGTTTAACAAAGAATTTTTCATAGCCATGTTGGGGGAATTGAGATTCGGACCCGACCGCACCACCCACCACGGAGCCCAACGAGGGGGTGTGCAATTGCACACCAGTGCTAATCGGGTCTATACGCGCTCAGTACATCCCTTAGGCAGCGTCCACCCTTAACGAAGTGCCCAGTAAATGTCCGATTGCTTGATCCCTAGCAGTTGATCGAAATCTGTACCACCAGCCGATTGATATACAGGGGAACGCTGTATACCTCCCGTTTACCCGAAGCCGAAGCAATGTGTTGAGGTTTCTCCCGTGTCTGTGGAAATTCCATAATGATGATTTCCTTTACGGGAACACCCCTCAATTACCAGGATCCCCATTTCCGGGGACACGGGTCTCCACGCACGGCAAACACGTGGGCAGTTTAACCGCCAATAGAAGCTGACGGCAAAGAGCGACCGCAGCTTCTAAAGGGGGGCCCTCACCTCCAAGGAGGAAACTACACTGAGGGAGAAAGCGAAGGAGAAAGCAAAGTAGAGAGGAGGGTAAACAAAAGAGGAGTGAAGGATCGCTGGGGCCCCGGGATTGCGACACCCGTGAAAACCTAAAGAAGGTCTTCCCCCTGAGGGGTCAGCATTGGAGTCATCTGTGACGTTACAAGAAAGGTGATTGCTTGCCTCAATAGGATTCTCAAAATACACTCCAACATTATCTTTCAAGAGTTAAGAGCAGTCAGTAGTATCAATTAAAATATGATTTTCATGAAAGAAATTGTACCCTAATAGTCCATGAAAATTATCATCCACTGGTATGGTCTGCTACATACAAAGCTTGTGAAAAATGTTAATTAAAATTAATTTTTGAATTTACAGTAACAATAGTAATAATAGAAGCCAAATGTTTATAAGTAATATCTTGTTTAATTAAATTAAAAATGTCTTGAGTAATTAATGAAATTGACGAGAATGTACCACGTAAGAATTTAAGTCGATGATTGGTAACATTAACATTAATGATAGGTAATACAGGTGAAGTCGAATGTACACTAGAAACTAGCTCAATAGTATTCTCAATCTGTGTTTGGGCATTCGAGGCCAAAGAAATTTGAGAGTCAGTGATTGTTGCTACTGATCTCACACGACGCTCCTGAGATAATTTAGGTAAACAAACACTTTCATAATGAATAAAAGAATTGAAAAATTTACTTTTCTTATCTGATATTTGAGTGCCCAATGGAGACGAAATTCCATCAGAAAAATGACGTCTCCCATTCCGTTTAAATTTCTGTTTTCATAATTACGAGACTTCTGATAATGTGACTTTTTAAAAGATTAACTTTTACTATTTCGTTGTAAATTTCTAAATTTGAAACATTCTCGAGCACTGTGAGAATAATGACCACAGAGTTGGCAAACTGTGTCAGTATGAGGTCGATTTGATCTCTGATACTTTTGAACACAAAAGTTTTTATTCTTAAAAGAATACGAATTTGCAAAATGAGATCTAGACTTATTTGTATTATTAGATTTGTCATCAGTATTTTGAGAAGTTTTATTAACATTAGACAACGTCAGAGCATTTACTTGATCAGCAAGTTTCTGTAGTTGATCCGTAATAGAAGGTTGTTGTGCATTAAAAGAAAAATCCTTTTCAGAATTAGCAATGTTTTGTAAGTGTTGAGATCTCTCAGTCGCATCTTTATATGTATTAACTCCTTCTTCGAGTAGTTTAACTCTAAACTGTGAGGATAAAGCCTGGATGAAGCGCACGTACTTAATAGTATCTAAAGATTTTTGATCATCCAGCTTAACTAAAACATTGAGTCGGTGGGTGAAATTTCAATAATAGACTCATTAGGAAGTACAATTAAATTATTTTAATCAGCAAAAGATACAGTTTCATTAGTTTTGAAAAAAACTCTCAAATTCCTTTTTTAACAGATTTATATCTGTGATCCTGTTTAGTTCAGGATGTTGAAGGAAATATGCCAGAGTAGATCCAGCTAATTTTGATCTTATAAATAACAAGGTCTATTCAACAGACCATTTATTTATATGTGAGAGATCATTAATTAAGGAGAAGAAATGATCTATTTGAGTGATATCTCCTTCAAACATAGGAATTGAAATCTGAAAATTATCTATCTTAACCATATTTAATAAGTCAGCAAAATAATAACACTAAAACATAAAAAATAAGGTGTGCTACTTACTTTGCGTAAAAAAAGCACAAACTAAACATGAAAATAAAATTCAGATAAATATGAAAATAATGTAAAAATGAAAAATGTGCATAAAAAATATTGTAAAGTTCAATTCTGAGTGTGAGTGATTTTTTTTTTAAATATATGTTGCAGAGGATTGGCAGATATTTATTTTTAGTCACAATCACTTAATGGTAGAAATCGGCGATATGGTAGAACTCATGCCTCAAGACTTTCATTTCCTCGAAAAGGCGGCAAAAAGCACCCAGAAAAACGAAAAAAAAAAAAAAAACACGAACACACATGCAGGGAGAAAAGAGAGGAATATTTTACGAAGCACGGTTGACGACGTCTTTCCTGAATTCGCAGAAACATAATCAGGGCTGCTATGAGGATAACCACGCTGAAACAACAAATAGGAAGTCAAATGTAAACACGAAGCGCCGCACCGAACTTCTAAAGTCCGCAGCTCTACACAAACACTATATCGGAGAGTTACACGCACATCGTCCAAATGAAAAAAGACGAACAGCGACACAGCGTCGGGCAAACACAAGCTCGAAAACGCCTGACTTCATAACAGCAGTACGGAGAATCCTCGTAGGCAGGCGGTGGAGATGAAAGCGCGAAGCGGCATACGTGATGTTCCCATATCACGTGTTAAAACACATCAAACGTCGAAGACAGCCTTTTAGCACGAACACAGGGCAGCATATCCATGACATGTAGGGCTCGAAAACTAATGCTCCAGCTGGTAAGAGTTCAGTAATCGGTAGAGTCCAAACAAAAGTCTTCTAAAAACACAGCGCCGCGGAGAAAAGTTCACTGCGCTCCTGCCCAGCCACCGATACTACGAGACTGCTAAAGGGCTTTCATACGGCACCAAGATATATGATGTAGATTCCGATGGGAAACATTTTACGCTCCAGAAAGTCTTAATTTATTTTATTCTGTGGTATAGTGGAAGTAAGTAATAGCCCGGAACTCCATGCCGATAGACAGTTGTACAATATTTTATTGATATCAGTAACAAAAAATACATATAGTGTGGTGGCTGGCAAAATAGTGACATGACACGTGACCCGTTGGGCCAAGACCAAAGTGTGAAGTGTGTGTGAAAAAGGTCTGAGAACCGAAAACCAACCAGGCGATGGAGCTGAGCGCTAGAAGAAACTGTCGCAAAATAAATCCCCAGATTGTAAAAATGAAAAGAATCGTTGCGCTTTATATGTGTATGCTAAAATTTTTATGTGACACGCCACAGGGGGGAAGCAATAAAATGTAACCTATGCAAAATTATTAAATCCCCGTGGGAGCGAAGAAAACTAAATGAATTCTCAGACTAAAAACACCAACAAACTGTATTGCAAATGCTAAAACCAAAGTAATTTAAGAAACAGTTAAATAGCATTACAGTGATGGAGACTTAAAAATGGAAAAGAGAATTAAATTTAGAATAGGTAAAGGGAAAACAGTAGTAATTATAAATGTGTGAATTAACTGTAAGAAAATTAATTATAAATATGTGATTAACTGCATCACACGGTGCGCACTATAACAAATGCTCACATATTAACTTATTACTAATATCAGTTTTGTTTTAGTGATTCATTACATTGATAACAATTCAAAATACTTTAAAATGTTTTCAAAATCTGAAACGGAAAATTTGTTCATTCTCCAAACATATTTTCTTATAAAAAAGGACTGTCACAACGTTCTGTTTGAAGGCAGCATTTAATTTAATAATTTGTCATAAATGCAATTTTTTTGTAATACTATGTTTCTTTAGAAAAATACGCCTATTCATTTATGTATTGTTAAAAGATTCAAATTGCACTATTTAAAATGCACATCCTGATTGTATAAGAAAAACACCTGATTTTGTAAAATATTCAGGCATTTATAAAATGCATATAAATACATTTTAATTATTTATTTGCTTTTAAAGATTATTACGTTTTGATAGAAATATATTTTTGTGAATACTTTTTACTAAGAATTACTCTAAAACTGAACTTTTCTTGAGTAATAAATATTTTCCTTCCTCAATTTTTTTTAATCACCAGTGGACTCGGCATGCTCGAAAACTTTTCAGCTAATACCACTGATGAACGTGACTCGAAACTACTTTAAACTTTCCAACTAATGATTATTCTAGAAGAAATCCAAAGATTGAGTAAAAGTTTTCTTTTTCCAGTTTAGATACACAATGTTTTTAGGACTAAGTTTTAATTAAGTGATAAACAAAGCAATTTTCGCATTCTACGCTTAATTATAAAATACGTATACAACTTTTCTTCATAATTTTTCTCAAGTTACAAGTGTATTTATCAAATACTTCATTGTTTTGATTATTTGTTGTTGTGTTTGATAGATATTTAAATAGAGCTTGGAAAAAAAAGATAAAACTTCTTGATGATCTGTTAAAAAATTAAAAATATTGCAATTAGTTACTTTAAATATTATTAAGGCCTAGTTATTCATAATTTTCATAATTCAGATTTTTTTAAATAATCAAAAGAGTTGATCGTACATATATTATCAGATTCACTTTTATTCTGATGTAAATGAAAAGCAGATTCCTCATATTCATGTACTATATATGGAATAAAAATAAGTAATTTTGTTAAGCTATACATATTAAGGTGAAGTGAAAAGGGCCATTTTTCAATTATAATATTTTTTGACTCAACAAATGGTGCTGTTTGGCAATCACGACTTGATTCCCCTGCTGAATATCCATCCGTGGCTTCAGTTCCACTTATTATTAATGATGCAAATGTTACTAGTCGAGTATGCCTCTCTACATCTTGAGAATGGCAAGGGAGCTTCTCCATTTCAAATTGTGAGCCGTTTCTAATTATACCTATTATGTTAAAGTCATTAAGTTTCAAGGTAGTTGGCGGTTTCAAAGCAAATATTCCTCCACTTTCAATTTAAATTTGGAAGAACGGATTTGACGCATTTTCGCCCTCCAGTCAATTTTTCTTGTTTTCAGTATTCTTTGGTGGCCAAGCTGTCGAATATGTAAACGTTCATCTAAAAGAACGCCAAAAAGATGTATTTTCACGGTGAGCAAAATAAAAGTTTATCGGCTTAACGATTGACTTAAAATATTCTGTCAAACGAGTTTATTTAATCTTTCTCACTAGCTGACGTAGCGACTTTCTTTATTTCAAACAGGATTGCACGTAAACTTTCATGACATGTACTACTGAAGCTTACAGTGCTCTCTTATATTGAGGATTATAACGGTTACCCAAATTAATGTGGCACTACAGGTTGTTTTAGAAATAGTTTATTGGTATTGATATAAATTAGTATCAAAGAAAGAAGTAATACAAGGGTAACAGAAAGACTAGACAAATTCTCCTTGTAGGTTGAAATAAGTGTCCCAGCGATCAACGAAAAGATGGATACCTGAGTAAAGAGCCTCCGTGGAAAGGGTAACCCTTCATGCAGTAATGTGTGCACAATTCCTTTGCTTATATACATTTCCTGTGCTATTTCACAAGTGGTGATTTGGTGATTAATTCTCACGAGACGATCATGAAAATTGAGTATTTGTATCCCTGGAATATATGTCACGCAGATTGGTATTCCGATGGTGTAGAGATTTTCGTAATGGATAAAGCAGTGCTGACGGTATGTCACGACTTGGTCAAGCGTATATGGTTATCACCAAGGAAGCAGTTGCAGCTGTGGATCGTCAAGCCTTCTAACTGTGCCATTTTCTTCCCCATGTTGACGTATACGCCAAGACGCCCAACGGCAACCAGTTTCGAAAGTATAATCTCTTTATGTAAAACGAACTTGACAATACTTCGTATAACATGCGCACTAGAGTCTGAATTGGAAATCACATGTCCTATATAAATAGAACAAGGTGTATGATCATAACAATGGAATTTAGAGATTGGTGGAATAATTTTTTTTTCGATAGGATAGCATGGTACTGCGCAGCTTCATTTCGGCAGGCATGTAACACCAGAAGACAGCATATATCTATCATTTCTGTGACGTGGGGTGGAGGTAAGGTTGGGGATCAAAAGTTGGAGTGATTTTTATCTTTCGCAACTGAAAGAAAAGTACTAGCGGAAATTCAACTCAAAAGAGTAAAGAATAAATTTGGGACTCTTCAAATGAAGCAGAAAATGATTAAAAAGTGACAAGAAACGTTGAAATTGAATCGTTTCTGCATTTAAATGGCGCAAAGTGTTGAAAAGTATAAGCAATTAGCAAATCTAATAAAAATAAATGATTATTTAAAAAACTGTGCACATTGCGAACAGATTCATATGCGCAATGTAGCATAACACACACACACACACACACACATACACACACACACACACATATATATATATATAATATCGCGGAAAGAATTACAGGTCCAAGCACGTTTCAATAACAGTAAAAGTTATTTATTCTATTACCAAAATTTAAGAAGAGTGAGGACAGACTTCGAAAGCAAGCAAAGTAGGAAAAAAAACAGAGAATTTTTCGGACAATAGGTATAATCACGGAAAAGCTACCATCGAGGTTCTTTCCCCTAATCTCAGAGTATATGTGTTTTGAGGTCACATGACCTCCCGCGCTTCAACAGGAGTAAACAAAGGCGATAATGGGATACAGAAGTGACTTTGGTGGGAGTTGATTAGGCTTGATGTAATCTGACGTTTGCACCAAACATGAGGCTCGGACACAGGAAGAAAGGCGGGAAAAATATCTCATCATTTGTGAAAAAAAGGAAACACACATTTCGCAAAAAATGAACAATTTTTGAAATCAAGCGGGAATTCTTATTTGTTTTAAAATATTCATTACCTGTCATATCAAATTATCTTTACATATACAGGATGTCCCAACACTGTGGTAACACGGTTTAATTATTTATCTATTAAAAGTAAATGTAGACGATGTACATTGAAAATATGTTCAAAATATGGTTCGAAAAAAGACTACATTGAGAAAAATTATTTTCGTTAACTTTCGCAAAAGCACACTTTTCAAGTCTGTATAAGACCCCGAACAAAATGTTTCCCCAATTAGTAAATTGGTTCCCCAATTAGTAATTTATATTCCCCAATTAGTAAATTGCCGCATGCAATACTGAGGTGATGTTCCAAAATTCGAAAATTTTATCTTAAAAAATGCCCGAGATGTGTGGATCAATATATGCTGATTTAAGCCACGTTTCAATGACTTTCGAAAGGAAAAATATCACGTTGGATGATCGCATTTTATGGGACATGTACACAAAATCACGAAAGAAAGTACTTTTTGCTCTGCAGCAATAAATGTTTTCATGCAAATTCATGTATAGCCTTAGACCATAGCAATATTTGTTAGAAGATACTATCTCTGAGACGTTTTATGATGAAAGGCTGAAAATTTGTACAACACCTCATTAGAGTATATAGTAGATTTTACTAATCGAGGATTTTTCAGTAAGGGAGGCCATATACAAATTATAAAAAATATTTTTTATAAAGTATTTCTTTTTAATTAACGAGAGGGATATTTTTTTAACGTACTCTTTTTTTCTACCCTATTGCAAATCTCTTCTGAATATACATTGTCCACTTATCGCTAATAGATAAATATTTAATACACGTTATCCATTCTTTGGTACACCCTATGTATATACGTCTAAAATATTTATCCATACTTCATAAAGTTAACGATAAAGTTAGCAACCATTAAATCACCTTAGTTTAAAGATAATGAATTAAAAAAACATTTGGAATTATTCTAGTATAATGAAACAAAAATCTGCTAATGTATCTCCGTGGAAAAAAAAAAAAAAAAAAAAAAAAAAAAAAAACGTAGTCCGACAATTGCAATTTGCAGTTTTTTACTTCTAAAATGTTGGTTTTTCACTTTATCCTATGGCATGTTTTTAATTCACAAAATTACTTTGAGAAATTAGTTAATAAAAATAATGTCGCTGTTTTGTTAAAAATAAATATAAACATTATATATATATATATATATATATATAATACACTTTTAACAAAAACTCTTTCAAAGAATCCTTCTCAAAGAAATTTATGAAGCTTTTAATCACGTATTTTATTCCTCGAACATTCAGGAAAAAGTCATTCTGTAAGAAATGTTTTTTCTGTAATCTTACAAACTGCAGATTTGTTTATAAACGTATAAATAAATGCAGGAGGAAAAAAGTATTTAATAGGAAAATATTTATTGTTAGTATCTCTAACTAAACGCATTAATCTTAGTATGCGTAAATAAAATTTAGGGCCTTCGCAGTAAAGTTTTTTTTAATAGTGAAAATCCCCTTTGTATATCTTTTTGTTAACATAATTATTAAGACGATGCAAGACGATGCAGATAATACTTTTCTAAGCATCAGAGTTATTTCAAGGAGCATTTTTTAACACTTATTTAGCACCATACTTGAGAAACGAGAATGGCACTAAATTTATCATCTGCTGAAACAAAAATCATAAATACGGAGAACATTTCAGCCGAGAAGCAAAAGAAATATATGACAATGCCGTCTTGTTCGAAGCTGTAAGTTAAGAGAAGTATTTAAAGTGCCTAAAACTTCAGACACGAGAAAGACACTAAAAGGAAGGTAAAGACATGCTCTACTTTTCCGCACTGAAAATGAAAACCCAAATACGCCACTATTCTCACGTTTGATAAATTATAATTTATATTCCTCTATTTAAAAAGAGTCCAATTACTGAGTTTAATTTTTTACTCTCATACATTCAAAATTTCATTAATTAAAGCACGCATATATGAAAAACTACTTCACATATGCAAAAACACTTTCTAAGCTTTGCAAGCTTAACACTTTCAAGCTTAGAAATAAATGTTCAAGCTTAAAACTTCGGACTTCGACCTTAGAACGCGGTCGAAGTCCTACCCTCATTCAGATCACCATTTTCATTGAACTAGACTAAGCCCAAAAGCCTTTTGGGGTCAACTTTTAACTGAGTTTTATTTAAGTACAAACAGCATACATTTACCGCCTTTTCAAATATCATTTAAAAACCTTTTACTTAAAAGAAACGTACTATATAACAACGGCAGCAACAAAATAAAATATATGATCTGATCTAGAACTACAGTTAACTTTTGACTGTTTGTTTGACTAAAGCAAATTTCACTAAACAATGTTTATTTACAAGTTAAACCTATTTTTAGGTACTAGTTGTCTGCCAGTGGTCGAAATTTGACCATAAAGCATTATTTTTTTTTAATTTGAGAGTGAAAAAGTTCTTCGGTCAAAGAGTATTGTCTCACCATTCCATAAACATCGGAACCTACTAAAGTGTACAATTTCTGAGACGACGGTGTTTTTGTGAAAACTCAATCATATTTTGCTAAATGCAAAGGCAGCTCCAGCGAGTGGGTCATAGTGTCATCTCCCTCTACCGACCTTGGATCTCGCACATTCATTTTGCGTTTTGAACAATTTAGGCTAATCTAAAAAGTCTAGTGACCCCCTCCCAAAATTGAGCCTGGTGCTGTCCTCCGCTAAAGGCCCGTTATGTTTGGAGTTATAAAACCTTAAACCGTCGAATGATTGCACTCTACTTGATGAGGCGTACCACTGACCACGTATAAAAACTTGCTACCTCAATAAATTTGCCCTTTTTTCGAATGATTGTCCTTGAGATTTATTTTCTGTCATCGCAAATGCAGGTATATTTCGAAATTGGTTTGTTTTTTTGAAAGGATAAGGTAAAACACTACCAGAATATTTTATAAGTGGAATTAAAATTCTTTTCGCCTGCGGTTTCAGTTCAAACTTCGCAGTCGATAGCATTACGATTTATAAATTTGATGCGCATTCTTGTTCCATTGACTAATGCTTCCTTTGTATTAAAGTTTCTGATTAGTATAACGATGCAATTTAATTTCATACTAACTTAGGTGGCGGCAAACTGTGATACTTTTCGAATAGCCAGGTGCCCGCTCACTGGTTTTTCTCGGAAACGTTTAAAGACTACTTCTGAAACACTGTCGTTCCTCCCAATAAAGACGGAAATTTTAACCCGTAAAGAAAATCGTATTTAGATACAGAATTTAATATATACAAAAATATCCATATACTAAAAAGAAATTTTTTATGCTTATTGGTTACATAATGGGGAATTGGGGAAAACGTGTGAAATTGAATTAAAATACGAAATTAAATTAAACTTCAAAAATATGGAAAGGGATAAACAACTATGTACTGGAAATCGCTTTAGGTTTGTAAGCATTTGGCGAAGATCACAATTATTCGGCAATTTTTCATTTGTTCCCGGCTAACCGAAAAAAAAAATCCAAACCACTCATAGTCAAAGAATTTAAAAACTACTGGACAGTTATTGATTTCATTGTCATCATAGGAAATTATTTTATCGTAGTTACGGTGATATGTTCTCTGTTCATCAGATATTCGATTAAGTCAGCATTAATAAAAGTTCAATCATCACTTTTAGGTTCTATTATAGGTGACATCAATATATATCTTAGAGAATGCTTTCAGAAATACTTCAATACACTTTATTAATAATATTATTTTCATTCCCTATTAATTTCCTATTAATTGCTGAGGTATTTCTTCAGCTTTAAAACATGGAATTTACAACACTTCGCGCACTTATCGACCATCTAAAAAATGTCGCCAAGCACATTGCTAAAGCACATTTTAGTCATTGGTGTTTCACCAAACTGGGGAATAAATTCCACTTTTTGCAAATTTTCTTGTAATACTGTAACCCTATAGTACTGTTGAAACTTAGTGTTTTGATATCAAAATTGACACAACAATGGGAAAATCGGCCGACTTGGCGCGAAATTCTGCGTGCCAAATTACTTCTCTAATTTTTTTACGGTGCATTAGCATATTACACAAAAATTTTAACATTCGCACAGCCACCTCCATACGAACAGTAACTGTGCCGAATTTCATGCTCATCCGTTCGCGCAATGTGCTGCAAAAGAGACACAAAGGTTTTCTTTCGCTTATTTATATATACATAGATTTGCACATTTGAGTAAGTAGATATTGGGTAAATCTATAAAATTGTATGGTAAAATTTATTTTTTTAAGGATTTTTTTTTTCGTAAAATAACGAATTTTGAAATTATAGTAAAAACTAATAACTAAGCGCAACTTCATTCTAATACACATTAGTATTTTGATTGATTCTTAAATAAAGACTGCTTATAACTTTATTACTAACAGTTATTTTTTTTGCCTAGCCAACAACTTTCAAAGTGCATTTTTTTCGATTTGAAGGATGCAATACTATAAAATGTCTTTGGAATACCTCCTCCTTTTATAATGGATACTACTGACGTGAGCAATAGAACTCGGGTCTTATACTTTTGCTTTTGTGGTGTTCCGTAATCATTGTTCGGACGTGCGTTAGTTTACATGCGTGATAGTATTGATTTAATAATTTGGCTGCTACTTTATATATGGATATATAGTTTATAAAAGCCAGTACATAAGTATCCTATTTGTTATATAGAAGTACTATTATAATCTAAGTGCAATAAACACCAGCTAGGAAGCAAGCTTCCTACAACAGAAATTGTCGGAAAAAACTCTAAAAGCGTTCTTAAATGCTTCTATTCTCACAGCTTCACGCAGACACGTAGTACATATGATTTAATACGACTTACAAGTAACTTACCACAAAACAAACCTGCCTATCTTACCACAAAAATTCCAGAACTTCATTACGTTACAACTCAACGTTCAAGTACAAGAACCCCCAAGTAAGGGTATTTTCAAATAGGATATTTATCTACGGGAATTTTTAAAGTATTGGTCCACAAATAAAACAGCAGTAAAATTTGTAGATTATGCGATAACGCATTCAGCATAACGCATTTCAATCACTCGGCAACATTACTGTTTTGAAGAGATTGTTTAGCTTAATATAATTTAGCGTATATGAGTATCGTGACAATTTTAAGGTCACACTTTTAACCCTTTATCTAACGTTGGTACTTAGAAGTACTGTTTAAGTAAAATTGTAAAAAAAAGGAAAAATTTATTTATTGTAGCCATTCCTTTGCAAAAATCACTACCAAATACTTCATTTAATCATCCCGATCGCATGCTCTATTAGAGTAGATTGTTTTAAATATACAGCTTTCCGCTCACTTTTTAATCATGTCGAGCACACTCCTCCCCAAAAATCAGCATTAGTAAATTTTCAGACGTCTGTTTTATGATTAAAGGGTTTTATTTTCTAAAAGTGTGTCAATCAAACTATCAGGTTGTAACGAAAGTTCTCCGCCAAATATGCTTGAGTCAGCTCATGCGGCACCCAGCGATTGAACTTGTACATGAAGTTTATGCGAAGCATAGCATGGCTAATGGACATGGCATTAATATCTAAATCCTTAGCTAGCTCTCAAGTGGTTAAATACTGATCATCTTACACAAGTTCTCGCAGGTGGCCTTCATCAACATTAGTAGGCCGGCCAGAGAGCTCTGCGCCTTGAATGTCATAGACCCTGTTTCTTAACTTTCAGTACCAAACCTTCACAGTGCCATATGATACAACAGTAGAATCTAAATTACACACATAATTCTTTGACATTCTGTAGCACTTTTTGCAACAGAACTGGAAGTAAAGGATGGTTCTAATCCAGTAACGTGATAGTTCCATTTTAGACACCTAGTACGTAATGATAACGATATTTTTTAACAACACAGTGTTCTAAAGCAAGTATCTTTCTTTCAAATGACTAATATTGTTTGACAAAATATGAGCAAGCACACCAACGCGATCTGTTTGCAGACGATATTTGTAGTGGCGGGAAACTTTCGTTACAACCTAATATTACTTGACTCCTTCTGATTTGTTGGCCCTATACTCTTTTGAAAAGGGCTCATTAAAAACCAGTCATCAAACGTATAGCTCATGCTTGTGAATTATTTAGTAATTTTCCTTTTTATTACATTAATCAGTATTTATCATTCATTGCCTAACTATAAAATGAGACAACAAATAGATTCAAGTCGATATTCTTGGCAATTCTTAATTTGGTAAATAAAGAGTTAAATTAACTTTCCTAAAGAAAAAAAAGGTCTCAATCCCTCTATTACATAGTGTTTTCGACAAAAATTTCAGCACGAAAAATCCATAACGATCAATTAAAATCTTTGTGATAACTCTTTGAAAGAAAAAAGTTTAATTACATATTTTATTTCTAATTTTGGAGATATGCCTTCCTGTTGAAATTCTTTGAATACTTAATGTAACTTAAAACCAACTTTCTGGGAGAACTTCACCTGGAATAATTAATATAAAAGGGAGATTTAATAAAGGAGAAGGGAATTTCGGAAGTTAATTAAAAGATTAATAAGCTTATCTTTAACTATATACATGGACATTGATCGGTAATTGAAATATATATTTCCCATTTTTATAATGACCAAACCTGCAGTTCTCTATCCATTGCCATAAATATTTTATGTTTATTCAATTGTAAAAATCTTAATTATTATTTGAAAATGAATGAATTCGTTTTTATAAAAAAATGTGATTATCGTATAGCTCATCAAACTATAGATATCATATTAAATGTATACCATTATAATTTAGGGCGTAATTCAGTTTTAAGATATCATATGATTAAGGAAATACGTTTTATTCGTTACTTAATTATTTTTTTAATGCATGGCAGTCTATCATTAAGAATTTCACCCATCCATAAAGATTTTTTAATTATGATTTAGCATATTATGCTGTTAAATATATGTATTAATATGACGTCGTTAAAAAAATCAAAAAAATAAAAACCTGCTTAAAAATTTTGCAGGGCGTAATGCAACGCAATGTCAATAATGTCTTTAACTTATTAATTGATGAGATCAAACACTGTACTTATTAAATCATCGGCCACCAAATAGCCCAGAACATGGATCATGTTGTTCACTTGAAATGAATTTGCTCGGTTAGCAAACTGATTGAAGGACAATAAAAGAAATTTGTGGTGAATAAGTCGTTATTTTTCACACAAAAGGAACAAGTACCTAGTATTTCTCTAAAATGTTTGTAATTTTAATATTTTAGGTACTGTTTAGATCGAATGAGGTTTTTGTATTAATTTTGCTTCTTAATTTCGTCGTAAGATTTTTACCACTGATAGTATGTTGCATCACTGGAAGTCAGTGCATTGAAATTCGATGGTCAACGAAAAAATGCTCATCAAGATATGCAACAAAGTCTATATGGCGTCGTTAACTATGAATTTATAGTTTGGGGAACTATGTTCTGTAGATATACTGTTAATAAAAGTAGTAAACATGTCACTATAAAATGGTGCTGAATTAGCTGCAACCTTTCTGTCAGGGGCGTAGCCAAGGGGGGGGATATCGGGATATATCCCCCCCCGGAATGTTTGGATTAGCGATGAAATTCCGTCTATTTATACACCTATAAGTTCATATCCCCCCCGAATTTTTTTTCCAGGCGCATATCCCCCCCCCCGAAAAACTTTCCTGGCTACGCGCCTGCTTTCTGTATAGAAACATGAACCATAACTTGTCGCTTAAGCTGATCAATGGAACCAAATCATGCTGACACGTTTCTCCATAGAAAGGCTCAGTTGTATGGTGAATGTTGAATTACTTCTATTAGTGGAGTAATATAATAATTTATCTATGCACGTTGCCCATTGATCTTCATTTATCACTAGCCATTTGAAATCACAAAAAAAATATTGTTTGAAAATACTTCAAAAATCTTTTGTAACGCATTCTGCACCTAACAGTGAAATAAAATTTTAGAATATTAATTATTTATTTTTATTATGCCATTAGAATAAAATCAGAAGAAATAGAATCAATTTGTTTGTATCAAAACAAATAATGATATTAAACATTATATTTTCATTAGTCAATATTTTTTTTCATGGTAGTTAGCATAATTTATCTGCTAATAAATGCGGAATCACCAAATAATTGTTTCATTTGTAAGACTTTAAAAAACTTTCCCAAGCACTTTCGTATTAAAAAACAATAATATTTCAGTAAGAGTTTAACTTATATTTGGTTTAATATTCAGAACACTACCTACCACAAATATCCTACGAATTTCATGAGTTTCAAAAATTTTTCATTTTCTTAAACATTTTTTTAAAATAATATACAGGTATATTATTTATAATCTTTATAATATTTTTTTTTCAAAAATATATGCACAATAATAAAAAATGTAAAATGTAAATTAAATATATTTTGCTAGAAATAAATCCTTCTTGTAGAGTTTAAAATCTAAATAATTAAAAATTCTTAGAAATCTTAGGAATTTGAAGAATCTGAAATAATTAGAAATTTGAAGATTAACAGAAATGCACGCCTTCATGCATATTGTAAACTAGACACCATGAAGTGGAAATCTAATGCATCATAATATAAGCATATCTTTATATCTATATTTATATTTAGAGCGATTGCGATATTCTTTCCAAACTGATTTAGAATGTGCTTTTGATCATTATTATCATGATTTTACCTGCATTATTTTTGGAAAATTACAAAGCAGAGTGTAAAAAAAATAAAGAAAGAATGAACCTACTTAAAAAATAAAAAATAAAAATTATCTGTGTAAAAATATAATTAAGTGATATAGTTTCCCAGAAAAAGCTTCATAAGAATGATTATCTCACAAAAACACAAAAATTGCATACTTCAGTGTGAAAGAATAAACTAAAGATAAAGAAAATATTTCACAGACAATCGAAAATAAGAAAAATGAAAACCAACTTGTCACACGTTAGACATTGGAAAAAATGTAAAATTATTTTTGAAAATGAGCTGCTGATTTTTTCTTTCAAACTTAACCATATGATAATGATTGATGAGAATATTAGATTTTTTTGATTTTATTAATTAGTTAGAAATGAAAATAAAAGGAACAAGGCTCGTCGACAGACAACATACTCACTCTTTTTTCTACAGTTCTCATATTAATAGCTCTGGTGAACGAAATGTTTGAACGAAGAAAAATTAATTCATTTAAAATTTAAAAAGATTAAGTATATTTATTAATCATTTAGGATACAATGTTTAAAGGTAACAATACATTGTGCAATATAAAGTTTTTAAAGGTTAAATAGTATGTGGCCATCATCTACCGCTTGGCCGGCAGTCTGGCATGGAATTCAAAGGCACCAAATGAATTGCCAGCTAATCAACGACATATCGTTCATCCGCAAAAAAGTCTACGTTAATTAAGAGGAAACGTATGTCATTTTACTGTGTAAATAGGAGCGAAGCCTCTCAGAGATGAATATATTTTCTTTATATTTCGCAATCTGGAGGAGACATTGGAATATTTTCAGAATAGTCCACTGCAACTAAGCAATGAAAGCTAGGCAGTAACTATTGAGTATTTGGATAGCACATGTTAACTGTTTTTCAAACAAACCCATTCTTATATTATAAAACTTCAAGTTACTTTGAGTTTGATTTTTTCGATGCATCTCATCGTAGGCTAGCATGCACGATCATATTAACGCGTCTGCAACTCATTTTGACCAGCGGCGAGTTTACTGTGGTCAGTTTTTCCATGCCGTCTGTACGTACGTACGTACGTATGTATGTATGTAACTCGCATATCTCAAAAACTATTGGTCGTAGAATGTTGAGATTTGATATTTAGGATTGTTCTATGATCTAGTTGTGCACCTCCCCTTTTGGTCGCAATCGAATGAATAGTTTATGTACAGGACCGCCCAAAACATTCGAAATACACTACGCTCAATGGGCCGAAATTCATTAAACTCGTATATCTCAAAAACTATTAGGCGTAGAATGTTGAAACTTTATATTTAGGATTGTTGTAACATCTAGTTGTGCACCTCCCCTTTCGAATCCATTCGACTGGATAGTTTATCTACAGAACCGCCTAAAAGATTCGAAATACATTACGCTCTGTGGGCCGAAATTCATCAAAGCGTTTCTTAGAGGTATTGGGCTATTTCAAACGACTCAGAAGTGATATATGCTGTAAAGAGTTAGAAAATGAATTTCTGCATTAAAAAAAGTGTCTTTATCATTTACAGTTCTGCTACAGGAACACTCAAAAGATTTCCAATACATTATGGTCAATGGCAATTTTAGGAGATCTAACCATTTCAAGCACAATACCGTCCTACCACATAAGATAGGTAATGGTCCGACCACGGTCACGTGCCTCCCTCAAGAACTATGCCAAAAGTCGCCAAGCTTGGCGACTTTTTTGTGTACGTGTGTGCATATTTAACTCTCAAATCTCAAAAACTATTATGAAATTTCATATATAAGATTGTTGTAACATCTAGTTGTGCATCTCGATTTTTGGTTAAAATCTACTGGAGAGTTTATTTACAGGACCACCGAAAAGAATTTCAGTACTTTAATGTCTATGGACATCTTCAATATAATACAATTGTAGACAGTCATTGTTTGGTACATGCCCAAAATCTCGCCGTCTGTCCTCGACCTTGGCGAATTTTGCCGAAATGTCGCCAAATTTGGCGATAGGCAGTCATTTCGTCCATGCCCAAAGTATCGCCATTTGTCATCGTTCTTGTCGAGTTTTGGCGAAATATCGCCAAATTTGGCGATAATCTGTCATTGTTGGTCCATGCCTAATATCTCGCCAAATGTCGTCGACATTGACGAGTTTCGCCGAAATATCGCCAAAAATTATTTCGTATTTTGTATAACTCTAAAACTTTAACCAGTAGAATTTTGAACTTTTGTATTTAGAACTATATTATAATATCTAACTGTTTTCAATATCTTTTTTGACAGCAATCGACTAGAAATTTATTTACAGGGTGAGCCAAATGACTTTAAATACATTAAGGTGTATGGATGCATTCAATTCATTGAAAGTCAGTGGTCAATGACTACTTTGGCTATCCCCAAAATCTCGCAAACTATCTCCAGTTTGTCGGCTTTTGTTGAAATATCGCCAAATAAAGTGTCAGAAGGAAATCTTTCAAATTGAACTCAACTTGGCGATATCGAAATATTTGGCTAGAAATCGCTATACCTTACTATTATTGATATTTTATCTCTTTCAAACAAATAAGTTTAGAGGAAGTGCGTAAAAAACATTTTTGAATTAATAGACGTGCCAGGAAGTCATGTGTTGGACACATCAGATTTTTTTATTTTATTGAGTTATGCTTATTAAAAATAGAAGGTTGTGGAAAGGGACAATACATAAAAATAGAAATGTAAATTTGTGGCATTCTATAAAAGATAGAATGTATGAAAATATTTACATTGGAGTCATTTTTCCGTTTTTAGGGTAGATTCAAGATTCCATTGAAAATTATCATATTTTTCAAAATAGCGTTCTAACTGACGAACTCAGACAGTTTTAAACACTTTCCAACAAGGTTGAAAAGTGTTTATGATTTCGGTTTGTCTGTCTGTCCGTTCGTTCGTATGTCCGTCCGTATGTCCGTCCGTGCTCTAACTCCCGTAAATATGCATCGATTTCGACGAAATTTAAATATGTTATTCTTATGTACAGTACCATGTACTCTATTGAAAAGGGTCTATGTAGCATTTATAGTTTTTCTACAGGAGCACTCAAAATAGTCCCAATACATTGCGCTCTATGAGAAGTTTTTCTTTAAAGCGTATCATCCTTACTATATAGTTGAGCTGATCCCTGACATCAAAATAAAACTTTTTCCGCCATGACTGCAAAAACATTGCAATGTCAATGACAAAAAGCCTGATAATTTCTACACCGTTTGTACGATCCTCTTGAAAATTTCCATAATCATGTATAAAAATATAGAAAACAATCTGCGCTACTTTAAAAATCTGAAAATCCACCCGTTTCCTCATTTTAAAGCGATTTTTCGCTATTTTCAGGAACATTTCATTTCCGAGAGTCAAAAAAGTGAATCATTTGCGTGACAAAATTAGCTATTGCAAGTGATTATTACTTCATACTGACGTCATACTTAACAAGCTTTTTCCAGATTTAAAAGTTTATTTATTTATTTATTTACTTAATAAAATGATTTTCTCGCGGATGTTCACAGTGAAATGAAATCGTTTGAATGGGAAAAGTTTCCGCACGTTCCCAAAAGACCATTAAATTCGATTTTAGTAGAGTAGCATGTATAATAATAATTAAATATGAAGTTATTTATTTTAGGTGGACATAGATTAAATATATTGAATGTAGACACTCTTTCGTCAAACTTTTTTTTTTCTAGATCCCGTTGCAATTTCCTTCACAACAGGCTTAGACTTCTAGTTTAAGTGATATTCTGGTATTTGAAATGACACAAAATTGATATATATTGTTAAGGATAACACGAGGACGCTTTCCATCGAAAATTGTGTATGTACAGTTAAATAGTTCTTCTACAATAGCACTCAAAATAATTCAAATACAATACGGTCAATGGCAGTTTAGAGACAGGCATCAATTTAAAGCACATAATAATACTATAACCTACAATATAATAACCTACAATAGTCAATAATCCGCCGACGATCTTTAGTGCCTCCCTCAAATTGTGCCAAAAGTCGCTAATGTTGGCAACTTTTGCAATAAATTGTCAAATAGGGTACGAAAAAATGCTCTGAAAAATGAACCGAGATTGGTGCTATTTTCATTATGTGGCGGTAAATCGAAAAATAGCTAATGTCATAATATTGAGCTATGACGATTTCATTGGGAATTTTGAAAATTCCTTTCTCGCGCTGTAATGAACCGATTTAGTGTATTGTGTTTCGTTAAGGAATGGCTAAGGGCTATCTGCGTATTACAATCTGTGGCATTTGAGAAACACTAATACATTTCTAGCAAAAGACAATGAGTATAAAATTTTTAGATTCTTCAGTTAAACGATGGAATTTTTTAACCTCTTTTACAGAGTCTCATAAAATTGCATTTTTAGTGATAATGCAACATTATCTTATCTCCTCACGAGATTTAAGGATGCCAATTGAAGAAAATTGCCAAACACATTGCCAAATTTGGCGCAAATATATTCATGTGTTGGAAAGTGTTTTATAATCAATGCGTTTGGCATGAGTAATCTTTCTTGTTTTACTTCCTGTAAGTGGTATTTAACCATTTTAAATGCTTATGGTAAAGCAATTCTTAACAACTGTATAATGAAATGCAGACGATTTCTTTAGAGTTTACTCATTTGTTTCCAGTAGTAACTCTTATCAGAACAACTCAACCAAACTTTTCTTAAACATATCAGAATAACTAGTGTATTAAAAATTATGCAGAGCTATTTATATTCAAATTTTTAAAATAAAAACATATAACTACTACTCCATAATGTTTTCTTTAACAAATGATAAGCTGTTTAAATTAACAATGATTTATTCTAAGTGCAATAGAAATAATGCAGAAATTGCTCGAGAATTGGGACGACGGTATCCGAATTCAACTGAAATTTCTCGCATGTTTGTTTACCGAACGATAAGGCGATTGAGAACTACCGATGCTTTTCATACAGAACCTGGCCCTGCGAGGGATCGTGTCTACATTGAACGCGAAAAAACGGATATTATAGCGTATTTTTCTGCCAACCCACGTACAAGTATTCGAAAAACAAGCCCGAATTTGGGACTACCTAAGACCTTGATACAATTCTTAAAAAACGTGACTGGCATCCATTTTGTATACATGGACTGCAAGCACTCCATCCATCTTAGTTTGCTCGACGTCTAGCATTCTGGAATTGGTTGTTAATTCATCAAGATAAAAATGTGAATTTTGTAAAAAAATATTTTGTGGACGGATGAACATTTATTTACGGAAGATGGGTGAATAAATACTCATAACGATCATTAATATTGGAATAATACAAATCCATATTTTTTGTAAGAAATACACCACAAAAGAAAATTTTCTGTCACCGTGAGTTGTGGATTTTGGAATGGAGAACCCGTTGGTCTTATGTTTTATGAAAGGACACTTACAGTCTTAAAATATCTGCAGCTTATTTTAGATGGCATAGTAACAGATATTTTGAGGAATACACCATTATCGTATGTAAAATGTGTGTATTTTCAACACGATGGAGCACCTGCACACAGGGATATAAATGTAACAAACTGGCTCAATGTTAACTTTGATAAACAGTGGATTGGCTTGAAAGGAGTAACAGAATGGCCCTACAGATCCCCTGATCTAACAACGCTCGATTTTTTATTTTTGGGGTCGGCTTCGAACACTAGTTTATAATTCTCGTCTCCTAAATGCAACTGATCTAAAACAAAAGATAATCGATGCATGTAACAATATTACTGGAGTAGAACTCCAAAATATTTTTTTCTAAAAGCCGGCCTCTACCTTGAAGGCTTTGACCACAACAGGTCGGAATTGTTGGTCTCTTTATTATTGGGGCACCTAGTAGATGGACCAACGTCGCCCCCCATGAAGGGACGGGCATGAGAACCACGCCCAGTCGGGGATCGAACCCCGGCTGCCGGGAGTTGAACCCGAAACCGGAGTACGGTGCTTTACCAACGCCCCCTTGAGAGGAAAGCCGCGGCTCTTCCTTGTGACGTCACACCGAGTAGGTAAAGCGAAGCGTTTCCATTGGGTTTCTCCTCTCTCCCGCGCCTCAGGAGAGAAGAGAAACCCAACGGAAACGCTTCGCTTTACCTACTCGGTGTGACGTCACAAGTAAGCGCTGCGGCTTTCCTCTCTAGGGGGCGTTGGCTTTACCCACCATGCAACTCAATCTGTATTTCATTTATAAGATTTTAATCAACCTCAGATTTAGTTGTTTACCAAAAGAATATTGAAATATTTCTTACTCAAGATGCTTTATTCGAAACGAATTGCAAGTCGCAAAATCATATTTTTGATCTAAAAACCCTCTATTTTTACCAAGAAAATAGTCTTTTATGTGCTGAAAAATGTCCAGAAAAATGATTAAAGTCCAATTTTTTTCTGCATTGTAATTCAGTTAGTTTTAGAGATACGGTTATGCGTTTTTTTTTTTCTATTGATCTTGTTGAATGGAAAATAAAAACTTCTTAATTGAAGATTTATTTTGTGCTGTGGTCGTATAAGTGTAACTTTTCGAGAATTAGCAAGAGGAAATTTTTCTTAACGTGTTCTTATTTCCGACCTTATTTTGAACATTTTTTTTAAATTTACACTGTCCACTTATCTCTAATAGATTAAGAATTAAAAACCGTAACCACCTTTTTGGGAAACCCTGTATACTTCATTTCCTAGAAATTTTATGCAGTCATCATGAACCTGACTGATACAACAATAGCAAACATGGGTGTCATTTATCGAAGGTTTTTTTTAACCTATTAACTGACGGCCAATCTTGAATAAAAAATTAAATTAATTTATTAAAATAATAAACATACCCATTTATGTACTATTATCTGATACAACTGACTTTAACTTAATTTTAAAAAATAAATATGCGTCAAATAGACACAGGGTGAAAATAAACTGATCGTCACACATATAAAAAAAATCAAACCATCATAATTCTCATAGAAAGTTGAAAAACATTTTTCTCCCTGCATTAACGAAGAGGAAGTAAAAATCAGATTTCGATTAAGGTTGAGGAATGGAGACGCTTCGTCCCAGGCAGCGCACACAGATTCTCTGAACGTTAGTAGACGTTCAGAGAACATTTCTGAACGTTCTGTGACAGTTAATAGTCGTACACAGAACTTGTGCGTGCTGCCTGGTGTCTGGGAGAGCACGCAGAGAAACTAATAGAGGATAGTGAATTCCATTTGCATTGATTGCCGATTACTGCTGGCAGGAACGAAAAAAAAAAAAAACTTGCAGGTGAAACACGGGCGAGTCAAAACACATAGCTATTCCACCGAACTCCATCTTTCGGGACGCAACATACAATAAAAGTGCATCTTCTTACAAATCTGGCTCAAAAACGATGAAATCACTTCTCTCCACTGCTGTTCTGATTTAAGATCATCAGGTTAGGGACATCGGACGCAAAACACTTTCCAGCCGCAGCAGGAACATATTCTAGCCTGTTAGACGGGCGACTCCGTCGGGACTCTGGCTTTGAGCCCCGAGCTGGACGTCGCTGGGACATGACCGTCTGCCCGCAGCGGGTACTTGTAGCCGATTGTAAGATAAGAAAGCCCACGGGCTGTAGCTGTTGACTTAAATTACACCACACTTCGGGTTCATAACATATTTTTATGAATTCTTACGCAAGTTTTCATGGCAGTAGCAGTCCCGGAAGAGCTGCTCCGGGAACCGTGTTCCGTATTATATATGTGCAGGTCACGAGGTTTATGCAGCAATCACATGTACGAAAAAGTTGCATTTATTGGCGATTAAACTGCCTGGGTCACATAATCTCTTCAAATGCTTGTGATGAATAGTAACAGACGACCGTGTGAAAAGGGGGAGATATATCAATTGCGTCTTGAATAAATTTAGATCCCAATACAAATCGTTCTTTTTTTTAAACCGAAAGTTGCTACACCTCTATAGAATTTTGAGGACGTTAATAGAAATTTCCAATATTGAGAATATATTTAATTTTATATGTTATGTACACTGAAAAAAAAAAACCTGTTAAACTGGCAGTAAAAATCTTTCAGCCAGGACGCCAGTTTATTTACGTATGTTTTATAGAAGTCTTCCGCATTTTTTCCTTTATGCGGAAGATTCCCCTAAGATAAACTGAGAATCTGGAACATTTATACAACAAAACAGTGTTTTTTTTTCTATAAATTTGACAGACTTTTTTTTCAGTGTATATATAAAGACCCAAGATAAAATTATATCCTCTAATTAACATTTATGCGTTGGCATTTTTATAATTTTATTAATATTTGTTTTCAAAATCGTATATTTAAGTTTCAAATTACTAAGACTTAACACAGAATTTTTTTCTGAAATTGTTTTCCACAGTGTATTTTAATCATGCATAAAAAATACTATTTTCTTTTTCTTATTATATTCCATTTAAAAGTTAATATCAAATCACTTTTCAAAACTTCAAGGCATGAAAATTACATAATTGTAACTGAAATTCTCATGCTTTCAAAGCTGCAAGAATTGAACTAAAATACTTTATTAAAAAAAATAATAGAACAGGCTTTGTTTAAGTCTCTGAAAATTCTTCTCTTAAAAAAAAATATTAAAAGGGTCGTCCATTTAAAAATAAAGAAATGCATTTTCTTGAAAGATAATAAAGCATGCCGCTCTTACTTTGCAAAAAGAAAAATCTATTGATAAAAAATATTCCATGTTACTACAAAAAAAAGAAGAAGGAAATGTGTTGAAATTTTCTGAAAAACTTTTGTCTAAGGTATTAAAATTTTCAATGTAACTTAGTTTAAAATCAAATGAATTAGAAGCTTAATTACTGCATTAATCTTTAAATAGGGACACTTTGAAAAAAGTGTTTCTTAAAAAAATATTTTCATGAAAAAAGTGTGATCAGCGTAATAAATTTAAAAATTCCAATTTAAATTATTACTTGAAATAAATTTATTTTTTTAAATGTTTCATTCTTTCTATATTATATTTTTTGGAATTTCAATCAATAATTTTCTGAGATATATCACTGGAATTGATTTATTGTACACCATAACTTAAATCAACTAATATGTTGTCATTATGATTGTAAAGTAACACAGATGATCCATTAAATTTTAAATTAACATAAATCGTTCCATAAAAGATAGTTTGATAATTACTATGAATAGGTGTTTCAAAAAAGAAAAATAAAGAAAACAAAATCTTTGCAACGTTAACATAGTTGACCTCAGTTATATTCTGCTAAAAGTATTAAGTTAATTCATCTTGATTCATGCAAAAAGACGAATATTAAAATCATATTCACTTCATGTATAACAAACCCACTCATTTGCTAACACCTTGAATATAAGATTTATATTTCAGTGATGGCTACAAGCATGGTTGTTAAGTAATTTTCTAAGTTTTAAAAAGTTTGGGAAACTTAAATTATTTGTTAATTGATTTAATAGTGATTTTATATATTTTCTTACGGCGAATTTATCAAAATGTCGGCTTCAGTGTCGAGAGAAAGCAAAAACAAATTTTACCCCCGTTAATCGCAAAGTTTCTCGTTTTGGGAACTTATTATAACTTTTAAATAAATACAATTTTTTAGCATTTTAATTAGCAGAAAATTGAGAAGAAACAACCACGTAAAGAAACGTGTTTGATTGTATTTCACATACATGTCCCATATAGCGGCTGCTAGTGGTTAATGTAAATATAGCAAACACTGTGTTTTCTACTACCCAAGATGTGGAATGTGCATGGATTGAAGGGTTCGTTGCTAAGGGACCTCCATCCTACAGGAGTTTGGATTTACAAGTACTATCTTGCAGGAAACAAAAGTCTTACAAAATTATGCAGCTCCGATCATTAGTTCTTGTGTTAGTAAAACGATAAAGCTGCATGTCTCGCTAGTTTGTTTTGAGTCATTTTTTTTCAGTTTTAAGTAAACTCGAATAAATTGAGTTACATCGTTTGTGCAACAAATCCTTCAATTTATGTGCAATAGGTTTCTCAGGTTATTTCAGTTCTACAGCTATTAAATTTACTTCATTCAATGCAGTTATTTTCTAATAAATAATATAGATGTCGCTAAAATAAATTATATAGATATATATTCGTTTGCAAGTTCAGAAATTAAGCAGTCACAAAAGATCAGATGTATTATCATTGCTTATTTAGACTGAATTATTAGGCTTACTTAGATTTTTTTAGCAAAAAAAGGCTTTTGTAATTTTTAACCCGGCAAAATTTGAATTCGTTTTTGATGCAGAAATCATGATTCAGAATATATCAGATTTGTGATTGGTACATAGATCATAATCCTCAAAACTCTTTAATCATACTACTCATGGAATTACTTGTCAAAAACTGCTGATAGCTTTCACATATCAAATAGCAACACAACGTCAAATAATAGTAATAATAATAATAATAAAGAAAACTAGATTGGAATTACTCTGCATAAGAATTGCCTGATAAAAATCCAATATTTCTGTTTATGACTTTCTTTATTTAAAAAAAAAAAAAAAAAAAAAAACGAGTCTCTACTTCCTTCAAAAATTATCACTTCCATTAAATCCCATCTTCTAAACCTAAAAGGAAAAAAAAAAGTTGTGTAAAATTTCATTTTATCCTTTCATGTTTATTATGAGGAAAAATAAAATTCTGGTGATACTTATTCATAGAAACAGCTTCTAGGGATGGAAAAAAAAACAGAGCGTAAAAAAGTTTGGAAGTTTCCTCCGAAACTTTTGCTTAAATTATTCAAAATTAATAAGAAGAGAACTGGAAGTGGAAAGATATAAGAATTTAATTTGTCCATTAATATGTGAATTGACAAGTAACAAGTGAAGTTTTTTTTTTTTTTTTTTCAGTAGAAGAATTGTAATATAGTATTTTTATAAATTAGGGTTATTAGACTGAACTTTTAATTTAAATTCTTGAATAAATTTGCATTTTCACTTTAATTAAGGAACATTTCGGAAAGTTTCATAAGTATTTTATTTGAATACTTTTAGATAAAGTTCTTTAAATATAGGCCTTTTCTCAAAATTAATCTACATATCACAAGATATGTGTATCGTACGCCGAGCCAAAAAATTCTTATTGGTAGGATAGAATAAAAGAAGAAAAAAAGAAAAAAAAAGTTTTATTTTAGCTTTTACCTTCCTCGGTGGTTTCACACGAAAGATCTTCTAAGCGGATTTAACAAATACTGCTTTGTTTATATTCTTTGTGCCGTATAAGATCTTTCAGAAGTTTTTGGGGGAAAAATACAAATACACTTACTCGATCCTTTTTAAAAAAGGCATTATTTTATACAGTTCGTTTTCTTTTATTATGAATAATAAGGTTTAATTTTTCATATACACACAGTTATACACTGGAATGGAAATTTTTGAATATTCAAAATACTCGATGACAAATAACCATTGAAATTCCCTTTCATCCTGATGAAATTTAAAAAGCAGATTCTTCATATAGTATATGTACTATTCAGGATGAAATAGAGATAAATACTGCTACATACACATTATGAATTAAATCTATACGCACATTTCGATTATTACAAAGGTAAACGTTTCTTGAAAAATCACGAGCACAAAACATAGCAGAAAATAATTCTTTACTTTTCCTATTCAAAAAAAAAACTTACTGTTTAAATTTTTTTCTCTCTCTTGTGTTTATCTAAGTTCTCACTTTCTTACTCATTTTTGGGTTGGTGTTTTCAAAAATGAAGAAGGATGGGCCATTTGTACTATTCGAAATGCATGTACTGTGTTTTATGTGTATATGTGTAAGTTATTATTAGTAATTTTGTTCTTAACACCATATCTTCGAGAATTTAAATATATTCATTACGCAATTTTCAAAAAAATTAAAAAACAACCTTTTGCTCTTCTTTTTTAAAAGTTCTGCTGTCTCAATTAAGAAATACATTTTAAGGAAGCCCAATACATATTAAAGAAAAGAAAAACACGAAAGCACCAATAATGTAATTTATACTGTAACTAATACTGTAAAGTTTAAACTAGTTTATTAACAGGTAATAAGTAGCGAAAGAACACTTTTTAACACACAAAAAATCAAAACTTAAGTACTTAATAGGCGCAGTTACATTGCTTTACGATTGAGATCCATCGGCAAAGTGCTGGATCATTTGCTGATTAGCTATCTGCAGGAAGGAACTTCGCAGATCTAGATGACGGGAGCTGCAGTAGTAGGCTTTAGCGTAGACAGTCCGAGTCGGAAAACACAGAAGGCAGCACTCAGGTCTTGCACGTAGAAAATGGTCGGCATTATGCCATGGCTTTATTACGATGAGGATACACGGAGATTTAGCATGGGGTGCAAATTCATGCAGATAGCACTTGACATAAGATCCTGGTTTTCTCCTGGAACGCCTGCAAGATTACAGACGACTCTGACGGCACCAAACAGGAACTGTGCAAATTTCAGAACTATAGTTTGCTTCTCTTTTTAAATCGGTACATAACAGGTTGAACGCAACAGATTAAAGGCCGGGAAAAAAATATCAGCATTTGTAGTAAAAAGGGAAAAAAGAGTGAACAATTTTAGAGAAACATATGCAAATTATTGTTTGCTTTAGAATGATATAATTAATCTATCATAACAAGTTTATATGTATATATAAATATTTATTTATTTAGTAGATTAACTTACTTAAACATAGATGATACAGCTGTACGTTGAGTAATTTCTTGAAGTATATATATGAGGGTGACGAAAAAAAAAACGACTATATTTTTTTTTTTAGTCTCGAATGAAAAAATCTTAGTTTATGATATTTTACGAGACCCCTCCAAAGGACAGCCCCCCCCCAAAAAAAAATTATGATGTCGCTCCATTTTTTTTATAAATTTCAAAAATCGTCAATATCGATTTTTTTTTCTCATGACGGTATATTTTCATAGACCAACAAAAATAAGTTTCTGAAAGTTTCAGTTAAAAATTTAAATTTTGAAAGGTCGCTCACAATCTTTTTAAATTTATTAGTGCATTATTTTAGATTTTTTCGAGCGACGTTTTAATATTCAAATTAAAATTCCATACATTTTTTTTTCTTTTATTTAGTACAATAATCGATAAAAATACACCACGAGATGAACTAAAAATAAAGCACAATATAGAAAACATTTTTTTAAATTAAGAATATTATTTAATCAACTACAAAATTTTAACAATCTTTCAATAAACTTTGTTATTAATTCTGAAGGTTGGCAGCTATGATAATTAAATTTTATTATCTATGAGATCCTTTACTCAGAGTGAGAAGTAAACAGAAAGTAATGAAGTAATTGTTTACAAACAAGTCCTGTATTTATAAGTAAAGTGGAAAAAGCGCTGGCCAATATGTGTCAAAATGGTAAACTAATAATTTCGCTGCGTCGGTAATAAAAATATCTGTCTTAACGAAATGAAATAGCGGTAATTGTAGATTATTTACTACAAAACTACTCATAATTAAACGAAATATTAAGAACTCAGAGAAAAAACAATCAAATATAATGATACGTTTTACTTGTGAAATTATTAAATTAATAAAAAATTATGTTTTCTATATTGTGCTTGATTTTTAGTTCATCTCGTGGTGTACGTTTATCGATTATTGTACTAAATAAAAGAAAAAAATGTATGGAAATTTAATTTGAATATTAAAAGGTCGCTCGAAAAAAATATAAAGTAATGCATTAATAAATTAACAAAAATTTGTGAGCGACCTTTCAAAATTTAAATTTTGAACTGAAACTTTCAGAAACTTTTTTTTGGTCTATAAAAATATACTATAACGAGAAAAAAAAAATCGATTTTTGACGATTTTTGAAATTTAAAAAATTTGGAGCGACCTCTTTTTTTTTTTTTGAGTTGTTCTTTGGAGGGGGCTCTTAAAACATCAAAACCAGCATTTTTTCACTCGAGACTCAAAAAAAAAATAGTCGTTTTTTTGCGTCACCTTAATATATATATATATATATTAAAGAAATTACTCAACATACAGCTCTTAAATTATCTATGTTTAAGAAAGTTAATCACACTAAAAACATTTGAAATTATTCAATTGCAATGAAATACAGGTCTGTATCATCTATCTTCGTTTTCAAGAAAGTGTAATCCAACAATTACAAATTATATTTTTTCCCAATATCTATATGTTACCTTTACATTTAATACTTTGATGTATTTTTTAATTCTCAAATTTACTTTGACAAATTAATTAATAAAAATAATTTTGTTGTTTTGATAAAAAATAACTTTAAATATCGCAAAATAAGTATCTATATGCACATCGAAAGATATATAAAAAATAAACATAATACTTTTAACAAAAAATCTTCTGAATTATCATCAAAGAAATTTAAGAACATCTTAATCACATATTTTATGCCTTGAGCACCCAGAAAAAAGTCATCTTTAAAGGAATGTTTTTTATAAGCATTTTAAAAACTTTCGATTTGTTTAAAGGCATAAATAATTCTGAAAAAACGGAGTATTTAATGACAAAATATTTGATTGTGTGCATTTTCTAACGAAGCACATTAATCTTAATATATATTAATAAAACCTTGGGCTTTAGCAGGAAAGCTTTTTTTATATGTAAATCTCTATCTAATGTTTTGTTAACATAATTATTAAGATGAAACAAGAAGAGCATGTAATAATTTTTAAACATCAGAATTATTTTAAGAAGTTTTTTTAAACACTTAGTTAGCATCATCTTTGAGAATCGAAGATGTCGTGAACTAAATTTATTATATATGTGAAACAAAACACACAATACAGTGCAATAAATACAGTGCACAATTCAATCTTACTATGCAAATGTGAAAGTTTGTTTGTTTGTTTGTCCGGGAACATCTTCCACACCGTCTGATAGATCGGCTTGAAATTTTGCACAGCTATGTAAAACGACATAGAATAGTCCGTAGCCAAATTTAAAATTCTGGAAATTCACCAGTTCCCTAATTTTTAACGATTTTTCGAAATTTTCAGGTTAGAAAGCTACTCAAATGTCCGATTTGAGCACATTAGTGAAAATTGTTGAAAAAGTTAGATTTATTTATAAAGTATCTTCAATATTTCAAGTGAGATTGACGTCATTTTGATGTCACGAGTGTAAAAATGCGTTTAAAATCGTAATGAGGTTAAAAAGTTTTGACAAAAAATTACACCACGCGCGAAATAATAAACACTTATAATAATAATCGTGAATTGCTTCCTTTAGTTTATTTCAAAGTTTTAATAAAAATATCATCTCCTTGTGTTAAAAAAAGAGAGGGAATAATTGCCGTTACGATCGTAGCGTAATTTTTACGTATTTTCAGAACGGGAAATTTTTCAAAACTTTTTTTTTCTATGTATCTTAGCGAGGTCACAGAAATAGATCTCAATTACGACTTGAAAATACGATGTCCCGTTTTAAAAACTCTTCAGAAAAATTTAAAAACAGAGCTTTTCTAACCCATTATCCAACTCTAATCCAATTTACCATAATCCAACTAATCCAGCTCTATCCTCTAACCCAAGTTACCATAAATTCTCGTACCGTGACTGATATATAATGGCGTTAAACTGTTCGCGTTCATGCGATTAAATTTTAAATATTACGTTACATTAAGATTCGTAAAAAAAATTACCCAATTTATACATTTTAAAAATTTTTATTTCAGAAGAGAGCGAAATGAATGTTTTAACATTCGTCAAAATATCAAAAGGTTATGACGGATAGAACGCGACAAAAAATGCGATAGTTTTAAAATTAAACTGTCAAGATGCAACAGTTTAAAATTGTTTTGAAAACTGTTTAACTGTATCACCGTTTAAAATTGTTTTGAAAACTATTTCAAAATGCGGCAGTTTTAAAATTATTTTACGAAAATTTAAGTCGAAATTCTTAAAAATCGGCAAATTATGTTACATATTCAGAAAAAACTGTTTTTAAAAGAAAAATTTTTCCTCTAGCAGATGATGAAAATGCAGTTTTGCTGCAATCTTAATTACCACCGTTATTAAGCATTAAGTGAGAAAAAATGCGAAAAATAGCATAAAACAAAATAAAAAAGTTTCTAAATCGAATATTGAAAAAATCGCTTCAAGATGCATAACTTTATGTTTAGAACTTCGTGTGTACCAAATTTGGTAATTCTAAGTGTAGTATAATAATTCCGTAATGCCGCCGACAAGCAAACATACATTTTTCTTTTTATTAGTAGATAACCTGTATACCCGCTCATCGCACGGCAAGAAGCAAATATTTTCCTGAAATATGATCATAACTACTTGTGGAAAAACAGAATCTCCAAAGAAAATGTTCAGATACAGTCTCTTTTATTGAAACTACCGCGGGTTATATTAACGCAACGTAGAATCACTTATCATTTAGTTACCTGTGGGACGACAGTTGAAAAATGATGCATAGACTACTTTTATTTCACGAAATATTTATTAATGGGGTATCTTGTGTTTTAATCCATATCATCCTAACAAATCTAGTAATATTAAGTATTGCTTACACAATCTTTTATACTAAGGACCAGGGCCCCTAGACTCGCTTCGCTCGCGTTTCCTATGAAGCATTCGGCCCCTAATCAGGCTTATTCGTAAAAAAAAGAATAATTTCAACAGACAAAACCCAAAGATTGGATCAGATAGAATGTTACTGAGCTACACATTGCTTGGTTCTTTCATGCGCATTAGAACATAGAAATTTAAATTTCACACTACAGTAGACCTCCCTATTACACGGTAAATACGTTCCGCGTTGTACGGGTCCTGAGCTATACTCCACCTGGAGTGCGGACTCCGTTTATAATCGCTAGAAAAATTATTTGCACTCCTTAGAAACTCAATGATATTTAATGTTGCCATTCAAAAGTTATATTAATTAGTAGCTAAAGCGTGATAAAATCAGAACATCTATCTTATTTAACGGTGATGGACACGTACATTTTTTAGCGTGGTATACGAAAACTATCGCAATTTTTTCGCAGTGCTCTAGGAATCCGTGTTGTATGATTCCGTGTTATAGGGGGTCAGATAGAATATTCGTCGTTATAAACTTCTATTCTTCACTTATGAAATATAATAATATCACGATAGTAGCACTTTATATTTCTTGTTTTCTATATATTTACTGATTTGGGTCAAAACATTTACAATGAAGAAACGTACTATAGTTAAAATTCATAATTACAGCAATAATTTACATTTTCACATTAATGCTCAAAATAATTTCATCAAAATCCATCAAAATAATTCAACAAAATGAGTTTTAAACAACAAAAAACACTTAAATGCCGAAACACACTTAATTCTAAATTTATCTTTCTAAAAGTGCCACTTATTGTAAATAAAATTTTATTTATTTATGATTATAAAAGATTTCGAGAAGCATCTTTTAATTATCTTCGTTAATTACTTTTACTAAAGGTATTGTGAAACATACTCACCTTATATAAATTAAGCGTTTATTTATTTTTTTGGAAAAAAAAATGTTTAGCTTTGTATAATTGCGATACATGTGTAGCGCTTCAATTTTTAATCGTGCACTTTTAAATTAACTTTCCCAAATAAAGCAAATTCCCGCTCTCTGTCACGAAGCATATTCAATAAAAAATATCAGAATGAAAAATCCATAAAGATCAATTAAAAATCTCTATGAGAATTCTTTCGAAGAAAAAAGTTTAATTACATATTTTATTTTTAATTTGGGAGATATGTCTTTCTCTTGAAATTCTTTGAATACTTAATATACCTTAAAACCAACTTTCTAGGAGAATTTCACCTGGAATAATTAATATAAAAGGGAGATTTAATAAAGGAGAAAGGAATTTCTGAAGTTAATTAAAAGATTAATAAGCTTATCTTTAATTATACATTATACGTGCACAGTAATAGGTAATTGGAATATATCCCTCCTATTTTTCTAATGATAGGCCTTGCATTTCTCTATCCATTATCATAAATATTTTATGTTTATTCAATTGGAAAAATATTAATTAAATTTTGAAAATGAATTCATTTATATAAAAAGTTGATTATCTTATAACTAGTCACACTATAGATCCCATTTTAAATAAGATGCCTTATGCATAAGTTTTAAGATATCATACGTTTAAGCCTATGCATACATTTTACTCGTTGCATTATTATTTCTTTTAAAAGCATGAACATTTATCACTAACAGTTTAGCATATTTCTATATATTTTTTTATCATGTCTTTTACTGTGCTTTTAAACAATTTTCATTAATATGGCGTGGTTTCAAAAACTGCTTAAAAATTTCGCATGGCAAAATACAACGCAGAGTAAAATATTAGGTTGTAACAAAAGTTTCCCGCCACCGCAAATATGATCTGCGCAAACAGTTCACGTTGGCGTGTTTGCTCATATATTTCCACTCTCTTTTTCGGATTTGGAAAAAGAGAGATTTACTTTAGAACACTGTGCAGTGAAATCTGTAAAAAATATATCGTTATCATTAAGTACAAGGTGTCTCAAATGAAAATAGCCGGGTTAAAAACATCATTTACATCCAATTCAGTTGCAAAAAGTCAGCTACAGAACGTCAACGAATTATGTGTACCGCTTTAGTTACTACTGTTGTATCATATGACACTGTGAAGGTTTGGTACCTAAAGTTCAAAAGCAAGGACTATATGACGTACAAGTTCAATCGCTGGGTGCCGCATGAGCTGCGTCAAGAAGTTTTGGCGGAAAACTTTCGTTACAACCTGATACATCTTCAATTTATTAATGTATGGGATCATATAAGATACATTCAAGATAATCGGTCACCAAATGGCAAATCATAAAGCTCATGCAATACACGGTCCGCATACTATTAGAAGAAAAATATATGCTGGCGTACAGTACGACATTTTTTACCCCAAAAAACTAATATATAGTATTTTCCAGTGATGCTTGAAATTATATTTTTTGTTCTTCCATTTTTGGATTGAATCAAGACTTTGCTTTAGCCTTAGTATATATTTACTGAATTCACCGCAACGTTCTTGCCATCAATAGTGCATTACAAGAAGTACATCGATATTCCACGACTCACGAAAAATCCTGACTTTCTAATGTGGCACTTCAACAAAACTAACTGGTGAACTTTGCTCTTGATCACATTATTATTTATAATCCTCTAACTATTGATAATAATTTGAAAATTAATCTGAGTTTACTGAGTTTTCTGTATAGTATCAAAAATCTTGGTCACATTTGTGTTTGTTGGTTTGTCGGTTTCGTTTTATGGCAATCCTACATAAGGGACATTTGCCTACGAGGAGAGTGTCTTGGTCGAAAGATTGTTAAGGTCTTCTAACGCGCATTCACGTTGCATATGAAAAAAACTGACCAAAACTGCAAACCATTCGATCGACTGCTCCGCTGTAGGCCTGATTACGGGACTTTCTGTCGTCTACCATGTACAGTGTCTTATTCACTCGGCCATCGTGGGGCCCTGTGAATATATTTTTGCAATTTTCTGTTAAGTGTAGTTTTAGAAATTTTATTATTTTTAGAAAATTTTTATCAAATTTTAATAAAGTAAATGCTATGAATAAGTATCCCAGGTACGCGTCCTGGTTCAAAATTTTTGCTTCGGCTAATTGAACTTCACGTTTTACTCTAGTACTCTGAAGTAAGTACTATGAAAGATTTTCTTATCGGGACTTTTTAACGTACAGACAATAGATATTACAATCCGTTCAACAATCCACGTACGCCACCACATTTCAAAGAGGTTCAAAACGACGACAAAAATACCCGCTAGGCGGCCACTACTGAAATTAACATCGTGGCTTAAACCAGCAATAAGTTCAAAGACAACTCAACCAAATCAGTGCTGTTTTTGCCGTCAGAGACTTGTGGTTGGACATTTTGTTGTGCTGTACCGTAACAAAGTAAGTGCAAGTTACACAAACAATGTTGCAATATATTTTCTAATCCAAAATATTATTTATAATTCGAAAACTCTAATAAGCAGCATCAATCCTATTAATTAGCCGTCGATTCTAATAAACAACGAAACTGATTCAGAAGAAGCTGTAGAATATCGGTTATTTACTTAATTTTATAGTACGTCCTGCATAATTAGCCATACAACGTTTTAAGTAAGTGTAGAGAACACTGAACTGGACAAAGATTTTGACAAGCATTGTACGCGTTTTGTACGGACATTCTGAGGTAAGCAACACTGTAAATCTGTACAGGATGGTAACGTGCTATCTGAACGTGCAAATTACGGCCTTTGAACAACTTTATGCTACTTAGGATACTTTCGTTCATCAACTTTTTTTACGATAGACAGCATACTTAATATGTCAATAAATGAGGAATTACTACACGGAGAAAAAAAAATACCACTCTCATCTAGAACGAATAGAAGACTGTTTCCTGTGTCAAAAAACTAGAAGAATAGATCGTAGATTTATGCGCGTATTTGATACACACAACTGGTATAGAAGAAATGGTGAAGAATTTCTAGTCCGTAGTATTCTGGCTAATCACAGCAGAATGGCTAGTTTGTGTAAAGCAAAATTATCGTTCGAAGCACTCATGCACTAGAATAAAGGTTTGTGAGCCTACCCACTAGCGCACGCATCGATTTACAAATATTTCATCTGGGTTCAAGCACCAGCTTATAGAGGAGAGATCTAAAAATATTGTAATTGGGTTCAGAAGTGTCCCGTTCATTGATCTAGTATTGCGGAGACTCTTAAATTCCAGTTGCACCAATTATTCCCAGTGGCATATTCTTTTTTCTGTGTACATAATTGATACAATGAACGAAAATTAAAAAAAATTAAAATATTACTAAACAGCCCAAACAACGGCTGTTTAGTAATATTTTAATTTTTTCATCCGTTTATGCTCTATCCATTAGAACATTAATTATTACAATTAATGAGGAAGTCAATTTACAGTTAAACTATTTATAATGTTATAAATGAAAGGAAATTCACTTTTTTCCAATAACATACGAAAAATAACAAAAAAAAAAGAAAAAAGAATTATTCATATCTGGAAATGCATACTCCAAGATATTAAGATTAATTAAAAGCTTTCCTGTCAATCTCTTATAAATAAAAATGAAATTCTGTTTCTTTGTTTGTTTGTTTGTTTGTTTGTGGATTTGATTCGTATACAAATCCACAAAAATGGACCTATCGGCCTGAAATTTAGTACAGATATGTAAAATAATATAGAATAACTCATAGTCTACTTTAAAACTTTGAAAGTCCACCCGTTCCCGGAATTTAAGAGATTTTTTATGCTCTTCACGCAAAAATCTTTCCGTAATTGTAGCCCCTGTAGTGAAAAAAGTGTGAAATAAGGATCGTGGTTGCCATGTGTGGCGATTTTGCCGAATAAAATGTCGTTCGTATACAAATCCACAAAAATGGACGTATCGGCCTGAAATTTAGCACAGATATGTAAAATAATATAGAATAAATCGTAGTCCACTTTAAAACTTTGAAAGTCCACCCGTTCCCGGAATTTAAGAGATTTTTTATGCTATTCACGCAAAAAGCTTTCCGTAATTGTAACCCCTGTAGTGAAAAAAGTGTGAAATAAGGATCGTGGTTGCCATGTGTGGCGATTTTGCCGAATAAAATGTTTTAAATTCTCAAAGTAAAAATAAAAGAATAATAATGATTTTTTTTTTGTTAGTTTATATTCGTAAGGTTATTTTTTTTTAAATTATAATATCGTGTGCATGGGAAATCAGAGCAGGAATGTAATGCTTTACACGCAAAACAATAAGAATTGAAGATTTCCGAGGCTAATAGGTAAATTATTTTAGTTTGGCGAAAAAATAAAATGGCTCAAATGCCGATTTTTTGGAAGTGAGTTCTAGCGGTTTGCACAGATTTCGGCTTGGCGCAATTTATTGAGAGCTTAAGGAAATAGATTTTTGAAAACAAGTGCAAAGGTTTTATTAGAATACAGCGTTAAATTTTAATGATCGTGAAGAAATAATGCAGTTATTAAGGGATTTCAATTGATCTATCTCCAGAATTCTCGCCAAATGAGTACATTGATTTAAGTTGGGGGAATTCCGCCAAATTTCAGAAAATTGAAATCTTCTCATTTAGTACATCGGAGTAATGATGAATAAAACACGTTATAGTTGATAATTTTAAAAAATTCGGCTGTATTAAGGGATTCAACTTTTCAAATAAAGGCTTGCTTTACTTTTTCGCGGTCGAACCATTTCCCATATATTATTGCTGCTAAGTCAATGCTTCGAATGATTTCCTGAAAAAACGCTTGCAAAATGGCGTATGTTGGCACTTTGGCGAGGCTTAGATTTGAAACTGGATTTTATTTGAGACTGGGATATATAATGACACTGGTTATAGATAAAAATGAATGTTGGTATGAGTGTATGAGGTTGAAAAACTCCAGCACCGTTGAGCACCGTTGCACCATGAAATTTGGTTCACCTAAGTCTTTTATCATGGAGAAGCTTTTTATGCTATCCGTTTTCCTCTAACTTGCCACCAGGTGGCGCAGCAGAACGTCGAATTCTATTCCGTTTAGCCGTTTGCTATGCGAATATCGTCCAACCGATTTCGATGAAATTTGGTACACGCGAATATTAGAACACGGAGAATATTTTTCACTATCCATTTTGCTGTAACTTGCCGCTAAATGGCGCTGAAAAGCATCAACTTCTATACCGTTCGACCGATCGGCATAAAATTTTTTATACTTACACATTTGAGCACGAAGAATATATTCTAACTGCGTTCCTTTTGATGTTACTCACCACTAGATGACACTGCAATGCATTATTATTTTAAGTCGCCACTAGATGACGCTGCAGCAGGCCAAATTCTTGACCATTCAAACGGTCGCTATGAAAATCAGTATACATAGCTATTTGAACAATGAGAATATTTTGGCGTTATCCATTTTGCTATAACTCGCCACTTGACGGCGCTGTAGCAAATCATTACTTTAATTAACTACTAGATGGCCCTGCAGTGTATCACTTCTTGACTGTGCAAATGATCGTTATGAAAATTGGTATACATAGATAGTTGAACACGGTCGCTATGAAAATCAGTATACATAGCTATTTGAACAATGAGAATATTTTGGCGTTATCCATTTTACTATAACTCGCCACTTGACGACGCTGTAGCAAATCATTACTTTATTGAACCACTGGATGGCCCTGCAGTGTATCACTTCTTGACTGTGCAAATGATCGCTATGAAAATAGGTATACTTAGATATTTGAACACGGGGAAGAGTTTGGCGCTATCCATTTTCCTATAACTTGCCACTAGATGTCGCGTCAACACATGAACTTCAGGACTGTCCAGCCGATAGTCATGAAAATTCGTATACATCGATATCTGAATGCGAAAAATATTTTCGCCGTATCCGTTTTGCTAAAACTCGCCACTAGATTGCGCTACGCCGCATGGCGTTCTGCACCGTACAAACGATTGCCTTGCAATTCGGTATGCATGATTATTGGACACAATATAACGCGATATCCACTTTGCTATATCTGTTTATTACAACGAATAGTAATCACCACAAATCGTAATATCAAAAAGTCCATTTATTCCCGTGCGAAGAACGGGTACTATAGCTAGTCATATCATAAAAATATAACAATACATCTTCACACCTTCTAAAATGTTAAAAACCATACATTATGAAAAGAAAGTCTTATCCGTATAATATATACTTATTTTTATATGAATATTTGTATTTAGTGTGTTGTGATATTGTTATCAAAATTTATTTTTGAAGCATAATGATTTCATATGCATTATATTCATATAATACTTTTATTTAAATATGAATGCATAATTCAGTTTCTCACTTTACCTATTTAACAAATGCTATTTCAACATTCCAAAAATTATGCAACGCCGCTTTTGCAATACCGCAAAGCCGAATGAAAATAATGAAGAACATCATGAAATTACAAAAAAAAAGCAATATCTATGTAAAACATATTTAAGTGATATACTTTTCCAGAAAAAGCTTCATGAAGAATGATTTTGTCACAAGAACACAAAAATTGTATATTTCAATTTCAATGTGAAAGAAGTAAAGGAATTAATATTTCACAGACAATGGTGAATGAGAAAACTGAAAATCAACTTGTCACACACTAAACGATGTAAAAAAAAAAAAAAAAAAAAGTGTAAAATTATTTTTGAAAATGAGCTGCTGATTTTTTCTTACTAATTTCAACATATGATAATGATTGATGAGAATATTAGATTTTTTTTTCATTTTATTAATTAGTTAAAAATGAAAATGAAAGGAACAAGGCACGCCGATAGACAACGTATTCAATATTTTTCTGCGGTTTTTATATTAATAGATGTGATGAATGCTATGTTTCGAAGTGAAAATTGAATTCTTTTAAATTTTTATAAAATGATATAAATTTATTAAATCATTTAGATTTCACAAAAAAGTGACAAAATTTAGATGTTCACATATACGTTTTATAAGACGGGTTTCTCTTTTGACACTAGGACAATGTTAAAAAATATTTTTCTATCCCGCTGCTTCCTACTGTCTATCAGTTCATCTGTTTTTTTTTTTTTTTTAAGTAAATTATAAAAAATTAAGGAATTTGTATTCCGGTAGGAAAAAGTACTTTTTATAAACGAAAATCTTTAAGTTAAAAAAAAATCATTTTCAACTGTCATTCTAGATCCAACCTCTTTGCAACTGCTGTGAAAATCAATCTTTTTCAATTTCCTGATATTTATTAAACATTTTTTTCGGTTATTAATTTGTTTCAAATAGTGTTTTGTTACCGTTTCATGTAAGGAAGTACTTATCGAGTGAAATGAAGACAATAACAATTTTTTTCTATATTTTATGGCATGTGTTTTAAGGGTAGAATGTGTAAATGACTGAAATTGTATGAATGAAAAATATAGTTAAATGCTGATCTACACAATGGGGATATAATACGGAATACTTTAAATAGTGTTTTGTTACCGTTTCATGTAAGGAAGTACTTATCGAGTGAAATGAAGACAATAACATTTTTTTTCTATATTTTATGGCATGTGTTTTAAGGGTAGAATGTGTAAATGACTGTTGTATGAATGAAAAATATAGTTAAATGCTGATCTACATAATAGGGATATAATACGGAATACTTTAAATTCAATAGTATATTCAAGACTATGCAAAGCTGTATAAGTACTGTCACCTTTTCATGCTATTTCAACATATGCAGCAACGCTATCAGGAAAGTGACTAGTGAACAGCAGCTTTTAACAGCTGTAAAGAGCATTCACTGCCTGATAAACTATTAAAGGAAACTTGCCTAGTAAAAGCAGAGATGCATGAGCACACTTTTATGAGCATTTCAGATAGGTTTTAGTTTTCATCTGTATGATGAGGTACAGTGGGACAGTGAGGTACTGTCCCACTGCACCCCAATCCAGATACCCCACTTTACCAATAATTTTTGAAGTAAAACTTCTTTAGTCGCGACTAGGGGGTAACTCATACTTTTTTTCTGACGGAAGTAACGCTCAGCAAAGGAAGTGACGTATATGTCATATACTCCACGGCAAGCGCGCCTGAAAAAGAAGGACCACGGAAAATCTTACATTTTCGACCGCTCGCTCCTTTCGCTGACTTCATTGTTAAAAATGCATTATCATTATTATCATTATTTAGTTTTTCTTGAGATGGCAACGTTATCCAGAAAATATGTATTTAAATATCTCGTTTTGCCTATGGCAACTAGTTGTAAAATTCTGTACTCTCTGAGGAGTTTGTGAAGATTTCCGTGGGGAAATAACTTTTGAATTAAATTGTTTTTAAGAGGTCTAACGTTTATTTTATTGATTGTGTATCGTTAGAGTGTTGCTAGTACTTATTTTCAGACATAGAATTATTGCTGCCGTGGTGGTATTTGATGAACATACAAATGCCAAACGCGTTTTAAAATAAACGACTTGGTGCAGTGAATAATATTTGGCGTCCGCTTAGAAAGCTGGGTTAGTATTTTGATTAACTCTTGATACGACATTCATCGTGTAAAAATACGGGGAACCTGTTAGGGAAAGAAACGGCGATTTCTCGCCGTTTCTTCGAGACATCAATCTTTATTCATATATCAATAAGCGTTTTGACGGTACATCCAACATAATATTTTACATGTAATCCCAACCTCACACGAGGTTGTCGATAATCCTTATTTTTAGATGAATAATATACAAGGTTTTGGAAAAGCACAAAGAAATGGAACCTGTCTGCAATCGAACCGGAAAAGTAGTTGGAAACGTCAGTTTAAGAACACTTTTCCTGGATTCTAACCCAACTTCAAGACAGAAAAACAGTGTAAGAACAAGGAGATGGAACACCACAATTAAAGGGACAGTGGCTGCAAATGTACCTAAACAGCAGAGGGAAATTTTCGTCTAAGAACACTGTTGGAGGATCATACTTCGATTCCACGAAGGTAAATTTATAGGAGGGGACACTTCGCTTAGAAAGTTGGATAAGGCCATTGTTGCAAACAGATGGCGCTACGCACACTGTGTAACTGCGCATCTCAGGTTGTTTATATTTCCATCGAGGCGAAGTAAATGGAGATCCTTGAATTATCAAAACTTCAAAAAATTAAATACATAGACTTATGAGCGTGATATATAGTAATAATGGTTTTAGATGTGTTTTAATTACATAATTGTCCTATAATACTATTCGTAGTGAATATAGGAAATAGTTTCGAAGTGAAGTGATATTATTATTTGTCAAATGCCAGTTGCATTGGCCGTTAGGCCATTAAACTCCTAAATATTATGTATGTCGTGTCTGTTATTATTTTGTCCAAAAGATGTATTTTAAGAAATGTTAGTACGTAAGAAACGGACGCTGGCTGCAATCAATCCCAAAGAATGGACAGAACCTGCAGTTTAAAAACATGGATACAGAATAATAATTCGAAACTTACTAGCAGACGAAATCAACGCTTAAGAACACTGTGATAGAAAAACACAACAAAAATTACACTACCTGCATTCGAACCCCACAAACAGAAGAAAACATCAATTAAAGAACACAGTTAAAGTATAATACTAGACTACGGACATCCCCCCCCCATTCATACCCAACCTCCAGACGGAACAATGGTATACGAAAACAGTTAAAGAATAATACTACAGCATGGACACTTCCTGGATTCTATTTATCATGAATGAACCATGATTCTTGCTGGAGATTTTAATGTTAATTTTCGCTCTCAAGAATCTCAGTCGTTAGTTGATTTTTTAAAAGAAAATTTTGATCTAACTATGAATACTTCTCGACTTCTAACCCAAACAACCTTAACCTCAACATCTTCTAACCTCAATCAACAACGCGTTTTGGTACAACGATAGATGCTGTATTTTCAAGAAATTTAGCAGAGAGTTAAATTTTTGTTTCACATTATAATTACCACAAACCTATAATTTCATACATAAAAAATTATAATGACATCCAAGTACCTATTTCCAATGAATAATATGAATATAACATTTAAATAATCTTTGTAAAGTACATGAATAATAAATATAATTAAATTATAATATGACATTTATTTTAAGTTTAATCATTTCAGTGATATGTGTCGTAAACGTCAAAGAAGTTTTACTTCAATCGCGCGTAAAGATTACACGCATACACTTTTTTTTTAATCCAAATTTAAAATTTCAACAAAAATTATCGATATGAGTGGCTGTACTATTGCAATAAAGATAGGAAGATTACAGACTGTAGACAATTTTATTTATTTTTTTTTGAAAGACAATTACCGTACAGAGAATAACGGGAGAAGACCTAAAGCTTTGTCCTCCCGTGTTAGAAGAAGAATTTGTAGACTTGCATCTAATGGAAAGTATTCAAGCAGGAAACTTATTCCAGCGGCAGGTTTAAATGTTTGTCAAAGAGCGATGTTCAATACAATTAGAAGATCTGGAAGTTACATTTATGCAGCAAAATTGGCTAAGCCTCCGTTGCTGCAGTAGCACAAAACAGACCGTTTGAACTTCACCCAGAAAGTAATGGCCTAGTGATAAGCAGCGATTGAAGTAATTTTTCTGATGAAAAATATAGAATGCGGATGTACTATATGGGTGGAAGTACTATTGGCATGGTCGGTTTCGTACTATTCGGCGCGAAACTCATTTTTACTTTAAATAATGTACAAAAATAAAGATTGTCTTTATTATAAAGTTATTTTTAAAAACTATTTTAATTCCGTATAATACAATATAATCAGTGCTGGCCCCTTTGCGAGACCAAAAAAAAATCAGTGGGTCCAGCCATCGCTTCAGGGGGACCCCTCGAGAATATGCTAACGCTGGCCCCTTTGAGAGACCAAAAAAAAGTATGAGTGGGTCCAGCCATCGCTTCATGGGGCCCCCTCGAAAATATGCTAACGCTGGCCCCTTTGCGAGACCAAACAAAAAAACATAAGTGGGTCCGGCCATCGCCTCAGGGGGCCCCCTCGAAAATATGCTAACGCTGGCCCCTTTGCGAGACCTAAAAAAACATCAGTGTGTCCGGCCGTCGCTTCAGAGGGCCCCCTCGAAAATATGCTAACGCTGGCCGCTTTGCGAGACCTAAAAAACATCAGTGGGTCCGGCCGTCGCTTCAGAGGGCCCCCTCGAAAATATGCTAACGCTGGCCGCTTTGCGAGACCCCCAAAAAACATAAGTGGGTCCGGTCATCGCCCAAAGGGGCCCCCTCGAAAATATGCTGTCGCTGGACTTTTTGCGAGACCAAAAAAAAAAACATCAGTGGGTCCGACCATCGCCCAAAGGGGCCCCCTCGAAAATAGGCTAACGCTGGCCGTTTTGCGAGACTTCCATCAGAGACGGCCCGAGGGGCGTGCGGGGCTCCAGGCGGAGTGCAAGTGCGGGGCCTCTTCTCTATCATGTCTTATGAGATAGCAATAAAATGGCCCGAGAGTGGGGCCTCTATAAGCGCGGGGCCTTAGGCGATCGCCTACATTCGCATCCCCCCTTGGGCCGGCCCTGCCTCCAAAGAACATCAGTGAGTCCGGCCATCGCCCAAAGGGGCTCCCTCGAAAATATGCTAACGCTGGCCCCTTTGCGAGACCAAAAAACATCAGTGGGTCCGGCCGTCGCTTCAGGGGGGCTCCTTCGAAAATATGCTAACGCTGGCCGCTTTGCGAGACCCCCAAAAGACATAAGTGGGTCCGGCCATCTCCCAAAGGGGCCCCCTCGAAAATATGCTAACGCTGGCCCTTTCTGCGAGACCTAAAAAAACATCAGTGGGTCCGACCGTCGCTTCAGAGGGCCTCCTCGAAAATATGCTAACGCTGGCCGCTTTGCGAGACCTAAAAATACATCAGTGGGTCCGGCCATCGCTTCAGGGGGACCCCTCGAAAATATGCTAACGCTGGCCCCTTTGCGAGACCAAAAAAAAACCATCAGTGGGTCCGGCCATCGCTTCAGGGGGGCTCCTTCGAAAATATGCTAACGCTGGCCCTTTTGCGAGAGCCCAAAAAACATCAGTGGGCCCGGCCATCGCCCAAAGGGGCTCCCTCGAAAATATTCTAACGCTGGCCCCTTTGCCAGACCAAAAAAAAAAACATCAGTAGGTCCGGGAATCGCTTCAGGGGGGCTCCTTCGAAAATATGCTAACGCTAGCCCCCTTTGTGAGAGAAGTTGAAGCACTTTAAATTATACAAATTTCTATTCATCACAATTTTTTTGTTCATGCATGAGAAACGTAGATTTTCATCGAGAGGGCCGCGTCAAAATGAGTTTCGCACCGAACAGTCCCATCCCGTGGCATGGTTTAATAAAACGAAAAGGAATATTCTCCAGGCGCCAAGTAGGTGGAGGCTCTGTGATGACCTGGGGTACTTCCCTTACAATGGCGTGAATTGAATTGCGTTCGTTTCGGGTAAAAGGAATTCAGAAGCATATCAGATTGTCCTAGTAAGTCACCTTTTACCAAATGCTGAAACTCTTGCTCGAGAAAATTGGAAGCATCAGCAAGATAATGCACCTATCCATTCGAGTAACAGCACAAAAGATTGATTCCAAGTCAACAGTGTTGAAACTTTGAAATGTTCAGCTAAGTCTCTAGATCTCAATACACAATTTATGGGGTGACTTAGCAAGAACGGTTTACGTAAATGGGAGACATTTTATACCATCAGCAGAGCTGAAATTTACTGATGATTGAGATAAATCACTGAGAGCTGAAACAGAAAACGAATGGTATAAAACAAACCACGAACTTAGTCAAAAACTAGTTCCATCTATGACAAAATGAAAATTTCAAATAAGTCAAAGAAATGGCTCTTACATAAACTTCTAAAAGTTTTGTTTATTTGTTTGTTTGCCTTCTAGGCAATTTTTTATGTTTGGCCTTAAAGGTTTTTCTCATTCTTAAATATTGATCTTTGTGTTCTATGATATTTCCTGATAATAAAATATTTACAAATGAATTTTGCAGAAAATTTGATTTGTATTTAACGTTGATAATTATCAATCATATGATATTTTAATCCTCTTAAGATTTTTCCATTTTCGCAAAATTTTTTACAGGCCTTAAAGATTTTACTTAAGCTGCATACAAGATAATAATACTAAAAGAAATATATTTTGCAAGTCATATTTTTTTAATAATAATATCATATCAATACCTCAATCGTTTATTAACTTAAAATATGTTGCATGTGAAAAATCTGCACGATATATATAGCATTTTCCATACCATACTTGTAAGATCTGAACGCTGTTAGCAAATCTTATTTAATTGCTTGTGTAAAGCAAGAGTGTAACAATTTTTTTCAAGATCGATAATTTGGAGAAATGTAGTATAGACAGTGCCGTATGCAAGGGGGGGGGGGTTCAACCCCCCCCCTTGTCAAAATTTTTTTAACAAAATGTCCATAAATTATCAATTTTTAGCTTAAATGCTACGCATTTTAACACAAAGTTATGTCTATAATTCCCACCCCCTTTGAAGGAAGTGTGCATACGCCACTGAGTATAGTTGAAGGAAATATTTTTTTTTATTTACGATAAAAGTACCTATTTTACAATACAATAATCATGCTTAAAATAAACAAATAGAGATCTTTGAAGCATATTAAAATATTAGAACAATATCTGCAACAGGAAAAAAAATATATTTGGAAAATTTCATTTTCTCAAACTTCCTTTTGACTCAAATTGTTTTTATAAACTATACCCTGCTGCGAAAATAATAGCCACTATCAGAAAAAAAATATATTAAAGCATCTCATAAAATATTTCAGAGAAGTTTGTGAGTCGAGCATTAAATATTGAGAAGGAACTTAATTGAAAAGAGCAGATTTAAATTCTGTATAATGCTATTGATTTTCCACAGGACGTGAAAAAATAAGTTTTGTCGAAATGAAAAAATGAATAGATATTAGTTTGATTATCGTGATTTCGTGAATACTACAAGAAATCTTGCAATATTATGTATAAAATATTTTGCAAAACGCCTTTCTAAATTGAGGAATATACAATGTTTTCCTGATTATGGTAATTTGCTATTATTTCAACATATCTATAGTATTTGAGACCCTTTCAGATATTTATATTCAATAATCATTTTAAGGTGATATTTTAAGAGTCTCTATCTCATATATATCTAAATATTTATAGCCTACTTTAAAAATCATTTAACTAAATAAGTGCTTTCAAATAGTGAATAGAAGTCTGAATTTTCCAATTTACATATTGCCTATATGCCAAAATACCGAAATATTTTTTTTTCTAATGTAATAAAATAGACTGGATATTATCATGAATATAAGATGATTTACTTTAATAAATCATTACTCTGGACCAGTGATATTTCCAATGATATCATTAATTAAAAATTCGATTTTTCTTAATATTGTTAAGCTGTACGTTTTCAGAAACAATCTATTGAGTCAAAAAAATAATCTATAACACAGGTGGCGAACCTGTGACCTGCGAGTCAGACACCGATTGACACAGACTTCTTAAATATCCCACTAATTGGTTTTTATAAATTTCTTATAGGATTTGAAAAGGGAAGATGAAAAAGAAAAAATAATAATTTTTAATCATCCTCCTCTCCACCTTTCTAAGCGACACAATTTAATTTGTGACCCAGAAGATAGTACTAAAAAAAATATGAACAAAATTCGAAGCACATCTCAAAAAGGTTCACCATCATTGATCTATAGAAATGATTTTATAAACCAAGAATAACTGTTTTTAAACCATTTCACAAGAATATAACGGAAACACTTTCCACCTGCATAAAACTTACTTTAAGTTAACTTTACTCTTTCGCAACCTTTTGCACCAACGTTTACTGTTGCATTTTTGCAAATAGGCGAACCCAGAAATTGACCAAAAATTTACCTTCATTTACATGTCTTAAAAGATTCGGTCTCTTCGTGTAAAAGATGGTTTAATAAAATTGCTTTTTATTGAATTTGAAAACTATATCATTGCCTTTGTTCACTTAAACCCACCCCCAGACTTTGCTACAGCTATCTCTTACTGCTAACTAAACTGCTGTAAGCTAAAAGTCATGATGGTACGTGCACTCCCAAGATCTTGGCGTCAATTGCTGGTATCACCATCATTAATCCACTTTTTATAAATACTAACAACTGAAAATCGTGAATAACCGACCATTCGTGTACTTTTGGGGATACTCGTTCAGAGTCTCCGGGCCATTACAATCTGCCTCTATCAAATTCCCTTAGATCAACAGCCTTTCCAATCACTCACAAATATGAGTGTAAAAATGATTCCTTACCTTCTTCAGCAACAGTTAAATGCCATTCCCACATAATTATGTACTCTCCATGTCATACAGACGAGTTCATTGAAAAATGTGCGGGTGGCCATAATGTAATGGCTCTTCGTTGCATATATTAACCTAAAGACATGGTGAACTGAATAGCATTAAAGGTATGCATTTTGCTCAGAATTGCCAGCATTGTGGTGATGAACTTGAGGTTTTCCGTTTGTTTATGAATAAAGCTTTGTTTTTATGTATTTTTGAAAGTTTTTTATATTTAAGTTAATGGCACAGAATGCCCGCTGATTCTACGTATGAACAAATTATCCTGTGTTCCCTGTTGGATTTTATCATACCATAATTAAATTTTCTATACCACGTCTTGCTGCAAGCAATCTGACTGGCTTAGAAACTGCACTATTAGGCATCAAAACAGAGGATTTGCGCTCTTTAATAATCAATCCCGGCCAATTTTGTGTTTTAGTATGAAATGAACAGGTGGTATACATAAAACTACAATTCCAGTTTGCTAAAGATTTCCAGAGCAAAAGTTGGAATTCACGCTTTTACAAGATTACGACATATTTTATTATTAATTAAAAACAATTCATAAAACAAATAAATAAATATTAACTGACGGAGTGCTTAAATTGGCAACATTCTATCAGACAGCATTAACCAAAAGTCACAAAAAAATTAAATCATTTCATGCTGCTTCATTAATAACGTTAGATTAAGTTCTTAATATTATTAATGAATCTGCCTAGGACGTTTATAAACATTTTCGTAAAAGTGGGCAGTTACAGGCTTTCAGTATATGTCTTTAATGTTGGACGTACCAATAAAAAATTCTATCAGTTTTAATAGTACATATCTTTCTTTGGTTTATACTTAACCCTTTATCAACATACGGTACTTAGAAGTGCCGTAAAATTATTTATAAATTTATTTATCCATTCTAAACATTTATATTTATTTATTTATTTACTTTTGAAAAACTACTACCAAACACTTTGTTTAATCAGCTGAACGGCTGCGTGCTCAGTCAAAGAAAGGGTATTTTAAATGGATAGCTTTCCGCATGTGGAATTATTGAAAAAATAGAAGCGTTAGCGAATTTTCAAAATGTCGTTTTTATGATTAAAGGATTAGATTTCCCAAAAGTGTGTCAGTCAATGTAATACTTAAACAGCTTTGATTTTTTTGTAATATTTTGAAAAAAGATTCATTAACTGATTATGAGACAGCCCATCATGTGTATAGCTGGTGTTTATTACTAATTTTATTTTTTATTACACTAATCAGTATTGATGAGTCATTGTCGGACTAAAAAAAGAAATAAATAACACTTTCACGTTAATGTTCCGTGCAGTTCATAATTCAGTAGATAAAGGTTAAATAATTATCTTTTTTATGTTGGCATTTTTATAATTTTGTTAAAATTTGTTTTTAAAATCGTGTTATCTAAAGTTTAAATTACTCTTAGACTTTTCCTTTTATTTTTTTACAGCACAATGTATAATTATTTACTGTGTTTACTGTAAATGCTTAAAATAAAAATTGGTTTTTACCGTTTGTTAATTCTGTATTGAAATAGTACTTATTTCATAGTTTTATTATATTTCCTTTAAAAGGTAAATTAATACGAAATCAATTTTTAAAACTTCCAAATCATAAAATCGAAACTCAAATTCTCATATTTCCAAAGTTCTAAGAATTGAATTAAAATTGTTTATTTAAAATAAATAAAGAAGGTTTCCTTTAAAATTCTCTGAAAATCCTTTCCTTTGGAAAAAACGCCCAAAAAATAAAAAATAAAACATCTCCGTGAAATAAAGATCATCCATTTAAAAATGAAAAATTGCATTTTTCTGAAGGATAATAAAGCATGTAGCTCAAATTTTGGAAGGAAAAAAAATGCATTTTTAAGAAACGTTCCATGTGAAGAAGCATTAGCTACAAAAAATGAAATGTCTCTTGAAATTTTATCAAACTCTTTTGCCCAAGTTATTAAAAATTTCAAAGACTCTTGATTTAAATTCAAATGTTTTGGAGGCTAAATTACTGCATTAATCTTCCAATAGGAAAACACATAAAGACACACAAAAAATGTTTCTTTAGAAGGTGCTCTTTATTCAAAAAGGGTGATTAATATAACATTTTAATTATATTAAAGAATTATATTAATTAAAAATTCTCATTTTTCTCTATGGAATATTTTTAGATAATAATTTTCTCAGATATATTACTACTATTATTTAAATGAACACCATGGCTTTATTTAATGAATCAGTAAGTGGGCATTGTTAGTGCAAAAAATATAAATGACTCAATAAAGTTTACATTAATAAAAGTCATTTCATACAGATATTCTAGATAATGTTTATGTATAAACCATAAAAAAGGGAAAAGGAAAACAATTGCAACTTTAACTGCATCTTCCATAAAAATATTAGTAATAGTATTACTAAAACCATTAAGTAAACATATTTATCCTCGGCAAAACGCGTAAATAGAATATCAATGTCCTGTACATGTTTAACAAATGAACTAATTTACGGTCACCACGTTGAATGAGATTATGTTATGAGATCTTGTTATAAGGTTGGTTGGTTGCTAGGTGATTTTATGTATACTTTATAGTGTTAGAGAAATTTAAATTACCCTGGAATTTGCATGACAAATGCGACATTACAGGGTATAGGGTAATTCCATGTAAATCCAACTGGTCAGGTCATCATGTTTTTGCTTTTTTATTTGTTCACAAACAGTACTAGCTCATTAGACGACATTGAAAATTTTCAGGCTTTTTGAAACAATTTTTATACAAATATTGTTTTTTTCTTTAATTTGGAAAAAGTCAGATATATTTTATGTTATGGTAATGTTTTTAATATCCTATAACTCAAGAACTTTTTGACCAACGAGTTGAAATTTATACTGTTTTGTTTAATGTTTTCAGGTTTTTCATAAAATATAGAACTCGACTATGTCAGTTAAACAACCTTTTTTTCATGTAAATGTAAGTTATTAAATTTTCAATAACGTAAAATCATATTTTTAATTTTTGAATCCCTTTCATTAATTGTTTTTACCAATATGTATGCGCAATTTGAATAAGGTGCATTGATCAAGTTGTGGACAAAAGTAAGGTGAAAAAAGTATTACCGATATTCAAATTTTTTTCCGGGTGGGGACTGATTTTATCGAAACTGTAAAAAATAGGCTATTACCAGAGCCTAGTTATATCAAAATTTTTCTTATACACCGCTTTCTTGGTAATTAATCTTCGTGTATTAACGATAGATAACATTAAAAATCAATTATAGAGGTAATCATACATATAATGTATTATATGTTATTAACAAACTAATCATTGCTTTTCGTTCAAATATATAAATTATCTCTACTTATTATAAAAGCAATACGGACAAACGACTACACGTAGAATCACCAAATTTGGTACACAGGAAGTTGTAAACGTGAAGTTATGCACCTCGAAGCGATTTTTTAAAAGTTGGAATTCGAATTTTTATTTATGTTATGCGAATTTTCGCTCTTTTCCCCTCACTAACACGTAATAACGGTGGTAATTACTCTTACAGCAAAACGGCATTTGCATCATCGAATAGAGGAGAAAATTTTCTTCTAAAAAAAGTTTTTCTTTTTTTTTTTTTCAAATATGTAACATAATTTGCAGATTTTTAAGTCTTCTTTAACTAAACATCGCTTTTCACGAAAATTTTCGTTAAATAATTTTAAAACTGTCGCATCCTGAATTCTATCCACATAACTTATTGTTATTTTAATAATAGAACATTAATTTAACCCTCTTTTAAAATAAAAATGAAAAAAATATATAAATTTGGTGATTTTTTTAATGAATTTTTATTGAACGTAATATTTAGATTTTAATTGCATTAGCGTGAACAGTTTAAAGCCATTATATAAGTCAGTCGCGATATGAGTTCTTATATTAGGTTAGCCAAAGAAAGGATTAGAAAAACTGTGTTTCTTCAACCTATCGACAGTTTTTAAACGGAGCCCCGGATTTTCAAATCGCAAGTGAGATCTACTTCTGTGACTTCAAGTGCTTTGAGATACATTAGTAAAATATGTTTTGAAAAATTTCCCGTTCAGTAAATACGTAAAAGATACGCCACGATCTTAGTGCTATTTCTTCCGACTCTTTTTTTTAACACACGGCGGTGATAATTTATTAAAACTTACGATAGAAATAAAATAAAAGAATAATATTCATGATTATTATTATAAGTGGTATTTTAAACCGTTGCTTAGATTTAAAAACTGAAATGTTTTAACACAACTGAAAATGTTATTCACTAAGTTAAAAAATTCGTTTTAAAACGTGATATATTAACATTTTTCGATTTACTTTTTTGTTTTGTAATTTAATAATGCAGGAGCCACATATGCTTCCTAACGTATGCATGTTGTGAGTATAGTTTTTTTTCCAACATTGGATTATATTTCTCCATGACAGTCTTATATAAATCAAAAATTATTGAACGTTGTTGTAAGTTTCAGGATTATATCGTTTCAAAAATACTCTGCGAAATAATCAGATTAATTCCTCAACTACTTTAGGTATCTTTTACAGCAGTCAAACCATGACGTCATAAATTAAAAAATTCTTGAAATTTGTAAAATATGCAACAGTACCATATATAGAGCAATTCCATAGAGCAATACCATAGAGCAATTCTAAATAGCTCCTCGGGATTGCACAGTTTGAAGTTATTCACGAGACACAAATATTGGAAATTTATAAGTTATCGCCATATTGCTCGGTATATTAATTGGTACCGATTGGTTTTTTTCATCAAGAGAAGATGAAATGTTTTGCTGTACTAAATACGCCAAACTGGTAAGAATTATGCATAAATTAAATATATATGGAAGCTTCCTTGATGACAACCATAATGTGAAATTGTTATTGTTTATTCTAATGAGTAAATTGCAAAGAATCACCATACAAATAAAATGGTCCCCTTTCTGCCAAATAATCTATGCTATTTCTTTAAATTGATCATTAAAAAGGGAGAAGAGACGATAGATAGTGTTAATATAAGTAATAGTTAGTATTAGTAGTTTTATAAGGATAATATGAATAAATCATAATACACCACATTAAGAAATATTTCATTAAATTAAAAGTGTTCTGTTCATTATTTTTCAACGGCTATCTTACAACTAACTAAACGATAAGTAATTCTACTTTGTGTTAATACAGAGTGTGAGACAATTCCCTCCAGGGTTTGGAAGTCTTATAAAAAATATATTACCAATACAGCGACAAAGTTAACTTTATTGGAGTAAGAAATGTTACAAATTTTATTTCACAAAAGTCCAATATGTGAACCTTTCATGACAGCCATGGATTAATGCAATTTTATCGGAGATAGGGGGGGGGGGGCAGTTACTTTGTCGGTGGAGGCGGTTAGTTAGAAAATTGGCACATATACGTCCATCTTACGGAAGTAAATTAGGATTTTTTACATTAATTTTTTTTTCTCAATTGGTGCGGTAGCCTATACCCCTATAATCCGTCCTTGTTTCGTAATGCGGCAGATATCAAGTCAAATTCTTCCGACATTTGCACACTCGTTTTAACATGGTAACAAATTCAGTTGGTGCAAATTTTGTCTTTGGTACGAAAACGCGATCTTCTATGCAACCCCATAAAAAAAACGCCAGGAATTAGGTCCGGACACCGTGGTGGCTACAGAAGAAGGCGATTGTCGCCAGCCGAAACCTCGCCAAGTCCAACTACGAGGAAGCCCGTTATTCGTGAAACAAAACTTGCAACGTTCCTTTCGCGGAGAAGAGTTACTGGAGAAAGAAACATTGCAAGTTTTCTGTTTCTTGGAGAACAAACTAACAGCCCTCTCCCCTTCCCCATTCCCGACAAAATTGCATTAATCTGTCGCTGTCACGAAATGTTCACATATTGGACTTTTGTGAAACAAAACTTGTGATATTTCTTTCTCGAATAAAGTCAACTTTGTTGCTGTATTAGTAATAAACATTTTTATAAGCCTTCCAAACCCGGGAGGGAATTGCGACACCCCCCCCCCTATATCCCGCAGTAGTTTCAACAAAAGAGATTTCCTGAACATATCTTCTTTTTTTTCTGATTCTGTTTTGTCACATGTAGTTATGATCATATTTTAGTAAAGTATTTGCTTCTCCCGTATGAAGAGCGGGTGCTCAACTATTTTAAAATAAACCGGTTGCCCACATCATGTAGTGTCTGAGGTTATTAATGCTGCAACTTAAACTTAAAAAACAGTATGATGTAGAAATAAAACATCTTGAAAGTGAGGAGTTTCCTCTGCGAATCGCCAAGCTTTTCATTTTCTGATCGCGAATGACACTGACATAGTTTTTATATCATGGTATTGAATTGATCTCAGTTAAGTACTCATGACGAAAACTTTACGTCGAGTCAAATAATTTTCCTTCTTTTAGATTCCGCATCACTGGAATTAATCCGAATTACATATGTAAGAAAAATTTTCTTTTAATACCGTGCTAAGAAAGGGCATACAGCTAGCAAATGGTAACTTGGGAACGAAAGTTATTAAAAGACAGCTGGAATTGTCCACTTTTTTTTGTAAATGATATGCAAAATTTCAAGATAGAGTAATCATGGTTTAATTTCATAAATTTTTAATGGTAGTTTTTTGTTGTAGCAGTAAATTTTCGCACTAAAAAAATTTCAAATTCCATGCTTTTGCTCAATTTGCTAATTTTCTATGTTATTTAATATTCTTAAATGGTGCATTACATTTAGTTACATTTTCAGCATTATCTATTTTCATATCATCGTTATTACTGAAACCAAAACTAATTAGGCTACAGTTAAAAAAAAAAAAAAAAAGAATTACTCATTTTAGCCTGTGTTTAAATTTCTGAAAGTAAGTTTCAAACGTACTTAATATTTAAATTTGCATCAGTGTTGAGAGGACTCACTTATGAAGCATGTCTCGTGTACTTGGGATATCATTGTTGGAAAAACATTTGGATATCGTCTAGAGAATATTCGAAAGTGCTTTCAGAAATCGAAAAAAAGAAAACTTGAATTTGAGTCCATCTAAGTAACTTGATTCACCGGGAAATAAGACATCTTGGCATATAACATCTGCTCTCGATATCTGAAGACTTCCGCAGTCAAAAACTAGTGTCGTAACGAAAATGTTCATGGGTTACGACGTTTTCTTGGACTATGCAACTACTATCGAAAATTCACGAACATTTTCTCTCGCAGACTGACTGAAAATGAAGAAAAATTCATACGCACAACCGAATATATTTTAATTCAGAGTGTCCTAAAAATTAGACAACGGTCGAATACACTACAAAAAGTTACAAAGGTTGACTTCCTTGTGAAAAAGATTTTTCTGAATGGAAGACCGAGAAACAGTTCCTATATGATCCAATGTTGCACATTTTGCAAATGTAATATGCTGTTTTTACTTACCAAACATGTACCATGTAAGGAAAGTATTGTAATCATGAAAAATTCGACTTCGAGATTTTGGGGTATTTACATGTTTTGAGGTCTTTTGAATTCATTTATGCTATTTTTACGAGATGTATGTGTGTGTGTTTGTGTGTAAGTCTTTAATCACGATAGCTCCTAAAAGGGCCATTCGATTGAGCTCAAAGTAAGTATATATATATTATAAACCACTGTAGTGCCTGGAGTCCTACATGCAAGACTGGAAGTTTGGCTGGTGATCGGCTATGGATTCGATTTGACCTCTCACTTAAAAGTCGGATGTTTGCCAACTGCCTTTCAGTGACGTCATCTGTATGGTAAATCTTTAGCCATTTTTCCTAGCAAGCGCCTGGTCCAGTTAGCAAAGTTTCATCCCCGTGGACTGCTGTGATATATAATCCTACTCAGTGTAGACGTGCGGCGGAAACAGAGATCTGCTTCGGCAGTTTTGTTATTGTTAAAGCCTAGGCCTTGTACTTTGTAACTAACATGTTTTGTTAAGTTTGATGTTAATGTTTTAAATTGTTATATTAATAAATTATGTTTTTAATTGTTTAAAGAGTCAGAATCATTTTAAAGTATTGATGGTACGATGAGGGAGTAAGCTGATCGTCCTCCTGCTCGCCCATCTCTACACCACCGTCGCAAGACCAGCATTGATTTTTTCTACAGGGATACGACAAAAATTTATTTAACATTATGGCCTATGGGAGGAAATTCTTAACTCTGCACGAAAAGTTATCGCTATTACACCAGAACTAAGAAAAATTATCACCTATAACAGAGGTTCCCAAACTGGGTGCCGCGGCACCCTAATGTACCACGAGGGTATGATCATCAAGGGTATGATCATCATCGAGGGGATAATCAAGAAAAGTGTTTTGGTGGAGTATAATCAAATAATTTCCTCTGAACCGGTATCCCCAAGAAAGTGAGCCAAGCCGATGACTAAGTGGACTCAAACAAAAATATTTCAGTCAAGTTCAAGACTGTCCTGTAGCCTCTCTTATAGGAACTCCCTGAAATGGGGGTATTGTCAAAATTCTATATCCCTTTCCCAAGAGAGTACTTTCTTGATAGTTAGCCCTATAAACAAATAAACAAAAAATAACGTAAAATGCATCCAAACTGCTTCATTCTATTCTTCATATTCATATTGCTTTAAAGGAAATCTGCCGCGAAAGTTTTTAGCCTGAAAAGGGTGCCGCGAAATGTTTTTAGCCTGACAAGGGTGCCGCGGGTAAAGAAAGTTTGGGAACCCCTGACCTATAACATCCTATTGTCCGCTGAGTTACATTCTTTGTGTCACCCCGAGACCGCTGGAAGGATTGCGATATCCGAGTGCAAGGCCGATCCTAGGGCACGTGGCTTCTCCCTGCAAATGTAAAAAAGCGCCCTCTTTTTGCTGTAGATCAGATCAAATCCTCCAAATGGGGCCCCTTCAAAGACGGCGCCCCGATGCGATGCTTACAAGGTCGGGTCGCTCCTGTCCGCTTGGACCTGCAAGCTGATAGCAACATCATACATGATTCATTGCATATATTCTAGAAGAGCTGTATAATAACTCGAATGGACAATAAATTCTCAGTATGGGACATACCGACATACTGAGGATAATGCAAAAAGTTCGCGAGTACTTCTACTGACTAATGCTCGAGAAGATGTTAAGAAGTTTAATGGTGGCGCTAAGCATGAGACGCCTGTGTCCCCCGTAACGGACCGAAGAATCGAAGCCATGGTAAACTATATCGGTAGTTTGCCTCTTGCATATTAGGAGCTTTTCTTCGATACTCAGACGGCAACTAGTACATCTTAAGTGTCATATATTACTTCTCAAAATGGCCTGAAGAATATCCTATTCCAGATCAAGAAAATGCGACTGTAGCAAAGGACTGTAGCAAAGGTGCAGGAATGCATTTCCAAATATGGAAGACCTTTGCAGCTTCATTCCAACCAAAGAACGAACTTTACTTTTGCAGTTCTTAAAAGGTCTATATCAATCACTCGGAATTGACAAAACCCAAATTACACCACTGGATCCACAATCCGACGACACGGTAGAGAGGTTTATTCGTACTATTTTGAACAACCTCTGACTCCTGGTATCTAGGAATCAAGAGGTCTGGGACAAGAATTCCCCCCTTCTTCATACTAGCTTACAGGAGTGCCATCCAGGAGACAATCGTCTATAAATCTTGTTAGGTGTAATTCGGTAGAGATGCTGGTCTTCCGTCAGATCTACTATTTGGTAGCGTTCTAGATACGTTTTCAATGCCAGAAGAGTACATGGAAAATATTTAGGCGATGTTTGAAGACATACATCACTTTGTTCGAGATCGAATTGACCTAAACCACATGATGACCCGCTATAATGCGAAATCTACGGGACACCAGTTCAACATCTCGTGAAAATATCAAGAGCTATGCAAGAACCGTTTTAATTTTCTGGTAGCGTTTATGAATCTTACTCGTTTTGTTATTTATGATGTCATGTTTTGAACTGCTGTAAAAGAGCACTAGAATAATTGAGTTACTGGTTCAACTAGTTATTTCACCAAGTCTTCAGTCAGAGTAATGTTGAAATTTGCAAAAGAATTAACAAAAAACGTTTCTTTGCATAGGACTGCTGTGGTGAAACGTAATCACACGTTAAAATGGTATTGATTCTAACACACAAAATTTGAAACAAATCTTTAAAAGTTGATTAGCTTGTGGGTGTTTGAAGAATGTTGACCATCTTATTCGTTTGTTGCCGAAAGTTTAAGTGACTTGTTAAGTGATTGTTGACTTGTTTAAACAGCTTATAGTAATTCAGTAGAATGCCAATCAGTTAAAACTGACCAATGGAAATGATTATTTTAAGTTTTTAAAAATATATAATAAATATATGATATACCAACAAGAATGGGAAATACTGAAAACTGAAAAAGTCACTTAAGCCCCCCCCCACTGTAATTTTAGGATATTCTGTTCAAAATCTATTTTCAAAACTCTGTAAAAAAAAATCATTTTTTTTTAGCCATTTCATCTTTTTAAAGTATTTTTTACATAACACAGTACTCTGTGTCTTGAAAAATAATTTAAGATGAATTATTTCCTTAAGCCTGTATATGGTATTATTTTTCATTCAAGTTTTTATAAAGATAAGCAGGATAAAAACATTCTGAATCCCCATCAATAAATATTTATGTATATTTTATTAAAGCAAATTTAGTTCCTGCAGCTGCAGAATATCTAAAACTCATCATTTGTGGTTCATAAACCAAGCAAGTTTGGCCACCCGTGCTATATAGATATAAACTCTCTTTTATTAGCAAGTTCAACAATAATGCAATAACTTAAATACATATGTTCTAAAATTCCTTATTCAGATTACAAGTTTTGACATCAATTTTGTTTGAAGTAGAAATTCAGACAAAGTTTGAATCCGATTTTTATTGCATATATCACGATTCAGAATATTTCATATTATCAAGTGCGATTGGGATAGAGATCATAATGGAATATAGTCATCAAACTAATTTAATCATACGACTCAGTGAATTATCTATCAAACACTGTTGATATCTTTCAAATATCAAATAGCACAACCTAACTCTTTTTCTAAGGAAAAAAAATAGATTAAAATTACTCTGCATAAGAATTGCCTGTTAGAAATCCAGTATTTCTGTTTATGATTTTCTTTACTTAAAAAAAACGACTTCCTACTTCCATCAAAATTATCACTTCCATTAAATCCCATCTTCTAAACCAAAAAAAGGGGAAGTTGTATGAAATTTCATTTTATCCTTTCATCTTTATTATTCCGAAAAAAATTCTGGTGATATTTATTCACAGAAACAGCTTCTAGGGATGGAAAAAATGGAACTTAAAAAAGTTCAGAAGTTTCCTCCCAAACTTCTGCTTAAATTATTCAAAATTAATAAGGAAGAGAACTCAAAGTAGAATGATATAAGAACATAATTTGACTATTAATATGTGCGAGAAGTAAAGTTTCTTTTTACAGTAAAGGAATTGCGATATAGTATTTTTATAAATTAGACTTATTAGACTGAACTTTTAATTTAAATTCTTGAATAAATTTTCACTTTATGCAACTTTCATACATAAAGAGGACATTTGCGAAAGTTTCATTAGTAATTCATTTGAATATTTTTAAATAAGTTCTTTAAGTTTAGGCATTTTTTTACTGAACTGATCCACATATCAGAAGATATGATATAAATTAGGGTATATTAGAAACATTATACAAAATCCAAACTCATGGAATTAATTAAACTTTAAAAATTTCGCTAAACAAAATATCTTAAAAGGACATTTTAATATGATCTTCTCTTTTAGTTCCTCAGCTACCTGTCCGTAATTTTGGTATGTGCTATTTTAAACAATATTCGATTAAAACCGATATAGTATTTTTTTTTCTGAGTATTTTATATCAGATTAAAAAGGTTGCCACACACATTTTTAGCCCGATGTCAATTAAATTTTCATTTCTACATGTATAATTGGTTACTTTCCTGAAGGTAAACTCTCTTAAATGATAATTAATCGTAAACGAGCATCGGGTTTGCATTTCCCCGATTGCGTCAAGAGAAAATCGGAATTTGAAAAAAAAAGACCGAAATGTGACATTTTAGGTAATTTTTGGCTTATCTGGCATTTTTATACACCAACGTGAAAACGAACGATATTCATTGCTCTAAAATTTTGCATTACACTTCCAGTATACTCTTCCAACTTTTCGGCGTTCGCGAGAAAAGAACAACGAAAATTTAAAAAACAAATCACTTATCTGTGGAAATTCACATAATTTTTGGCTATTTTTCCATAGTTATACCCCAATGTGGAACCCGGAGATACTTAAACGACATAATATTTGTGATCTATTGTTTTTGTTGTTGTTCTAGTGTCCATGGACAGACGATTGCACTATCTGCGGAAATAGGTGTCATTACCCTCAACGGGATTGGACTTCAGCTGGCGGGTGTCTCACTTCGAACCAGTTGCAGATGAGGGACCAACCACCACCTGAAATCGGCATCCCCACCGGTATCGTTTCAACATGGAAGACATTGGATTCCACGACGGATTTTACGTGCACCAGCTCCCATTAGCGTACACGGTCCTACATCTGTCCAACCGCGAGAGGAGTTCACCCTCTCAAGCACTGGCCAAGCCTGATGCTGCTTCATTTCCCATGTTCTTACGGGAACAGAGTTTAGTGACTAGACTGAGGGGCTTGTAATCTATTTTTTAGAAGCAATAATGTTTCTTTCGCCCCAACTATCCGGTTACTCCTATACAAACTTTCTGGACACTGCGAATTCTTATCGAATTCACATCCGTTAACGAATGATCTTTGCGTATCAGCTTTTGCATTAAAAAAAATATTAAAATGTGTTTGAATCCTGAAATGATACAAGTAAAATAAAATAATCCTTTTAAAATTATTTTAATAATTTAAAGGATTATTTTTCATTCTTTAATATTAGATGTTAAAATAGTATTCCATTGCACTTAAATACAAAAAAAATTAACTTTATTTTTAAAACATTCATGTTACTTGTAAATATTGATGCATTTTGTACAGACTAATACATTATTGTATTTATTTCCTTATTGGTACTCTTAGCCATTATATGGTAATTAAAGTCCATGTGTTGGAATAATAAAGTAACTAAAATCTTAATTCAACATAGCGTATATTTTAGGCACTCTTCACTAAACTGAGCTTTAAATATTTCGTTTGGAATATCCAATTCCATGCTTCAAATAAGCATTTCCACACATAACGGTTTATTTTAATACACACACACACATAAAGAAAAATCAATCATTTAAAATGGTTTTATCATGAAAATCAATTTATCCCCATCTATTTACTTGAAAAAAATGATGTTATTCGAAGTCTGCATAATACTTTGTTGAACGATGAATTGACTACATTGTAACGAACTAGCATGAAACAAAACGTTAATACCTTTAATTAAAATAAGTTAATATAACCTCATAAAATAATTAATATGATTGTTTTTATTTACTAAGCATTATTGCAAACATTTAACATAAGAGTAAAGAAAAAATGTGTTTAATGTAAGAAATGATTATATAAGCAACAAAACCACCAAGTCTAGAATGTGAATTTTTATGGAAGAATTTTTTCTGGGAAATTGATGAATTGATTTTGGAGTGCTTAGAAGAGCACCTTATGCTTTTTCATTAAATTTCCTTAATCGCTGTACATTTTAATCATTTTAAAAGAATACGCTCTTAATTGATCTTAAAGCTTTATGATGGAAATTTTGAGTTTAAAAATTTAAAGATTATTACCAGATTTAATGTTTTGCATTATTAATTTTCTCTGCCCTTTTTCGTATCACATTCAAATGTTTCATTTAATTCTTTAAATAAAAATTACCTTCTTGTTTCTCTTTGTTCAACAAAATGTTTACAAATGTTACCTTTTTAGAGCATAAAACCACCTTAAAAGTCGATACATCAATTTAAATTTTTAAATTAAGTATAAGTCAATATTTTAACTTACATTTCTAGATGATAAATTCGTCCTCACTTATGAAATGTACCAAAAGTAAAATAATTTATCTAGAAAATTACATGATATATTAAAATTTTCAGAAATTACTGTAATATTTTTACAATTTTTTTTTAATTAAAAGCTTTTTCAAAAGATAATTTTACATTACATTTTTTGAACAAACAAGACACGTCTCTAAAATTTTTAACTATAGCGGTTAATATAAAGAATGATAACAAATGCACTTATGGGGATAAAACTGCATTACTTTATTTTTAGCAGTGTAAAAATATTATTGAAAACTAATGAAACATTACAAATTCTTTATGATTATAAGAAAATACCTTTAATCCAAAGTTTCGTAAAGAATGTTCCCTTAAATATCATATACAAAAGAAAGGATTAATTATGCAGAAAACAATTTCAAAGTTAATTAACGGATATATATTCTTACGAATAAGCTATTTATTAAAGCTTTTCATTGATGCGTGAATTTAATCAAATTCTTTTATCCTTTTCTACTAATTGCGTTCTATGCTTTTAGTCATTTTTCCAAATACTTTGGACCTATCATGCTGTACATTATTTTAATTAGTTTTGAAATGTAATGTGTTAGCTAAATAAAAGAAAATCAAAATAAATTTCTCGATAAACTGTTTGTCTATTCTTTTGTATTAAATATATTCTTCTACGCATGCGATTAGATAAAATGTATCAAATTTTGAATTTAAATGATCAGGCGTATGTGATTGCAACAAAAGAAAAAATAATTTGTAAAAATATATATTTGATAGATGACTTGTAACATCCAAAAGTAAATCTTCAATTATTTCACGGATAATGCACAAAGGTTTGAATTTGATATTTAAACAACAGTGCAATACCAAGACAACATTTTTCAAAGGATGAAAAACACATTTAGTTAGCTACTAATCACTTCTTGAAACAATATTATTTTTAGTATGAAAGCGTATCATATAAAAAATTTAGTTTTTTAAACGACATACATATAACATTTTCGTCCAATTCCTTTAGATTTATCGACTAATCTTCAAAGAATTATTGAGCAGGCATTGCAAAATACTGTTCCACACCGTTAAAAATAAGCTTCTTAAAAATGACTACTTTAATGTACTCGTGCTTTTTAAATATATTTGCGTCATAAGCGGGTATATGAAGTGCGCGAATATGAGTTACAATTCAAAAAATGAATACATATGTTAACTACATCAATCATGGAGATATTACAAGATAACTAAGTACGCCGGAACGAATACAATTTACTTATTTCTAAGTACGTCAGTTTTAGTGTACTTAAAGAAACTCGGCAGCTCAAACTTTATAATTATAAACTTTTTAAAAATAATTGTTGGTTATTATAATGTGAATGTTAAACACATTTAACAGATTTAATATATAACACTTTTTTCAAATATTTTTTTAAGTGACGCTTCTGCTACTAGTTTTAAAATGCTACTCAATTTTTATTTTTTAATTTATCGATTATTATCATTATTATTGCTTCAATTTTTGTGTGTTAAAAAGGGTATTATTTTGGGCAAATTTAAAAAATATAGGATTTTGGCTAATTGCAATGGTTTCGAGAAAAAAAAAATAAACAATAACTATGCATGGAAAAGTGGACAAAATGATGAGTAATACGACGCTTGAAGTAAAAAAAAAAGTTTTCAGTATAGCTAACCCGGTACTTAAATCTCTTACTTAAATAAGTTTTAAGTAGAAAATTATCAAAGAATTCCATCATCATTTTTCGAAGCCCTAAACACTTCACAGTTGATGAAACTTCACAAAATAAATGAATAAATTGAGATAAAAGGGATTAAAGAGTTCATTCAAGTCAACAAACAAAAGACAGGTGTTCATATAAAAGCTGTAGTTGGTGTTGTAATTAAAATACGGGTTAAAATTTTTGGTAAAATGTACTTTATACTTAAAGTACGTATCTTAATAATAAATATTAAAATCGATATTTTTATAAAAATTTTCTTATTGTGGGGATGTTAAGTCCCCTTAAGGAATAAGGTTACCAAACTCTGCTTTTCTTTTAATTGAAATGTCTATTTTATCACAAGAAAGCAGTAATGTTTCCAAACAGCAATATATCAATAAGGTAAGATATTTTTATGTATTTCAATATAAAGCTTTACGAAAGTTGTTGGTGTAAAGTAGAAAATTTGCAGAAAAATTTCTGTTTGCATTTTTCTTCAGTTTGCGTGAGCAGCATAAATATTTATTATTACTATTATTTTGAGGTAACAAATGGTATTTGGTGATTATAATGTTAGTGCTTGCAGTCTTATAAACAGTGTGTGAACATTCACACGGTTTCCAAATTATTCGACACCCAAAACTCCAAATTTTAGGTACTATTAAAGCACCGCAGATTCAATGCTTAAACTGAATTTCTTAAATTCATAATGGCTTAAATATTCCTTAGCTGTCAAGTGTAGGTCTTTTTCTAGATGATTTATCATTCAGATGAGGAACCATAAATGATTACATCGATTTCAGCAGTTACCCAATTAATCACAACGAAATAAATTTGTATGAGTTTTTAATCGTTTTAGTGATTTGAATTCGTATTTTTTGACATAAACCTATGAAGAAAATATTTTTTAGGAAAAAATGCATTTTAGACATTAATAAGTATTTATTTTATAGAATTGAACAAGAAATATTTAAGCATAGTTCCTCAGCTAAAGATTGAGTGCCTCAGGCCCACGATTACGTATTGTAGACTCAGTGCATTTATGAAACCTATTAAGAAAATTAACTGCTACACGAAGGGTTCAATAGGAATGTTTTACTTACTTACTTAATCTATTGCATATATTTATTTATTTGAATGAACTAATTCACAAAGGTTTCAAAATAAGTTTACAGTGGTTTACTTTTGATACTTATCAGTCACCACAATACAGACCATCAAACATAAAAATTAGTTCTAGTGCGGAAAAATGTGTGCAAATAAACGATTGAAATTTACCAGTCTTCTCCAAATAATTGAAAATCAGATAAATGTTTAGTATGAACATTTTTAAACGATCAATAATGCTTTAATTCACACTACTGTGGAGGTACTACTGGGGAGGACTACTGGGATTGGGGCTACACTCCCGTTTTCCTCCCCTAAACCCGGCTCTGTATGTCATTGTTCTTTCTATACCTCCACAAGCCATAAACTTATGTACAGCGGGGCCCTGTACCACAATCAGGATGCCCCACTGTATCCCCCACAAAGTCTTCATAAATACAAACTCAAAAGATGCACAAAATTTATCAACAGAATAACGATCATTACATGCGTACAATTAAGAAAGTTTAAGCTTTCTTAATTACACGCATGCAATGATATTTTAATCATTTTAATATATTTAATAAACTTATTTTAATAAAGTTTTAGTAAATTTAAGTTCTAACTTATATAAAAGCTAAAATATTGATTACTGGATAATAATTTGCTGCTCAAATAAAAAAAAAGTAAAACTTGTCCGATTTTCCAACAATTGTAGTAGAAACAAAAATGCCTGCAACTTCCTTACAAAATGAACTGTGGCAGTGACTAGTTTTGACAGTTTTGCAATTGTGGTTAACTAAATTATGGATTTTTTTTCTAATTTTTGAGCTTTTGAATTATAAAAAAAAATCTATTGACCCACTGTGCCCCGTTCTCCTCTACTTGAGTACAATTGCGGCTTCTAAGTGAACCACAAACATTCTCCCATGAAGACTGACCGTTTTGTCGCATCAGATTTGCTGCAGCATTAACTGTGTTACTGGGATTACTTTTGAAATAATTAATAGTTTTGATTTGAACTTATAGATCCTTTTAATATTTACTTAAATGTTATAAAAATTTCAAACTTAAAAGGCATTTCAAATAGTAATAGTTAACTACTAATAGTTTTCTGTTAAGGTCTCAACTTCAAGTCTTTATATTCCATCTCACCATTCTCTACCTATTTATAAAGTTATTTGCTTACGTGTATGCATCTTTTTCTTTTAATAATTTGGAAATTGTATAGAACATTAGATAGTTTACAGCCTCCAAAGCTTACTCTTTCCACAAGCACGTCAAGTCAAACACATTTTTCAAAACATTGTTCAATATTAAATATGTGAATACTTTGATTTTTTTTTTAACAACAGATGCCTTTATATTTTGCGCTTCATAAGAAAAGCATAATTTACCGTGAAAAAGCAATACTTGTATAGATGAACAATTTTCTGCGCGCCCGAAAAAAGATTAACATGCACATTATTTTAAAAATAACGTAGTTGTTCGAAGAATATACCTTAAAAGGAAAGTGAGAAAAATGATATCTAAAAAAGTTCATTTCATCCATCTGCATTTTTTGTGTCGAAATGTTTTATAAATGATCCTTACTAATGAATAAAAACCGACATTTCAGACAAAAATGTCCAAAGAAAAAACTTCTTGGAAAGAATTTTGTGTTATAAAAAAAAAAGACTTTCAAGTTCCTCGCACAATGAGAAGTTTAATTGAGAAGAGAATGATTTAGAAACTTAATTTAAATATTAATCTTACGGCCGCCGTGAGATGTGAGTCATTTCTTTTTTCGCTCGATAAGTCGCTTTATGCGTAATTACGAATGATTGATTAAATAAACTCTAAAATTTACATAAAATGCATGCATAATTTAAAGGAATCTATTAATATTTAAAATATACTTGTACTGTTAATAAGAGAATTCAAATTATGTTCTATTTCAATTACCTTTAAAAAAATATACCTCGACATAGAATGAAACATTTTACTTAAGGCGGGATCTGCGTTGAATCTGATTTTATTTTTAATTTCGTGGACTCTGTATGGATAAATATACTACATTTTTTTAAAAATGCTTTTATAAAATTTAAATCGCAGAAATAATTATTTTTGGAATAAAAAATCACTTTTTGCTGAATAGTAAACTAAAAAAAATGCTCCAGGTGCATCCTATATCGATTTAAAAAACTAATTTTTTCTGAGCAAGTTAAAAACGTGTAGAAAAGTACAACTTCTTTTTAAATTGTACATACATTTTGTTCAGAAAAAATATTTCATGATCAGTTGAGAATTTCGAATCTTATAAAAATGACGTCAAAAGGGAAATATCTTCAATACCAATCTCTTGGATGGTGTTTCTTAAAATATGAATAACAAACGTTGGAACTGTGGGATTTTAAAATTCAACTTTCCATGAGAAATTATAATGGATTTAATTTTGGGGAGAGAATATTCTTTTTCTTTTTTCGAAATTTTGGTCAATTTTCCCCGTTTTCAATTCCCCTTGTACTCTTAATATGGCGAATTAAGTATTATTTTTTTTAAATTTCCAATGGCTACTTACAAGACAACTGAATATCACAAAAAATAACAAAAATACATCATTAAAGTACAGCAGTACATCTATAAATTCAGGGCAGCTCTTGCCACCCAACAACGCTCCCAAATAGAAACATGAGGAAGAGCAGGGCATATGCGAAAATGAAGCAAGTGCATGTCCTCTCCAAGATCACATAGAGGGCAAAGAGAGTCCGAATTGACATTTATGCGATAGAGATGTTTGCGGAGGCAATAATGGCCAGATATAAGACGCAAAATTGCAACCGATTCAAAATGGGCAGGAATCCACTGGAGCACAACCTCTTTGCCGTTACTTGAAAGGAAGTTAAGCAGATCAGAGATCATAACAGTAACTGACAGTTGAAGAACGGTAATCACTCTGCGATTCAATAGCTTTAGTCTTTGGAGTCTGATAAGAAAAGCATGTTTGAGAAAAACTCGTTACGAGACTGTAATTGCAGTAGGGCTCGATGGATAGCAGCTACCTCACCGTCAAAAGCAGTTACAAATGCGGGCAAATAGGAGTGTACACAGAGAACAGATCACAGTGGACACTAGCACCGGCATTAGTGGAATCGTCCAATCTGGAGCCATCAGTATACACCCGCAACCACTCCTCCACTCGGTAGCAAGCATTTATAGTTTTGTATGCAAGGGCTTTAATCACAATTACACTTGAGGCAGTTTTAGAGACCTCTTGCAGAAGTGCAAGGCGAATAGAAAATGTTTTATTTTCAATAGGATTAACGTGCTGGTAAAAACTGCTCAACCTTCAAATTAAGGCTAAAACTTGAAATCACTTCAGATACACACTGCACCAAACCACATTGTGTCTTCAGATTTCGCTTAGGCTCAAAAGAAACCCGACCCCAGAGGGACAAGCAACCCGGTGTTTTAATAATTTTCTTCCAGAGAAGTACATAGTTTCACGAAAAATTACATTAATAGGTCTGTTGTTTGTCCAAAGCTGCATGCATTCAATATTAGTAGTTTTCACTGTACCGGTAATTAGGCGTAGTGCTTGATTCTGAAAAACCTCCAGTTTATCGAGAATTTGCTTAGAAGACGTGATTAATGGTTCACAACATTAAGTTAATATGGGTAAAATATAGGTGTTATAAGTGGTGTTTAAAGTAGATCTTGAGCAACCCTACTTTGAACCCGCTAGGGCCTGTAAATGCAAGAGTCTTCTTGAAGCCCGATGAACCACGTCCTCCACGTGGTTCTTTGGAAGGTTTCTATCAAGGGTTACACCCAAATATTTGAAATTTTCAGCCTCCGTAAAAATGTCGCAGTAAAAAAGGTTGGATATGACGAATTAGAAAAAGAGAATGAAAATGAAAAATATTCCCAGGCAACATCGATCGTTAAGAGAACGCTAATTTAAGGCGCTCCAGACAAAACGCCAATTCTAAGCGCCTTTTTTTCGTTTAAAAAACGCTCAGATTTCCCAACTAAGCTAGGAAATTGGCAAAGTTTTAAATCTGCATATTTAAAACAAAATAAATATTTAAAATGCGCTCATGTTATACGTTAATTTGACATAACAAGTTTCAATTTTAAAATGCGCTTTGGAGAAACGTTAACATGACAATGTATTTTAACGTTTAAAATGCACTACGGAGAAATGTTAATAAGACGAAATTTTATCGAAAAAATATATAAAAGGCTCGATATTTTGATGTTATTTTAAGGGTATTCTGCTGCTTGGGATTTTTTTTTTATAACCGCAACGGTCAAGTTAAATTAACTATTCTATATTTTACCCTAAACTATTTATCAAAATATTGTCCCCCTATACGCTCTTAAAATACTGAAAATTTTAAAAAAGTAAAATTTATTAAGTGTGTTTATATTAAACAAATTACATAACGTAATAAAATGTATAATTTTTTTTAACTTACATTATATCATTTCTTAATGTTATATAAACGGCAAAAATATTGTTAGGAAAATATGTATACAATTTTCTTCTCCAAAATGCAATTTTTAAAATTAGTATTTGTGAAAGTAGCAATTTTACGAAACGAATGCAGCATTAAAGACGGAAAAAAATTGTCTATTTCATAATTCTTACACCTTACAATGTAATAAATCAATTTTGTAATTAATAAGGCAAATTTGTTTTCTGAAGTTCTGTTTTTTATGTTAAAATAAATATTGAATTCCCATTTTTTACTCTATAATTTAACAAAGAAAAAAGCTATACCTGAAAAACACAATTTCGCTGTACAAAATTTTAAACAATAAAAATTATAATGTGATATATTCCGCATGTTTCCCAGCGTTGAGAAATTCTTTTCTCATTGTCTTACTTTTAAAACTGTGTCTGCTCAGGTATTTCCCACTTCACGAGCAGCCTTCTATTAATACTATGGAGAAATGTATATAAATTCTTTGATAATCTTCTCTCCCTGAAGTCCAAACATCGGAACAAAATGACTCTTTACAATGGCACATCTCTTAAAAGGAGGGAGGGGGGAGGGGTATGAAAAATCTCGATTCTGCTACATTCTTTTATAGACTGAGCGTAAATGCTTACTCTCAGCAAGCCAGAAAAGTTTAATTCATAATATTTTTGCTGTATCATGAAATATCTAATTAATTAAATAATTCTAATCAATATAATTTATAATCTTGCTATAAATGATTTACATTCGCTATGATGTAATATTCCATTTTTTCTTTCATAAATATAAAAAGTGAGTTACAAAACGCTTGATATTACCTGAAAGTATCTGGTAAATAATTTTATATAAGTCCCATTCAGAAACTCTTTCACTTTTACTTCAATATTTAGTTACTTGTGAGTAAGTAGGTCGAAAAGCGTGTAGTGGATATAGAAGCGCCGCGTTTGGAGTCCATAGGTAGGGATTCTGTACCAGAAAAGGGAAATATGAAGAAACTCGTAATACTAGAAATATTGTAAATGTTCAGTCATTGAAATACATTTTTTTACAAATGATCAATATAAAAAAACACCGGTTAATCGTTATTTTTAGCTTAATAAGTAACTTATTATTGGGAATACATATTTATATATGCTTAATATTACTATATTCGGCAATGGATCAATTAATATTTTCCCCTTTATCGAGAAAAATATCTACTTCACATTGATGAATAATTTGTTGACTAATAAGCTAAAAATATAGCTTACACATTAATTACAATTTTAATTTAATATTGTGATTTAAGTTGGAACAAACGTGAAATATACTTTAAAAAGTAATGTAGAAAAAACGTAAAAGTTACATTATGAAGGGTAATATTAACGGCAATAATCACCATATTTTTATCACGGAAAGTGGCGGGTATTTTAACGTTTATATTGCACTCCTGAGAAACATTAGTTTGACGAAAGTTCGTCAAAAGGTCAAGGCGAAAGGACGATATTTTACAGCTTATTTAACGCTTGTTGGCGACTTGGGTTATGTTATGAAATTAGATTTAGTGATCTGGATGTTGTGCCAAAATATCATAATTTTGATAACATTATGTCGATGTAAAATCTTCCAATAGGGCTGTGCGATGTATCGATACATTAAAAAACACCGATGTTAATCAATTATCGCAACACGGATCTCACACAATCGATGTTTGCATTTGTGTAAAAGAATCTGAATTTCATTGTTACTCATTAATTTTTGTTGATCTTCGCTGTAAGACTAAACAATGAACGCTGGTTTGCTAGCTTTCTGTTTTCCTATCTTTCTCTTAAATTACGAAACAAGTCTTCTAAATTAAAATATTTTGAAACAAAATTGTAGGAGGAGTTGCACGTGACCATATAAGCTTTTCACTCTTAATAAAGCATTTTACTTCTCTGACCCCTTTACCTATAAATTTAAATAATCAGTTTTCTTGCTGACCAGTAGTTTTAATTTTGGTCTACTATTAGCTCGCTTTTTTCCCAGTATTTTTTATGTAAGCCTTAATTCATTTATATCTCATAAAGTAATTACTCAACCGACTTAAATTAGTTTTTGTTACTTTGAGGCCTATGCTGGCCTTTTTTTCAACCAATAAGATCTTAATAAGCTCTCGTATATTATAGTTCATCCTCACATTTTGCAACTTCAGTAATCAACGAAATCTCCCACTATAATTCACATGTAATTTTCTTGTCCTCTAGTTTATTAGTTCCGATTTTGAGATTTTTCTAGTTTTTGTTGTTGTTGCTGTTCCTTCTAAATCCATTTAATCTATTAATATCTCGCAAAATAATTATTTAACCGCCTTAAATCAATTTCTCACACTTCACTAGATGCTTAAAGCCGTGAAGGAAAGGCTACTCCAACTATTACCTGCCTTCATAGTAAAATGATCAGTACCTCTGGTCTAGCAGTGGGCAAATGTCCGCCGTTAGGAAGGAGAAAAACATTAGATGTATCTCGAAAAATACCTATGTGTAGCTGATAATACATCACGAAATGAAAATTTCAACATCTTCTAGCCTTATCTTATATATTTATTAGTAGTAGAGTAAATTACATCAATCTTGATATTTTTAATCGATAATTTGATAAATTCAACCTTGATAATTGTACTTGAATGTTGGTGTATTTTTTATTAAAATTACAGGTGAGAATTAATGGCCACTAAAAAAAAAATAAAAGTACGTTAATGGTATCCATTTATCATGCTTTAGTTTAGTTTCTATCGCCTTGTTTTAAAAAACATAGCTTCTTTTTAAAACTATTTTCTGTTATTAAACGCAGAATGATAACGGACTTCGATTTTTTTTTAATCTGTAACTTCTTTTTTAAAAATGGAGAGTTTAATCTTCCTAAAAATACCTAAAAAAATTCTATGTTTAAAACATGATGAAAAAGTTAATCAGGTAATTTATTTTACAGAACCTTATCTAGCCATAACCACAAATTTGCAAAATTAAAATATTTACTTTGACCATTTTTAATTAATTCAGCAAACCTAAAAAATGCATCTTCATTCAGTTGACTTCATTTCAGTTTTAAAGATTTTTTTTTTCGAACAAAAAAGTGTAATGCTACTTTTTGTGAGCAAATATGTTTTCAAATATGTTTTGCTATTGATAATAGGAAGAGACAATTTTCATCAACTGATGAGTTAATAAAATTAACCTGTTAAATATATTATTGGTTGTACATATACGTATACAAAATTTAGACTTTATTACCAAAAACTAGAATTTAAACAAAATGTGAAATAGTTTACATACTTCTTTTGATTAATATCTATATATTTTAGCTAAATGAAACAAGCCAAAAAATGCACATTTAAAAGATTGTTTTGACATCTGCAATACTTAATATAAAAAGAAAGCTATAGTTTTTACTACGTTAAATGTTCATTATTTTTCCAAGTAATAATCACTGAGATAGGGGGGTGGGGTTATTTGCATATTAAAACAGAAAGAATCTTATCAAAGTTTAATTGCGATCTTATCCTTGGACCTCATATTTAAAATCAGTATGTTAAAAAAAAAACTTCTTTTCTATTCACTTTGTATGAATTACGAAAGACTAAAAAATGAATTCTCTGTTAAATGGAAGTTTTAAGCATTAAGTCGTAGAGCTTAAAATTATAAAATATAGAATGGGTCCACTAGACTTCAATTTAAATTATACTTTAGGAATATAATCTGGACTTGTTCGCCTGCCTTGTTTTATAAAAAAAAAGAATAAACGACCTTCAGTGGTTTCTTATATTCTAAAAACTCCAGCAGTGGCCAATATACCAACCAGGTTCTCGGCATACGTGCGAATAATTTTTGGCTAAATAAGAAAAAAGAGATTGAAACCTGAAAGAGAACTGCTGAAATAAAATTCACACGAAGTGGGATAAATGAAGAGGAGCCATTTTTACAAATAACAAATCACATTTATTAGGTTAACCTTTAATTCTTTTACATTTGAAAACTTAAATCTAGATAATATCGTGAAAGAACATGAAACACTATAACTTTAAAATTCCTCATTTTCCCTTACCCCGAGCTGACTTTTTTCAAAAAAAATTTACCTAACACTTGTGCACAAAAAAAAAAGAAATTATTAAAAAAAAATTAATTAAAAAGAAAGAGAGAAAGATAGAAACTTATCGTTGATTGAAGAGAGGGGGGCCCCCATCGAGATCTTTTTCATCAGGTCGTCATCCTCACGAATTCCAGCAACCGACACTCATTTCTTGAGCGCGCCATTTCTTTTTCTTTAGCAAGGAATCTAGCGGGGTACAAACTTCCGTCGATGAGAGCGAGAGCAGCGAGTCTAAAGCCGCGCGCGCGAGCCGTGTGCCCATTACCGTTAACTATTTGTTCCCATAAAAACACTCGTACACGTAAAATCTTTTCCTGGCTCCAATGTCCATGTTGAAACGATACCTCTGAGGGTGACGATTAAAAGTGGTATGTCTGTCATCTGGAATCAGTTCAAAATTAAGAGAATACTCATAGGGCAACATGTGTCTGTCTAATTCCCCCCATAAAAATGATAAATATCTGCTGCCCTCGTGGTAGTCAAGCCTCCAGTAAGTCGCTGACCCGGCCATCAAAAAGAAAAATTATTCTGAAAATATGAAAACCTAGCTATAAAATAAATAAGTGAATTTATCGAAAAAAAATAATACTTTAGATAACTGAAAGCAATTTTGAGCAATATAAGTGTACTTTCAATTATATATTTTGCGTGGCTCTACAATTACTATGAGTAAACATTATAACAATATACTTTAATATAAAGTTTCAGATTTAACAATCCTACCCTGTGGATAGATTGTTACATTTTACTTGAATAGTTCTTGTGGCGTAGTTGAGTGGAGACATTGAGTTAAAGGTTTAATTATTAATAAACATTAGTGATCTTATTTTTGCACAATGCGTAAAGAATAACATGGGCTCGCTGCACTCCAAAAATGAACAAAAAACATTTGAAGATTAAAGTGTTTTATTTAAAAAGATAGGAAATATAAAGTGGCTGGTAGCATAGCAAGAACATTCGTGGTTTGACAGACCGAGATTAAAGGGATACGTGAAGCTGAAAAAAGTGAGAACACAGAAAGCCAACTTGGCGATAGTGCTAGGAGCGAGAAAAAACGGTCGCCAAATGGATCGCCAGATCAAAAAAAATGTGTTGACAGTTACAGTTAACGCAATAGTAATGAAATTTGAATATGAGCACACCACGAGGGGATAGGTTTGGAGATTTTGTAATAAAACAAAATTTAAAGAAGCCCCATGTTAATGCAAGGAGAAAAGTATCTACAGGACAAGTAGGCGTCTGATTAATAACATAACAATTAAAAGTCCAAGTAAATTACAAAATATAAATAAAATTGCGGAGTACTAGTGATGAGATTTTAAAAACGGCAAAGAGTATTAAAATTAGAATAGGGAAGGGAAAATTTGAAATAATTAAAAATGTGTGATGAACTGCATCACAGTTTTAATTATCCCAGTTTGTAAACAATAGATCGTAAGTACTGAGACCTAAAATTTTACGAAGCAAAGACGTTTAAAGATGACCTTTTCCTACAGTAAATTATTAAGTCTTTTGCATCTTCTTAAGAACAATTAAATATTAGGTCTTGGTGCATGTGACAAGCCTAGATAAACACTCCTAAATAAGGGAATAATTTGAATTTGCATGTGTTCAGGATTTCTACTGAGAGATATCTGTTAATCTTAAAAAAACTTTTCTGAACCATATGCATAGACTGGAAAAATGACACTCATTTTTAAATTTTATATTTCGTATAACGTAAAACAAAGAGTTCCTTAGCTAATCACTTAAACAGTTCCATCACTACACACTTACTTAGCTAATCACTTTAGCTTTAAATTAGCTATATATTAACATCAATTTGCATTTTTTTCTTCGGATAATTGGTTCTGAAGCTCAAATTTTTGTAATTTACAAAGTGTACCGCCATCTGGTTACTCTGACAACAGCTACATTTTAATCAAGAAAATGCAATGAAAACTATATTCGATATATATACTAAAAATAAAAACAATCAAATTGTTCTTCTAAATTAACACGGTTCCTTTTCACAGTGAGACTTAAAATGCAGAAAAAGTATTCTCTTTGCATTAATTCATTACATGTAATGAGAAAATTAGAAAATAAAATTGTGATAATACAATTGTTTTCCAAACGTAAACCAAAGTAAATATTAAGAGTAAATATCATGTGGAAGTAGCTCTTAACTAAATAAAAAAGACCATTTGAATAAATTTTATTTTTCCCAGTTTAAACATTTTCTTTAATTTATTAAGTTTCGTGTTAGCTGCTCCCTTTATTTTCAAGTCACATATTCCGCTTCTCATTAATGCAACATTATTTTTTAATTTTGAAGTCATTGTGAAATATGAAGCATACGAAACTATAAATGCTAAATACATTGTTCTTGAAATACGAAATACAAATTCTTTCAAGCAGATATTAAGCTAATTTCTTGCTTAATATTTCTGATATTTCAAACGCTAAATCTAGGAGCTAATTTTATTGTAAATCCTAGGAGCTAATTTTATTGTAAATCCGTAATAACCCGCACTTTCTGCTTCTAATAATTTCATTTTTTTAGTTTGCGTTATACCGAAAACATAAAATGATTAGTATAAATGAATTACATAAACCTTACAAATATAGATCATTACGAAAGATAGTTATTCTCAATTATTTAATTTATTTAACTATATATTTAACAGTACAAACAAATATATATATATATATGAGACGTCAGATATTCCAGTAAAGTTCCAGAGTTAAGGCAGGTAAAATGGTTTATTAAACATTACATTTAAGTTACAATATAGAGTGAGAAGAGGAGAGGGGAGACGGGTACAAAAATTAGCGTGGACTAATCAAGCAGTTCTAGTGGCAGAAGTTCTTCGATTTTCGATGTGCGGGTGTATTTACCACACCACGTGGTTTGCGAAGACATAACTCTGCCTCTCTCTCATCTCAAATCGAACCACACACATTTACCAACATGACCAGCATCCGGGGCTACAAAGGCGTGGGGACACGTGTACACTAAAAAGAACACAGGATCAAGGATCTGGTATCTGGCAATTGACAACAACAACAAAAAAAACATATCTCCAAAGAGCGCGTGGCAAGTAAGACAGGAAAGCAAAACTTACAGTGAAAGTACCCGCTTGAACAATACCCAAACTAGTGAAACCCAAATTACCTTTTTATACATATATATATGTATATATATATAACAAACTTAGTCTTCTTTAGTAAAGACAATCAAAAAACTGGTGTTAAAATATAAAATAAATTAAGACTTCGTTAAAAACACACTGAAGTAACATTTTATGTTTTTTTTTCACAAAGTTTTTATTTATTTCAATCTTCTTTGTCAGATCCCATGAAACGTTCATTAAATTCATCTTTATTTATATTTACTGGACCTGTCTCATACCGAATTTTGGGGGGGGATATATTACAAAAAGGATCACAATTGAAAAGCACCAAAAGTAGACAAATTAATGAAAATAGATTTTCATTTTTATTTATTTACTTTATTTATTTATTTATTTTTGAGGGGAGGGGATATATGTTTTTGGTAGCGAAAATATGATGCTTGCTTTACAGTAGAAGTTGCCTGAAAAAAGGAAATCGTATCCTAAATTTACTGATACGCCGGCATTCACGGAAATTAATTTTCGTATTTTTTTCCCGATTTGTGTTTTTAAGGAGTTGCGAACTGCATGATTCAGTTTTTATGAAGGACAATATTTCTTACGAGAAACCGACATACGAAATTTGACTTGCACTGGAATACATTAAGGAGGTGCAGTTTTTATTAAAAAATGTATTTATCGCATCTTAGTGAGGGGAGGAGGGAGTCAGATATAGGAAAACAGCTTGATAGACTGTTCAATGCTGAAAAAGGCTATATCACTAATCGCGTGCCGCATAGTCAGCTACGTTAAAAAAGGTCTGTGGCTCTGTGTATCCGCTATCGCAGGTATGGCAACCTTTGAAAAGTCAAGAGCCGAACTTCAGGATGTTGGCGAAGTCGCAGGCCATATAATTGGATTTACGTGGGATTTTGAATGGTTTATATGAGTTTTGTACGGCGTTTTGATATCTTCCGCGGGCCGGATCAAAAGCCTTGGCGGGACACAAGTTGCTCATATGTGCTCTATCGGGTCCTGCTACTAGAAAAGGATACTAGAACATTCGAATTTTCTCAATTGAACTTTGAAGGGGATAGAAACGCCGATCTCAGTTCCTCTCCAAAATTAAAAAAATTCTGCTAATAAAAAAGCGGACTACTATCAACGTTTCTACCGGCTTCAACGTACATCTAAAAAAGTCCGGACCACGTTCTATCAATTATCATCACACCGTTCCATCAATCCTTATCCACCAGCATGCCCGAAAATTCACGATTGCTATGTAGTATGGCGTATCACGGGCTATGTAGTAGGGCGTATCAAAAAAATATTTTTTCCCGAAATTCGCTTATCATTAGTGCTATTTTTTTCTCCAAATTGGCTCAATAAAAAAATATGCCAAATTTCAACTCTATTAGTTAAGGCCTTCAGTTACCGCTTTAGACTTAAAGTTTGAAAAAAAAAACCTAGCAATAAAGTTTACCTTAATTGAATCAATAATAAGTACGAAAATTCTCAACTCGATCGATTAATATATTCAAATGCCGCAATGAGCTTAAAGTTTGAGAAAAAGTGAAAAAAAAAAAAAAAGGTAAATTTCGCTGGCACTCTTTAGAGATATTTCCTTCCTTTATTATTAATATTTTATGGGTACATCAATAGTGTAAATAACGTAAGTAATGTGTTTGCAATAGCAGTTAACAAATGGAGCTGTAATCGCAAGCCTCCGTATTATCCTGATCTGACTTCTTGGGACTGCTTTCTGAACACTTAAGGACTATGTCTACCAAAATTAAATTAGTCATAACATTCTGGAATGTCCGAGTAGGAATGGATTCATGGGCCGCACTACAAAAATTCAAGCGGCATTATCTTATTGGTAGAGTTCCGATAGACAGTGCCTTTCAATCTCGAAACAAATGCAAACACAGACATTAAGGAGAGGGGGCTCATAGATGTAATCTTAATGTTAAAAGGCGAAATTTTTACATTAAAAATTATAAATGTCTAATATTTTTTGGATATAAAATCCCTACAAGTAGGGCTAAAAACCCCCAACACCACCCCTCAGATGCGCAACGGTAACGGATAGAGCTGCAAGACGAAATTTGGTCGAAATTTGAAGGACGATCGGTCATTATATAAGTATAATAATTCTTGTGGATGGTTTCGTCGGTAGACAAAGTCAAAAAGTCTCAAAAATCGTCAGAAGGAGTCGGATCGGGAGAATACGGAGGCTTGCGATTACAACGCCATTTGTAAATGGTTATTTCAAACACATTTCTTACGTTATTTACGCAATGGTTGTACACACAAAATATGCTAAAGGAATGAAATGTCTTGAAAGAGAGTCAGCGAAATTTACTTTTCTTCCACTTTTTCTCAAACTTTAGATTCATTGCGGCAACTGAATATATTAATCGATCGAACTGAAAATTTACGCACTTATTGATTCAATTAAGGTCAACTTCATTGCTAGGCAAAAGAAGTTTTCTAAAAATATATTTTTTAGAAATTTTAAAAAAACATAATTTTTCATTTTTTTTCGAATTTCAAGTCTAAAACAGCAACTGAAGACCTTAACCAGTCGAGTTGAAATTGGGCAGACTTTATTGACCCAATTTGGCCAATAAATAGCACTAGCGGTAAGCGAATTTTGAAAAAAAAATATAGCACGTGATTGAGGGATTCTCTGACCACCGTGTTGCTGCTAGAGGAAACGAGGGATGACAACGACTGCCATTTTTAGCGTTCGTACTATCGGAACAATTAACACAGGCTTTTTTTTTTTCCTATATCGATGGTGAATGTTAAACACAAAATATACAGATGTTATTTGATCATTAAATTAACTGCAATATTTATTAATGTGATTAACAACTTTCGAGCTGAATCTCGTTAGAAGGGATTGCTCCTGTAAGTTGTTGAAGTGGGTTGTTTCGTTTTTACCGCTCTAAACCATGTTCACAAAAGCGTTCTAACAGCAGTCGTTAATAACAGCAGTCGTTAGAGACTGCCAGCGCAGTCATTCTCCATGTTATCAATAATTAGAGTAGCGAGAGTACGTAACGCATAGGCCGGTTTTACGACGTCCATTATTGTGCGGGATTAATTTGTAGGGTCTCGAAGATGCATTTATACCACTCCCGCTGAATAAAGTGATCAACACACCCTTTAAAAAAAAAGTATTACTAACACAGCAGATAACAAAAATGCGTTAAAGAAAATGTGTCAGAACAGGACTTTCGCAGAAAGTGCGAGCATGAGTTTGTGCTCTTTACCAATTGGCCTCAGAGTTGTTCGTGTGATTATGGAAACGCTACGCTGGAACGATCTGCCAAGATTGGGGATGCCTTGGTAGGAGGACTTTCTACGGGGTTTCAACGCGCATTCACGTTACATCTGGAGAAAACCTACCGAAGCTCGAGTCCTCAGAGTTAATTGAGCAAGCAACGCATGCACTCATTACAACACTTTTTACAAGGAAAGAAACGCGATAAACTTATCCGTTTGACTGCTATGCAGCGCTATTGCGCTTTTGGAATGTACACCCTCCAAAAGAAGCATTCGAGCAAGAGAGAAATTTCCTACGTTGGTTTCGTATGTTAAAAATTATTTATCATAGAATATAAGTTAGGCTATGCATAAATATGACATTCCATATTTCTATTTAGTTGTGCGTTTTTCAATTATTTTTCGCAAATCTAAAATAGGAAATGTCTCTCTTGCTCGAATACTTTTATTGGAGGGTGTATGAGGATTTTGATGTATAGCAGTCAAACGGTTAATGTCCGTGAAACTCAAAAACTAAAATAAAATAAGAACTTCACTTTTTTGAAGGGGCTGTGCCTGAATTTTTCATTGATAGTAATTTTTTTAAGGGTTCATCGTAACATATTACGAGTATACCGTGGGGTCAAAACTTTTTGGGGTAGAAAACATAACATTTTAAGCACGCAATGGTGAATTGAATATTTTTTAGTGATATGCTCATAAATTGTCAAAGTATTTTGGTAAAAGCGAGTTTTCATAAAGACTGCATAAAAAGAATATTTGTAAACATATTTCAAAATAAAAGTTTGAATTGCTCTCCAAAATGGATGTATATTTTTATAGAAGTACACCAGAGAAAGCGAATTTTAAATATTAATACTTAAAGTAATTCTAGTGCAACGGACAGTATCTTTGATTCTTAAAGAGAATCATTTTTAAGTTCCCAAGAATCGTAGAAGGTTATTACATTTCTGAAAATAAAAGGCATTCTTGGAGATTATCAACATGTTTTGTGCATATTAGAAGCAAAGGATTATGGAATTCGCAGTGGGTTGAAATTATATCTTTTTAGATATTCTTAATCTCGTCAGTTACGACGATTCATAACAATATAATTAGTAATTTAAAGGTGTAGGTATGGCAGGTAAAAATTTTATTTTGCCTTTATTTAAAATCTTATTTAAAAAATTTATTAAAATTAATTATCAGTTTATAGAATACAGAACATAACATTGTGTAGCCGATGTAAAATGTTATCTTAAATTAAGAGAATTTGTTTAATACACTTTTAGTAGACTGGAAATATAATGTATAAAGAAACAAATACGGTTTCAGTTTAGAAAAAAAAATCATTTCATTCATTTATTCTCAGAATATTTCATGTAAAATATACATATCACAGTATAAATTTATCATTTATATAATGCTATAACATTGCAAATTAAAAAATAAATATCAATATCAGAGCAATACATCTCATCTATTTTGTGCCACTCTGAACATCAGAGTACACATGCACTGGAATTTGATAGCTGTTCAAGTCGTTCACTGACCCGACAATACGTACAAACGGCAAAGATGATTCAACAATGAATGCGATTTTCTGTTTGTGGTTGACATCGTTGGTGCTCATTTTTATGGTTGTGTGCCGAAGTGCAAGTCCGAACCACAAAGAAGTTATGTGGTCAGTATCGAATGCTTTACATTCAATATCGCTGTAGACGTGATTCATCCCCTGTATTCTTGGACACAAGCGTAAGTCAGCAGCACCGTCTACATCCACGGTATAGCACACCTGAAGATCTAGGACGAAGAATGCGTTCCAGCGTATCAAAGGATTTATTCTTTGTAGCCTCTCGTTTTGGGGAGTTATGGGTTTGTTCAGTCCAAAATCAACAGAAAACCTGAAAATGATGCTTATTTTAATATAAGCTTACTTATTGCCAATCTAGTAACTGTCAGAAGATTAATACATTTATAGCAGGTTTAGGTAAGGCGTAAGCTGCTCTTTACAATTTTTGTATTCACGTGAAATATTTTTAAAAAATGGCCTCAAGAAATGCATTTTTTCAAATAATCTTTACGAAAAATTATTTTTAGAAAAGAAAATTTCAAGTTACAGAAGATTCTTTTTAATAAGCAAAAATTCGTCGCAGTTATTAAGGATCTCAAATGTTTCTCTGTTCCATTTTACAAGGTTATCTTTTCTATCTACAGTTACCTCGTATATATAATATATTTAAACACTACTACCCGATATTGTAATAATTCTTTTAAGTGTATTTATTTTGACACTAAAATGGAATTATCGTTTTGCTACTGTACATAAAAAATGTTTAATAATTTTTGGTGCAACTGTGTCTTGCTAGAAAAAAAAAAAAAATACGTTATGCCTATTGCTCTAAAACTCAAAAACAAAAAACAATTGTAACCTTTCTAACGAATTTTACATTCGTACACAGCCATTTTGCCCGATAAAACTTTTCACAAAACTTTATTCATCTCAGTCAGCAAACTGTAATTTTATTTTTAGATTAAAAATATTACTAAATGAAAATTGCAAACTTTGGTTGTAACCTCGAGGAGCCTTACCTTGGTAAATTCTGAAGGATATAATGGAAAAAACGTTGAGGTAGCTTCTTTACTTGAAGTTATTGCGGGTTATATTAGCATACGATTAATTATAGTTCAGATAACTGTAAGGGGCAAGTATAAAAATTGATATACACAAAATATTAAGTGGATATACCGTGCTTTGATCCATATTATCTGTACAAATCCAATTAACTGTTTATATTTCAACATCCATAATCGCATGCTTCAACTTTATAACTGAAACATAAAAACAGTGAAAATCTTGCGTCGAGCAATAAAAATTCCTCTGAAATGCTCAATTTAAATATGCAAATCCTTCATAATTTAGCAGAGGAAATTTATTTTAATCTCGTGGAAAATGTAAAACTAATCTCTAGGAGGTATTTAGAATAGCACAAGGTAAGAATATACTTATATGACGCAAATTTTCTGCCAGAGCTTACCAGTCTTATTTTTATTAATTTATGTCTTCACGTTTTGATTTTCACGTCTTTTCCGTCTAAACTGCCGCTTCATATACGTTAACGTAGGCTTACTTACTGCTTACTTAGCCATAAGGCGCTTGTTAAAAAATGAATGCAGCAATCGCTTAATTTCACGAAACTTTTTTTTTTCGTGGCATCTGCTTGAATCCATATTATAAAACGAACCTAGTACTAGCATTTATTTATGCTATCTATCTTCGTCTTTCCACTTATAGCTAAGATGCTGGATTTAAATGTTACAATGTTCAACCTGGTGAAAAGTATTAAACAGGAGGAGCTATTTAGAATCGCACGCATTGCGAGTATGACGTAAAGTTTGACCGTCATGTAGCAAAGTTTATGAATTTTGCACAATTTTTAATTTATGGCATCACGAGTTTGACTGCCATAAAATAAATACTGGTTGGTTGAATCATTTCATCTTGTTATTTCACATAGTTTTCAAACGGATTACTGTTGAAACTAAACGACAAAAGATTTTTTCTTTACAATCGAATGGTGGAACGTATTCCTACATTAAAATAATTCTTTACATAGGTCATAGAGGAACATAATCTTAAGTTTAGAAAAAAAAATCTTTTCATAAGTCTTTTATATAGCAATTTAATTTTAAATCTTAAAATTCTTTAGATGGCACAGTAATGAAGAAAGGTAATCCTAATTTAAAAAAAAAAAAAAAGAAAAAGTTTATATAGGACGAACAGTATCTAGAAACATAATCCTAAGTTAAAACAAAAAAAAATACTCTACAAAGGATTACGTTACTACATAACAGTCCTAAGTCTACAAAAATCATTACTTAGTACGATTATAGATGAACGTAATACTACGTTGAAAAACCTTACAGAAACTAAATAAACGCTCAATATATTCGAATTCTTACCTAAACAAATGCCTGTGCTTGCAGCTGTTGTACAACGAATCACCAATTTCTTCTCCTCTCTTCAACGGGTACTGCTCAAAGAGTAGTATTTCCATAAACAGAGAAACGCCTTTTACCTGAGAAGTGGGAATTCGCACGCAATAGTCCGAGACTTCCGGTTTGAAGAAGTAATGCAGCGGAAGTTTGCGCTGCACGTTGACAAACAGACTTTTTAATTTTGAGTATTCCTTGAACCTCTCTATTATGCACTGAACATCAAACGCACTGAGTGGTCTTTTGTAATGGTCAAGAGGCCTAACGCGTACTGGGCCATCCAAATACGGGCTGCCATCTGATCTAAAAGAAAAAGAAAAAAAATCGTTCTACTGCGTACATATATGTTTAATGATATATGTCATGTATAAAATATAATTCCAGGAAACATTTCTCTTAAATTGGATACTGAAAGTTACTTTCCATGTTAAAATGATACCACCACACAATTTTACCATAAACCACTCAATTTTCTCATTTACTTGTAGAGTACATAATTAATCAAACAACACAATTTTACATTCTATTATTTTTTTAGAACTAAGTTATTAACAATTAATATGTTCTTCCCACATTTTTAAGAACGAGATTATTTTGTGACTCGAAAAATAATTATTGGGGATTTTTCTTTTTCCCCCCCAATAACGAAAATTTTCGAAAACCTCTTACAAAATACTGCATTTTACAAATAATGACAGCATTTTTCTGGAAAATTAAATTAACCGAAAAGAACAAACCAATGAAACAAATTCGCATGTAAATTTAATCTCAAAATACAGAATGATTGGTTGTCAAACTTAAAAATTTTAGACCCTCGAGATTTTTTAAATCTGCCGTAATATACAATTTGAATAATTGCACCTCAAATCATGCGAGAACTGCTAAGTAATAACTTGGTGGCTTATTCACTATACGTGCTAATGTTCGTAAAATAATTTTAAAACTGTCGCATCTTGAATTCTATCCGTCATAACTTTTAGATATTTTGACAAACCGTGAAACATTCTTTTCTCCCTCTTTTAAAATAAAAACGAAAAAATTATGTAAATTAGATGATTTTTTACGAATTTTAATGCAGCCTAATGTTTAGAATTTAATAGCATCAACGCGATCTTACGCCATTCATTACATTGCGATCACGGCACGAGAATTTATGTTCGGCTGTTGCCACAGAAAGGATTAGAAAAAAGGGTTTTTTCAACCAATCGAGTTTTTAAATGGGATATCAGAATTTCAATTCGCAAGTGAGGATCTATGACGTCAAATGCTTTAAGATACCAAAAATTACGCCATAATTTTAACTCATTTATTCCAGCTCTATTTTCAACACAGGGAGACGATATTTTGATTAAAATTTACTGTAGAAATAAACTAAGAAATTCACGATTATTATTATTAGAAGTGGTATTTTAATCCGGTGCTTATTTAAAAATTGAAATGTTTTCACGGCGCTGAAAATGTAAAAGTTACAAAGTTCGTTTCAAAGCGCGATATATTAAAATTTTTCTATTTATTATTTTTATTTTTAGCATTTAATTTAGCGCAGGCGTTGCCTAACATACGCATGCAGGTTGCGAGTATAGTTTTATTTTAACGTTGAATTACGTTCCTCCATAAAGGTCACGCAAAGTTTTAATGATACCGTTTGAAAACAATTATGCGAAATATCGAAAGTAACTCCGAAATTAATCTACCGGGGTATCCTTTACGGCAGTCAAACAGTGACGTCATAAATTAAAAAAAAAAATTGTGAAATTTGTAAACTCTGCAACTCTAACGCCCTGTCACAATTAAAATGGGAATAAGTAGCTCCTCGAGATTACACAGTTTGATGTTTTTCAGGAGACAGGACTATGGAGGATATAAAAGATATCGCTATTGGATATTTAAAATGGCACCCTTGGATATTTTCTCCCCACAGTAAGATGAAATGGTTTACGGCGCTAAATACGCCAATCTTATAAAACTATGTATAAATTAAATATATATGGAGAGTTTCCTTAATGGCAACCATTATGTGAAATGATTATTATTTATGCTAATGCGTAAATTGCAAAGAATCGCCACAGAATCAAAAGATCCCATTGAGGCCAAATAATCTAAGCTGTTTCTTTTAAGGGTGCCTTGAAGAGGGAGAAGCGAGTATAGATAGTATTAATGTACGTAATAGGTAGTATTATTAGATTTGTAAAGATAGTATGAATAAATCGCAATGTACCACGTTAATAAATATTTCATGAAATTAAAAGTGTTTATCTTTTTTCAACGGTTGTCTTACAACCAACTAAACGAAAAGTAATTCTAATTTGCGTTAATATATCCCGCAGTCATTTCAACAGAGGGGATTACTTGAACTTTTTTTAAAATGAAATTCTGTTTTGTCACATGCAGATATGATTTTAGTAGTAAAATATTCCCTTCTTCCCGTATGAAGAGCCGGTGCGCAGCTATTTTAAAAACATTTCTTGAAAATAGCATAAATGAATTCAGAAGACCTCAAAACGTGTAAATACACCAAAATCTCGATGTCGATTTTTTTTTTTATGATTGCAATACTTTCCTTATATGGTACATTTTCGGAAAGAAATAAATGGTGCTCCATTTCATGTAGTGTCTTAGGTATTTAATGCTACAACTTGAGCCTAAAAAACAGTATGATGTAGAAATAAGACATTTTGAAAGCCAGGAGTTCTCTGCAAACCATTAAGCTTTCCACTTTTTTGATAGTGAATGACACTGGCGTAGTTTTTTGAGTCATTATACTGCAATGATCAGGTTAGTACTCATGACACAAACTTTACATTGAGAGTCAAATAATTTTGCTCTTTTTTTTTTAAATTCCACATCACGAATAATTTCGAATTACACATGTAAGGAAAATTTTCGTTTCCTACCGTGCGAAGAACGGGCACGCAGCTAGTGTTAATTAAAGTACGAATTTGAATGAAAAATCAAGCTACGGTATAAAAACCCCTTCTGTTTATAGTGGGATCAGAATGAGACATCCATTTATTACTCATTTCTTTCATAATTAAAAAACATTAACAAAATTAGACAATTGAGACATCTTAGGATGCGTTTCTTCCAGTTACATGAGTTTTCAGTTTGTTGTCAGTTGCGTGGGCTGAAACTGATAAGGGCAAAATTATTAAAAGGACCTTAAAATGTTAGGCCTCTTTGTCCAAATGGACAAGTTCTGTCGCACTTCTCGAGCTTTTCTGAAAGACAGAGTTCGAATTAGCTGCTGCTAGGCTTCACTCCATTATGATACGGAAGCATTCTTCTTTCGTAGGATCCGGCAGATTCACCCTGATCTTTGTTGATTGTCTTATGACTAATTGATCAACCGAATGCTTCTGCAGCATTTTTACAGTGATATTAACATGGCTTGCGTGCAAACTTATTCTTACTGTTAGTGTACTTTTTATAGTGAAACCTGAAACCTCATGCAGGAAAATGAATTTAGTAACACCCCATCAAGCACTGAAACTGGATTCGATACATAAACTCTTAATTCACATTGTGTGCGAGGGCCAAGTTTTATAATTTCCTAATCTACAATTGGCTTCAAATATTGCAGACATATCAAGCATCTATGCCGGCAGAATAATACTGAAAATGGTGTGCATGTTATTTATTGTGTTCGTATAAGAGTTTCTTTGCCCACAAAAGAATTTATGTTTACTATAGTCTATGGGCTTGTAAAAAATGTATTGAGAGATTCGTCTATCAATGATATATTGAATCCTAAGCAAAAGTGAAGAATAGCCTAAAAATTGGTATCTGTCGGCAGCGGCAATAATGATCAACATAAAATCAGCCGATTGCTAACTTCTTAATTTAGTCTAAAAGGTTGTTGCATTTTTAGCTTAAATCCGAAAAAAAAAAACCATACCAATTTTAAATTATGTTTTAGCTCTGTATAACGACTTCATAAACCAGTATTTTTAGTAAGGCTGGTAACTTCTGATATACGAATTCGGTCGCTTATGTTTATGAAATTTTATAAAAGTTTTTTTTTTTTTTTTTTTTTTACTTTTTCTTGCAGATGACTTGCTTTAAACTGTTTTAATAGTATCTAAAAACGATACAATATTATTCAAGAGTTTGTCTGGACGAGTCTAAAAGCATTGCAAGAATCGTCAGTTGAATTCTACAATTATCTGTAGTTAAGAAAGAAATAAAAAGTTTAAATTATTCATTTTATACATTTTAAATTTTGTTATGTTTAAAACAAATGATATTAAATTTCAAATTTATTAATGTATGTGACCAAAAAAAATTAAAAATAATTTGGAAAAAGAACATTTAATGCATACAGATTTTTTGAAATAAAAACACTTATTTAGAACTACACCTATATTTACTTTATTAGAAGCAAATAGAATCAGATTTGAAATCCACCAATTTTTGCTACAAAATGTATAAAAGTTTTAATAATTCAGGTATGAAAATCCAGAGTAAACCCATCTTTTTAATTAGAAATAATCAGTAAAAAAACGGTAAAGCACAAGAAATTAGAATTAATTACAAATTTTGTTCTCCGAAAGTCTAATTTTTTTTTTAAATAATGTGTTAAGGTGTCTCTTCACATACATTTTTTTTCTTTTATTATGTAGTGAAGCTAGTGAAGCTAGATAAGCTAGTGAAAAAATACTCCACCTGTTTTATCTAATTAATGTCAAACTACTTGCGAAATTCGAAAGGTTTATTTTCACGTTACGCGTGCTCAATTTACTTAATTTTTGATTTAATAATGAAGTTAATAAAGAGCAAAACGTATATCAATATTTGAAGATAGTTGCATGGTTATATGTAGATAAAAGAATTATAAAAGTAAAATTGAGTTTGATACTTAATTGATCAATAAAACACCTTAATTTATTAGTATAAATACACGTATTATATATTTAAAAAGGAATAAAAACATTGCGTAGAAGGAAATAAATAAAAAAGACTTAAGCCATATTTGGAGCTAGTTGCATGGTATATGCAGATAAAAGAATTATAAAAGTAAAATTGCGTTTGATACTTAATTGATCCATAAAACACCTTAATTTATAAGTATAAATACACATATTATACCTTTAAAAAGAATAGAAACATTGCGTAGTAGGAAATAAATAATTGTTCTGAACACAATTTCATTAATTTTCAATTCAGTTCTTTATCTAGCGAATAGAGCATTTTACAAAAGATTTTTATTTTTATTTTAAAGTGAATTAGCAGCAGAGTCGAAAGCAATATACCTTAAAATTCACAGTTTTAAAGTGGTTTGATTTATTAACGACACAAACATCAGTTTAGATACGTTTGAAATATACTTTTGTGCTGTGAAAGAAAAAAGTTGTAAATTATTACTTCAGATGAAATGACATTTTCTCAGCCGTAACTCGAGTGCGCATTATCAACTTCAAAAAGAGGGGAAATTCTTAAATGGTTTGTATGTTATTTATCGGATAAAAGTTAGCCCTCTAAATAATGAACCGTAAAGATTTATTTCTACACCCCATTATGTTACTCGACGAAATAAACTGCATTCCAACAATTAGAATTTGTTCCACCAGTGTTCAGATAAATGAGAATAATTTATTTCCGGGAAAAGTACAGTGGCTTGTAAAGGAAGTATTTGTTACACTGGAAATCATAAAAGATACTTCCCAAAATGTATTTTCCGCTATGTGGCTCGAACATTAAAACAGCAAAGTTTTAACAGACGTCATTGTTCTTCGGCTGATAAGAAATATTCTATATTTAGGTATCAGCATTAGCAGAGGTGTATATATATCACTCTCTGAAGTTTCTGTGTGTAGTGTTTTAAGAACTTTATTTTTTTAAACATTTCTTATACTAAAAATAAGAATTTTTGTTTTCACATTATTTTTCGAGATAATGTATCTTTATAAAAGAATTGTAGGTTAATCCGATTGAATATTGGCTCATGAATATTAAATATTAAACAATTAAAAAGTTTGCGCAAATATTTAAATGCATCCCCGATATTGACATGTAATTTGATTACTTTCGTTAAAATATCAGATTCCAGGAAAAAATAGCTCTAGAAATGCAAGAAATTTGCCCACATCATATCTAAGTAAAATAATTTGGTTTTTGGAAACTGGTATTTTAAAATCCCCCCCCCTCCAATAACGTTACTTTTTATCGGGTGTGCACGGAATTAATGTCCTTTATTTTACTTTAAATGGAAATTTTAACAAGTTTTTAATGACAAAGAAGTTATGCTTAAAGAATGGATTCATGCTACATTTTAAAGCAATAACTTCATTGATTACCGTCCTGTCATCCATAGAGGGTGAGCTTCAAAATACCCCGAAATTGATCGTCGATTGATTTCCAGCCATTAGTGGAGGTGGTCGCTCAAAGAATATTTTATATCCAAAAAAGAAGATAGCAAAACAGACAATAGATTTTAGCCTATCTATGAAACTGCATCTTAATACGTAAGTAATTGCATAAATATTTTTAAAATTTAAATTTTATAAAAATATTTGTAAATTTCTGATTGTTTTTCTTTTTTTCTGTCTCCGAGAGTACTTCTCTCTATATACTTTATTTTGTTACATGTGACAAAACAGCATTTACCCTGATTTTCTGATTTCGCTATTACAAAATTCATTTTGTTTAAACTTTGCTTTTTCACACAGCCAAAAGTAACAGCCAACGTCCTCTATGATTTTCCTTTTCCGTACGACTCTATCACATCCATGTGCTGCTCCAACGGTACCGTAAAATCACTCTTTTAGCGATATCTCATCTATGGCCCTTTCACGCGCAGTGTTCCCGCTCTGGGAACACCAAACTCTGACGTTTTGACTGTTGCCAGTCACGAAGAATAGATTTGATACCTATAAAAATAGTTGCGGGTGACATAGCTCCACGAGAATCCTTTACTTTTTAGCACGTCATTTCCCGTAAAAAATTATTTTTTAACAGCACTGACATCTGCTGAAAAATGGAAGAATGCGAGAACAGATGGATAGATTTGCCCAATACTGAAAAAAGGGCAGCCGTTGCCATCGCTCGACTTAACTACCAGCAAGATGGCGGACGATCGAAACGTTCATCGCGTGCCACAGATCTAGAGACCTTTTTTGGCGCAGCTGGTTGTGCGGCACAGCCAGATGTTGTAGTGGTGGACGATCGAAACGTTCATCGCGTGCCACAGATCTAGAGACCTTTTTTGACGCAGCTGGTTGTGCGGCACAGCCAGCTGTTGTCAAAAAAGGGTCTCTAGATCTGTGGCACGCGATGAACGTTTCGATCGTCCGCCATCTTGCTGGTAGTTAAGTCGAGCGATGGCAGCGGCTGCCCTTTTTTCAGCTTTGGGAAAGTTTTGCGCCTCAAAGGAATAATCTACAAGATTTTTACTGGGTGTGCACATGCATTTCCACCTGCTGTCGATTTCGAGTAGAACGAATGGTTTGGAATGCAGTTTGTTTACTTTACTTCGGGAAAAATGGCAGAAATATTTGGAGCAGGGAACCGGGTCAGGTCGCTTATAGAGAGTTGGGTGGTCTCTTCTTTCAATATTAAGTAGATGGGGTAAAAAATCGGTGCCTTAAAACATGGGTTGTTGGAAGAGGGGGTCGCTTAATAGAGGTAGTCGCTGATAGAAGTTTCGCTGTATGTGTAAAAAGAAGGTTTTAGCCCATTTGTGGAAGTTATTCTGTAAACACTAAAAAGTAGTTTGGCCTAGTAGTTGTAATATTCGTCGAGCTGAAATTACTTTCCAGACAGTATTCCTAGAATTTTTCCTAATATACAAGGAAAACTAGGATGTAGTTAGGTTTTATTCAAATATTTATTGAATTTATAATCAAGAATAATATCTTTATACAATTGATAATTAAGAATAACAATCTTCTTCCAGGGCGTTACACAATTGTTAGTACAGTGGTCGCCGCTTATTTCGGTCGCATTGCTACGGATTGAGATTGACCTTAATAACCGAAATCCGAAATAAACGACTGGACCAAAGTAAAAGTGAGAAAATTTAAGTAAAAATCAACAAATTAAATAAAAAACTATACCCATTGTATTAGTCGGTACTTTCACATATTTATTTAAGAAATGTACAAGTGAAAAAATACCTATGTACATTTATTAAAAATAAACACTTACAACTTCTCGGAAGGGGGGGGGATACGAAATTAAACCTGTTTTAGGGGCATGGTGTCATGTAGCGCAAGTTGAATTTCAAAAGGTTCAAAATCAAAAAATTCAAAATGGTGGTCATTTACTTCGTTCTACTCAAAAACTCTACGTAAAGCGTCCATTGCGTTCAGGAAATCTGTTCTTGTGACACGTACGCGGTTCGAATGCACATTGTCGTCGTCGTCATCATCAGGTGTCTGTCTCATTGGTTCCGGATGTCCGATCGATCATTATTTTTCATTAAAATTCTGTTAAGTGCATGAACAACTATTTTGATTGAATTACCGTAACGCCTCCATACAAATAGGAGTCATCTTTAACTGGCTTTCACTTCGCCCTAAAAGGTAATGACGTCAAAATTTTACCTAATCTCCGAAGATTATCTGACCGGATAAAGCGGCACTTACTACCGAGGTAACCGGCGGAAAATCAGTAATAATTGGCTATTGCGTTCTGTTTCTACCAATTTTGACCGGAATAAGTGGCTCACCGGATAAGACACCGACCGAAATAAGCGGCGACCACAGTATCATTTATTAGAAACTCACAAGATGAAATCTGGGGAAGATGTGGCTTTGATTAATCGTTTGATAAATTCCTAAACGAAAATTGGGGATAAGATTATGGTAAGAGTTCGGCTTATCCAAGCAGCGGAATCGCCATCTTTTCAGAAGCACAAGGATCAGATCTCCGGGGTGACATTCAGGTTGTCAGTACAATCTAGTCGATTGTTTCCTCACTTTGCAGGTCTCTTTCACTGCCAAGCGCCCATCTAGGATATTTACTTTTCTTCGGTAGCCAGGCCTAATCTATTCTTTTCCTTCCAACTCTCTTTCGAAGTTCTTTTCCCTTTATTCCTGTACTGGAGGTATGGTGATTGTATGACCCACATGTTAATTGGCTCGAGTCTCGGATTGGTTACCTTAGTCTTTTATATATCCCACCTTACGTTGAATAACTTTCAACGTAATTCAGTGGCGTATTCTCTTATATCTGTAATTAGATTCTGCATCTTCCAGGTACAAAAAATTTGTTTCTTTTTTAAAGGGTGCTCTTTTATATTCGCAATGTCATCCCTCACAACATGTCGGCATATACCGAATTTTCTACCCATCCGTGTGGTCCTGTGACGAGAAAAAAAATTTTAATTATTTTCATGTACCCTTTACGCCAACACGCTCTGCCCCCCTCCTTCCAGATGGAAAATATTGCAAATTTTGTAAAGATATAATATTCCATTTTTCAAGTTGAAAACCTCTAATATCGGCAAATTCCGTATTACTAGCTTCAGCAGTTCCGGCTAGGTAAAATATTAACATACAAATACAATATTACTTTCCAATTCCAATAATGAAATTGAGAGAGTTGTTGTGGAAAAAATATCTTATGGACGTGTTGTTTTGCAATAACTTTTTCTTCCCAATAGCACAGGCGGTCATTAAACTGACAATGCAGCATCACAGAGGGCCCATGGGGTTGGTTCACCAAGTATCACAAACTTGTCACAATGTGGATGATAAGTGAAGTTATTTCACTATAGGGTCACTGATGTTTTCTTTGTGACTAATTACCAAGTGACGCCGCCGAAAAGTTACAGTGCGACTGCCAATTCTTGCGACACTAAATTGACGTCAAAGTAACCATTTTTGTGGCATTTAAATCTCACTCGAGTGATACATATTTTAGCTCTCCAAATCCCATATTCTGAAAGATTGTACAAACTCTACCAGCCAAATTTTGATATTTAACTTCGACCCAATCCTTTGCTCACTGCACCCTTCTGTATCTCTTACAGCAACTGATGGAAACCATATCTTTCCATCACTCCCTGAGCTCAATCCAATTCATCAAAAAATTTCAGATAACTAAGACTTCATGCTTGTTACCTGGAGACATCTGTAGGTAAAACGAAATTCTAGAATGATATCGCCTACAACTGAGATATAGCAGGAATCGAAGCACGGGGCCATTTCAGGAACTAAAGAGTAACAAGTGACTTCGATAATAAAGAGAAAATACCATTAATTTCTCCTAGAAATTTTATTTATAATTTTTTTTCATTTAATTTTAAAAAGAAAATAAATTATTCAAATAGTTTTGAAATAAAGGTGTTATTTGCTAGACACACCTAGTATGAGTACTTCTGTATATTCTTTGGTAACACGCTTCACAAATCCACGGATAAAATGTTCCCAGTTAGTTATGCACCGGTTTGGTACTATATTCGGCGCTTCCGGTTCGGCGCGGCCGATTCGGCGCGGAACCCGTTTCGGCGCGGAACTCATTTTTACTTTAAATAATGTACACAAATAAGGATTATTATAAAGTTTTTTTTAACTATTTTAATTCCGTATAAAACAATATAATCAGTGCTGGCCTCTTTGCAAGATCCCCAAAAAAATTAGTGGGTCCGGCCATCGCTTCAGGGGGGCCCTCGAAAATATGCTAACGCTGGCCACTTTGCGAGAGAAGTTGAAGCACTTTAAATTATACAAATTTCTATTCATCACAATTTTTTTGTTCATGCATGAGAAACATAGATTTTCACCGAGAAGGCCGCGTCAAAATGAGTTTCGCGCCGAACCGGCCGCGCCGAATAGTCCCATACCGTCATGCACATGCTTTTATAATGTACAGTATTATTTTCCCTGTATATTAATATGGAGCAAACAATTTGCTAGATCTCTGAAAAATCTCACACGTTCTTGTTGAGCTCTAATGTACTTTAATGATAATATAAAAAAAAAGACGCTTACTGAAATAAAAAGCTACGTTTTGCGTTTTCTGAAGAGAAAAAAAAAGTCATTCACTTTTATTTATTATTTTTAAACAGCGTGTGTCGCCCCGCAGTGATCTGGGAGCTAAACTCTGTACCATAAGAACTCGGCAAGTGAAGCAGCATCCGACTCGGCCAGTGCTTGGAAGGACCAACTCTTCTCCGCTCGACTACTGTGGGACCGTGTACGCTAATGAGAGCTGGTGCACGTAAAATCCGTCGTGGCTCCAATGTCCTCAGATTTGTTAAAAGATACCTCTGGACGTGCCAATGTCAGGTGATGGATTGTCCCTCATCTGGAATTGGCTCAAAATTAGGGACCAGCAAGTAGAAGTCCAACCCCGCGGGGGCAATGGCACCCCTCTTTCCATGGATAGTGTCTACCCAAGGGCACGACAACAGCGTGTGTCCACCTAAAACAGAGGTTCCCAAACTTATTCCTCGTAGACCAATTTCAAAATTTTACTGATTCCGGTATGCGGTTACATTTCTACCATATTCCCAAATCTCGTCAAAAAAATGTGAATCCCCATTTTGTCATACTCCAACGTAGACCCCTGTCGAGTCTCCCGTGGAACCCTGGGGTCCATCTGGACCACTATGTGACCTATGCGCTGCTAACTATGAGCTGCTAACCTTCAAGTTTTATTTCCTATATTTGTTTTCAGATCAAATATTCACCTATTTGAATGTTCAAGACAAGTCATTGATTAAACATTAGATGTCAGATCAATGATTAACACTTATGCATTCACATGACATTATATTAGAATATTTATTCCTAAATAGTGTTGATATACATTATTTTTCCCCCTTTGAACTGAAATACTACATATGAGGGTGAATGTAAAGCTATGGGTGATCTTTCCCATATTACGCGTATAACGCATAACTCTACACATTATAACTATACATACGGATATTTCACAATACCTGTAACCCATTATGAGAGCCGCGTTACTTTTGGAGCTATTGCGCAAGCAATATGTCGCCACTGCAGCGGAAAGCGGAGATCTGAAAACCACATAGGCAAACGCTTCCTGTTCTTGGTGCTGAATTTTTATGTCTTCGACATACCCAAAACGGCTGCATTTCACAAATATGAACTCGTGACATATGTTTCTAGGAAGATTCCCGACGCACACAACTCTTTTATCGACACATTCTTTGAAAGAATTATTGTCCTTCTCGAATTCTGCGAAATCGTAAGAGCCGTTCCAGAGGAGCTGAATGACCAAGTTGCCACCACGGACCTGTAAAAAAAAAAATTAAACCCCGATTGATTATAAGAATTTATATGAAAAATATGTTAGCTGTATTGAAAATATTGAAAAATAAATTAATGAGCCTGGTATATTCAAATGATTACGGTTATGATTAGTAACTGACTTCCAAGATAAAGGAATAAGCAAAATTAAACAAGAAATAGAAATCCTGGCAAACATATCTATCATGATGCACTCTCTAAACCAATAGTCTTACTGGTACGTATAAAATATATTTGAATGTATTCTATAACTAATTTTTAGCCTCCGTAAAAGATCTACAAAATGCTTCGACCGCACTTTTTGTCTAAAAAGTCTGCCTCCATAGACACTTTAATACCACAGTCATTTCTTTAATCGCAATGCATCGACATCTTTTAATATTATGTTTCAAACAATGATTGTCTTTAAAAAAATGTGTATCTAAAACAAAGTACTCTAGGGCTATCTGCCAAAGGAAGAACTTACAGGCAATTGCAAGTAAAATATACTCATAATTGTAGAGCACCTGTGTATGAAGTGAACATTAAATTTACATAATATTAAAAAGGAAGAGAAAATTGTTTGTTACTATGCAAGAAACTCCAAAACAAGTCATTAAAATAAAATAGATGCTCAGTTTATTGCACCACTACCCGACAACGGCGTACATTTCGATAAGGCTATTGTGAGCCACATTTATCAAATATTTGTTGCTTCGTAAGTTATACTATAAAAGTCCTTATTTACTTGAAAGCTTACTAATAATTTAATTATCTACCATAGTTACTTTAAAGGAATGCTTTCTGTTACATTGAATTTACGAGTATTTGTATAAGCATACTAAATACGAAAGCATTTAGTATCAGAAATTATACTGACAGCTCATTTTAATTTTACATGATATTTATAAGATAGCAAGTCATTAATTTTTTTTAGTACTGATTCATCACTTCTACAATTCCTTCACCTTCAGGAAGAGTACCTTCACACATCTTACAGCAACGAATTTCTGAAATAAAGGTACATTAACTAACACCACCCCAAAATATACGAGGTATTTAGGCATCATAAAACAAAAACGATTTCAGTAAATTAATAAGTTTTTTTCTCAATAACTCATGAATCTGCTATACAAAGAACGTATTTACTCCGCGCTATAACCCTTTAAGGAGCAACCCTTTCCCAATACTGAAAAAAGAGCAGCCGTTGCCATGGCTCGACTTAACTACCAGCAAGATGGCGGCCGATCAAAACATTCATCGCGTGCCACAGATCTAGAGACCCTTTTTTGACGACAGCTGGTCTCTAGATCTGTGGCACGCGATGAACGTTTTGATCGTCCGCCATTTTGCGGTAAGTTAAGTCGATCGATGGCAACGGCTGCCCTTTTTTCAGCATTGGGCAATCTATCCAGCTGTTCTCGCATTCTTCCATTTTTCAGCAGATGTCAGTGCTGTTAAAAATAACCGTGCCAATTTTTTACGGGGCTATGATGTTCTAAAAAAGTAAAGGATTCTCGGGGAGCTATGTCTCCCGCAACTATTTTTATAGAAATCAAATCCATTCTTCGTGACTAGCAACAATCAAAACGTCAGAGTTTGGTGTTCCCAGAGCGGGAACACTGCGCGTTAAAGGGATAAAAAGGTCATATTCTCACCTTGCAATCTGGTAGAACCAGAAGTGCATTTAATGCAGCAGTGACTTCTGCGTATTGGATCACAGCTAAAGAGGAAGCTGCGCCATCGTCTTTTATGATTTCACATATCTCGATAACACCAAATTGGGATACAAAGCTTTTTACTTGCGCTTCGGCTTCGGGTACAAAGTTCAACACAACGACCGTTCTTGAAGGATAAAATGCTGAAGCAGACAGGTAACTTGAGGTCAGATTTGCAGACTTGAAAGAATGGTTTGTACTTCCATTGGAAAATGAAAAGCTCCTCTCCAAGTTGTACGGTTCTGTGAAAATAAAAATATATTACTGTAAAAAAACGAGACACAGCATGGATATTCGCCACAACGGCGAAATGAAATATATGTCGGTGTTGAAAACATCAATCTACCCAAGGGACAACTATTTTAATGGCAGCATTCATGAGAAATTATGATCGATTTTACGCGAGTCGTAAATGAAGTTAATGTTGCCAATAGTGGCGAAAATCTAAACTATTCCAAATAAAAAATTTAAAGAAAAAAGTATTTTAAATAAACATAATTGCATAAAAATCAATTTTAAATTCTTTATTTTTAATTACTACACCGTTGCAAGGTTCGACAGCTAGTTTCTGGAAGAGTAAAATTGGACAAACTTTCTCATTGAATTTTCCTTGATGCCTTATGTGGAGTTAAAAATATCGTCCGGTTATAAAAACAAAAAAAAATTAAAACTAAGAAAAATATTAGAAATCAAATAGATTAGAATTAAATTCCGAAAGGAACTAAATTCTTTAACTAAAGCGTTCCACATGTTAAATTTTCTATAAAATTAGGAGCTATTATTGTGAAAAAGAAATAACAATAGAGTTATTTTGCAATTTTCTGTCAAAATGAAAAGTATTTCTTCTCCCATAAGAGCTATTTTCACTCGAGTAATTTTAGTAGTTATACATCTAGAAAACATTTTTCAACGACAATATTTAGTATCCAATTATACAGGATGATTCAAATTTATGTTAACATACTTCAGAGAGAATTAGGTTACTCGAAGATGAATCAGAATCGCATAGTATTGGGGGGTCGAAAATTTCGACTTGATGCACTTGCGAATAATCACTTTGGTAAACATTTGTCAAAGTTATTAATTGGATTTAATAAACAGTAAGTTTGTCTTTCACAATTTCATTCATAAATTTAAAGTGAATTTCTAAACCAAAAATTAGTCAAATGCTTTATGCGGTAAGTAAAGTAGTTCTTCACGAAATACTGTTGGGTAAATTTACGATTCCTTCAACATTTTTTTTTTCCAAAGTGATTATTAGCAAGCGCATGAACGATATTTGAGACCATAAAGATATGATTGAGACCCAATATTGCTATAGGATTAGGATTTGCCTTTGAGTAAACGTCCTAAAATAAATTTTCTCTTCTAATAATTCCTGAAACAAATTTAAATACACAGGCAAAATAAAGGAAACAAATTTTAGAACATTTTCTTTTAATAACTAATTCCTGATTTCCAAATATACCTATCAATTTACTACTTTTTAACGCACTTAATAACTTTGAAGTGCGACATAATTTCTTTCCAATAAAGAATATCATTTAGACGGATAGAGGGGAGATATAGTGCGGCCATTTTAGACTGAAGGAAGTGTTGACTTGCAGATTGGCCCTCGACTTATCCGCATTAGGTTGATTCAGCATCCCGGCTGCATTATAAAACGTAGGCAGAGGTGTTCGGCGGGGCTGCCGTCTTGGATTCGGGCACTCTTCTCATGGTCTCGGTTCCCCCTCCCCCTTTTTTTCACACCAAATTCAACTTCCTTGCCGGCACACTTTCTCCGACGACTCTCTGGCCTCTCTACCACACTCTCCAGACAATCCCTGGACACCCTTCTTCCTTTTCTTTTTTTTATCACGACAAACCAATCCGGGAGCCCTTTCCTTCATCGCCCCCTTCCGTGCATAATTTTCGTTGCTATATTCCTTCCGATTCGTTCTTCCACCTACGTGGTTCTTTTTCATTTTTTCTTATCCGCCTCCTCGATTTGAGGCTCTTCTTGCCTGTTTGTCGCCACCAGCTGCTCCCTATAAATTTCTTTTAATTTATTAGGAGCAATTTCGACTGTCCTTTGGTGACATCACTTGGCACCACTACGTCTGATCATCGTAAATCCTTCTTTTTCGTCATTTTTCATGTGAGGGCTGTTGTCACACTACATCCAACATTGTACCCGTTTCCTTACAACTTACTTTCCTTTAAAACAAAAAATTATCCTACATAAATTCTAAGGCAAAATTGCGCTAAAGCGCAATTTTGCACCTGCAAAAGTGCTGCAAATGCCGCACCTGCAAAAATGCTAAGGCGAACAGAAAATTGTTAATTTATTATAAAATTAAAGCATTAACATTTCTTTATTAGCAAAAAATAATTTTTTTTATCCCATTTCAGCTGTAAACGGCAAGTTATTAAAACCGAAACTCATAAATTTGTGAGAGACTTTCTTTTAATTTCTCCATTAATAAAATAAATATTTGTGTTGCCATAGAATACAAATAAGCATTTGAAAACTCAAACATGGCGCATATCTCCGAATTCAGGAAATCTTTATAAACCGGGGTCCCATCTCAAAAATAATTTCTTCCTCTAACCATTTCATATCACTCGCCCGCTCCTTCCGCACTTACAAAATTCCTTTTAAAACGATCAGCTTCCTATTTTCTATTCTTTATGTTGGTACCACTTGAATTTTATAAAGCAGAAAGTGCCACTCTGCAGAACACTTGCAGAAATAGTTTGAAATGTTACTTTTAAAATGCCTTTAAAAGAGAAAGCGGGAAAAAAAAGTTAGTCTGCCTCCTTTGAAAACCACTTCACCAGAAACTTACGTTCAATGAAAGAATCTTATCCTCGTGTCTGAATTTATCACCAGGAGTATACTAAAATACCCGTATGCAGCAGGGTATTATAAAGATGCTGAGGTCTTTAGTAAATAAGATGTATAAAATGCTTTTCACGCTAAAAATGGTTGTTGAGCACTTATTCCTTTATGGTACTTATTTAATTTCTATTGAAACTATTTTATTACTTTAAAGCCAATTTCAATACAAAGTGTCAGTAAGTCAGTTTACAGTATTAATTAGTAATTTAATTTACGGTTAATTTAAAGTATTTTCACAACAAGAGACTAAGCGAGAAAAAAAATTTTGGGTGGTGCCCAGAAGAAAATGTAGAATTTTTCCCCCAAAATGCTTGACTTATTGACAACGAAGTCAAAAATGCAAAATTTCGAGGGGTGCACTGGCCCCCCATGGCAGCACTCCCCGGGCTACATCCCTATCTGAAAATAATAAAACTCATCGGTTATTTAATGCGAGGTTTTGGAATTTTTGTATGAATATACATAGTTTTCCAAAAGATTTTAATATGTTCAAAATACGGAAGGAAAAAAAGACTAAAAAAAATTATCCTGTTGATTTTTCAGAAGTAACACAATTTAAATTTGTATACGACATCCGTACAAAAAATTCTCAGTTAATTAAATGCGCCCCATATATTAATTATCAGTTTTACAAAATTTCAGCCCTTTTCATAAAATGCCTGATGTATTATTTAAATGAAGACTGTCAGGGTCTATTCGTGAATTTGAATTTAATCGTTTAATGCTAGAGTGAAAAACAAAAAAAATATTTAGTAGTTTCTGCACGAACCCTTAAATATGATCATCGGATGTGCTTTTTCCCAACTTGAAAGCCATTAAAAAATGGTTTAAGTCAGCATATATTTATATTCCTATCTCGATACATTTTAGGATATAATTCTAAATATTTTTACATCACCTTATTAGCGTATAGAGCAAATTATATGATTTTTTTTTTTTTTTTTTTTTGTACTGCGATAGTTTACAAATTTAAAGTGTCAGATTTGGAAAAGTAACGAGAGGCTTTTTTTCTTCAAGTCTTTCTTTTTTTTAGCTTATTTTGAGCATTTTTTAAAAAATTGATATTCCCCAGTTGTCTAATGGATAAAGAGTTAAAGCTTGTTAATATCTTTTCGGTACGCCCTGTATATATCCTTCAAAAAATCTTTATCGAGCACTAGCGGGAGTACCCGTCGTTGACGGGTTAGTAGGCAAAGCAGATTTCAAAAAGACTGAACTTTCGCAAGCATGGATTTAGTATATTGGCAACTATAGAAATCAATATTATAACTTCTGTTTGTTGTTAAAAGATAACAGGTTAAAGAGTTACAAAGTGTTCAGTGAAATTGCCAACGGAGAAAATATTTTATTTTCAAATTCAAAGTTTTGTTTTAGTGTAATGAGCTTTTAAATATCAAGAGGTCATTCCTCTTCAATAACTAAATTTTGTTTGATACATTCATACATTTTAATATTAAGCCAAGAAAACTTTGCACTATTTTCAAAAATATAATAAAGAAACCATTAAAACAAAATCTACGAAATTTATTTAATTTGAATAGACAAATAATATGTTATTCCAGACCTTCTCCAAACCTTAAAAAAAAAAAAGAAAAATGTCAGTGAGGGGTATAATTCTGAAATTTATAGATTTTCTTCAAAAGAGGCTCAAATTTATTAATTTGTTTTTGAAATGTCAAGATTTTAATATTTATAATTTATTTTCGAAGTATTCCGACATTTACTATTTCAGTCGTTTCTGATCATGTTAATAAACTTCATTCTATTCTCTTAAGCCGCTATTTATTGACACGAGAATAAACATTTACACGATTTTCACAGAAACATTTAAAAACAACTTTCGCATCTATAGTTCAATATGACCATTTATGTTGACAAAATTTTTTCATTCACTTCATTGACTTACAAGTGATGGATAAAGAAATATTTGCACATTTTTAATGCATTTCTTCAAACTAATACAAATTTTTAAATAAAAGTGACCGCTATATTTTAAATTGTATATCCACCTATCAGGTCACTAGATTTAGTTTTATTCGCTTACTTATAACGTGATGTTCGAACAAAAGTTTACACATTTTTAATAGTTTTTCGTAAAATCGAAATTCTTTTTTTAATTTGACGCCAAAGTTTAAGTTAAGTAGCCACCTATCATTTCACCAAATTTCATTTTATTCGCTTTAGTTGTTATTATATTACGTGATGCGCGAACAAAAAAAGCGTCATGGGAAGAATGATAGAACGACTGATGGAGAAACTTTTTTTTCCTCGTTTCAGGGCCGTACTGGGTTTCCAGATGCTTGAAATGTTTAGAAATCGCAAAACGTTTTAATTGCAAGCAAACAGACAACATGTCCAATTTTACTTCTATCATGTAGAACGGCAGTATCTATGAGTGACGCAGTCAGCCCAACCAACCAACCGTAAAACTTCGCGGCACTTATATATACAGCTAACTTTTCTATTTTCAAAAGTGTCTCATCTGGATCTCGGAATCCGCTCTAACGAATTTTTTACAATTAATATATGATTTTAATCGGTGCCAAATTCGATGAGTGACGTCGCCGGTTAAGCTAGGAAAACTCGGTTTTTTTTATTTAATCCAGTTAAAAGAGGGAACTATTTAACCCGCGTAAGGAAATACGGAAAATGATCTTGTTTCAACGGCGGTAAACAAGGCAGGGAGTAGGAATACAGTGCTGTAAATCCGTGACAAGATTTGTACAAGTTACTTTATATCCTAAACCAGTTTGCTCGTAGTTTGTGGGATTACGGCCGATTAGCTACACGTGGGCTCTAGGTCGAAGGGTGGGGTGCCCTCCGTGGGGGTCTTTTTAAGGGGTCCTAACCCGTATTTTACGCTAAGTTTCGGAGAAAACCACGGAAAACTCCGAACGGTTAGGTCGACGGACACTGACGCGCGTCCTATTTCTAATTAAATTCTTTATTTTTCTAATATTATTAATTCTATTTGGAAAATTCAATATGTAATTAATATTTCAATGAATTTTTTTTCTCTTCAGAAACCTCACATAATTAATAAATAATAATTATTTAGTATTCAAAGGAAAATAAATAGTAGTTTTACATACTAACTGGTTTTAATAATAATTCTTTTACACTTCATGTATATATAAAATTTATTGAAATTATTGAATTATAATTTTAAAACCAATATTTTTTCCAAATCTTAGGTTTTTCTCACTTTTATTTTGTATTCCTTTAATTACGAGATTTAAAATTTTGTTCAATACTTTTCAGATAGAAATTTGATTAATCTAAATTTATACATGCACTATATTTTGTATTAGACATTTGAAGGCCGGAGATGGCATCTAAAACAAGATGTTGTGTCCACCCGAGCCGAGTTCATAAGATCCTGAAGATGGTAGATAATCTAAAAATTCGGAGTTTTGGACGGTTTTTCTCACGATGTAGCGTAAATACGCTTCAGAAGCACTAAGAAAGTCAACCGCGCAAGACCCTTATTCTTAAAATGGTAGCTCATCTAAACGTTCTCTAAAAAAATGAAACTATCAACTGATAAAAAAAGAAACAGTATGAAGTTAGTTTTCTAAAAAGCGACATAAAACCAATTATAAACAATATTTTGAGTAATTTTCTATTTTATTAAGGATTATAGTGATTAATTAATTTAATCAACAATTTTGAGATGCATCATTAACTTATTTAAAAACTTAGTGTATCATAATATAGTTAAAAATTTAACTTAGAGATAGCTTTAAACTGAAAGCAAACATTGCATTAATAGATTACATTGCATTAAAACAATAGAATGAGTAACTAGATTACATTAATTAAGAACGAGATTATTAAATTAATAATTTTATCGAAACTTAACTTACGGTGATCGTTAAACTGAATGCAAATTAATGTATCACAATGCATTAAAACAATAGAACCAATAGTTGTATATTGTTGTTGTTATTCTAGAATTACGGCCGATTATAGCTAAACGTAGGCTCTAAGCCGAGACGTGGGGTGCCCTCCGTGGGGGTCTTTCTAAGGGGTCCTAACCCGTATTTACGCTGTTTTGGAGAAAAACCACGGAAAACTCCGAACGATTAGGTCGGCGGACGCAACTTGGTTTCGAACCAGGCACCTTCCGTCTCCCAGTTCAGAGCGCTATGCGCTCGGCCACTGATGGGGCCCAATAGTTATATAATTATAGTAAAAAAGTTAACTTACGTTTAGCATTAAACTGAATGCAAATTTATGAAATAAAATCAAAGATGATGGCAGGGATACTAATCTATACTCGACCCAAATTATAAATAGAAATTTACTCAAAAAATTATTGATTATAATCAGTATTATGTCTCTTATTATAAAATTCTAATAAAAATATGTCAATTTTCTGTTACATGTTACAAAAGAACTTGCTGTGACTTTTTTAATCAAATACTCTGATACTGCATGAAAACAGGTTTGTATATTTATTTACATAACTTAGTGTCAAGCAAACTTCCGAAATTCGCCCTTGAAACTAATTTATTATCTTCTGACCATACCCTTAAAAAGTAATGATATCCACATGCAAAAACCCTTAACTGGTTAAAAATTTGTGACGCAGCATTTTACTTTATAGATCTATGAATTTTAAATATGGGTCTTAAAAATAATGATATCAAATTTTGAGTGACGCCCTGCTGAGAATTTTAAAGATTTGTTTTTAAATTCCATTACAGTTACTTTCGTTTTATTTCCTAAAGAAGATTTACGCATTTAAGCAATGCTTTTAATTATGAAATACACTGTCAAATATATCACACTTTCACTGAGTCTATATAGTGTATTCAAATGAATTTATTTCAATAATTTAATTTATCTTTTGCGTCACGCTACCCAAAAGGGCAAGTAAAATTTACGTAAATCTTTAGTTAGTGTCATAGTAACCAAACTAAGTGAAATGTATATGAAAATTATTTCAATAATTTAATTTATCTTTTGCGTCACGCTACCCAAAAGGGCAAGTAAAATTTACGTAAATATTTAGTTAGTGTCATAGTCACCAAACTAAGAGAAATGTATATGAAAATTTTGCTTGCCCTTTTGGATAGCGTGACGCAAAAGATAAATTAAATTATTGAAATAAATTCATTTGAATACACTGTATAGACTCAGTGAAAGTGTGATATATTTGACAGTGTATTTCATAATTAAAAGCATTGCTTAAATGCGTAAATCTTCTTTAGAAAATAAAACGAAAGTAACTGTAATGGAATTTAAAAACAAATCTTTAAAATTCCCGGCAGGGCGTCACTCAAAATTTGATATTTTTAGGACCCATATTTAAAATTTAGATCTATAAAGTAAAATGCTGCGTCACAAATTTTTAACCAGTTAAAGGTTTTTGCATGTGGATAGATATTTCTACCAGGAATTAACAAGGTTGTACGTTGAACGTTTAAACTGTTTTTTGTTTTTTCTCTCTCAAAACATGACTTAGAAACTCTGCGTTTTTTACAACGGATTATAAAATCCGACCAACTTGAATGTAGCTCAACTTATGCAATAAAATACTATAGTTTTTCTGAGATTAAACAGAAACTGACTTCAAATCTATTGTCTAGCAATCGTAATTTTCTAGGTTGCCTCACCTTTCAAATTTATGCTCATCATTAATATGTAGAAAAAATCTGGAAATGCTGTAGCCAGCTTTATTTTTGAGGATTGGGTTGATGTTATATACCTCTACAAACATGTGTTTAGGGGGTGAAATTTGCACTTTGTGTAACTTTATGTGCACTTACTAAATGTGTAACTTACGTTTTCCGATACGGCTTTGTTAATAAAACTCTGAATAGCGAAAAAAAATTCCTACCAGCCCATATTTGATTAATAAAGCTATTACAAATGAGACCACATTAAACAAAGCCTACTGAATTTCGACACAAGTTAATTGTTCAAAAACAATGCATTTACGAATTTTCCCTATGAAAGGGTTGCTTTAAACAAAATGCAGCAATGTAGTATTGGATCCAATAAAGATCATACTGCGCAATTCAACACATGGACAGCTTCCTCAGAAATTGTACTTTTATTTTTCCAAACATTATCAAAAGAATCGTAATGCAACCCTTGAAAAGTGCCTAACCCTCTCGCTGTGCATCCCGCGATTTTTCCACGGGCAACGTAGATGTAGCGATTTCCGCGGGGATGCATTTTTGCCGTCTATTTAACTGTGCAACCCGCTCTTTCCCCGTTCAGGGTTTCATTTCGGATTTCTGTGATGTTTAATTGTTTATTTAGATGCGGGCTAACAGATGGTGTTAGTTGTCTACATTTCTGCGAAATATACGAGAATATTTTGCAACATTTTGGGCACGCTTTTCAAAGCAAGCTTCAAGAAGTACGCAATTTTTGAACCTATTTTGATAAACGAAATACGCAGTGAGAGGACTAATAGCGAATTTTTCTTCAAGACTGGTACGATTTTTCAGCACGTACTTAATAAGACATTACAGAGTCAACTGTATTTTCATCAAATTTTTTAATTTAGTTATTTTTTTGTATGTTTTGAAACACTTAATGCGAACTGTCTAATAAACTTTCACTAAAACGCATTCAGCATGACACATAAAAACTCAGGCTACTAATTACCTTTTCAGTTTCGATACGCAGGTTGTTCATAATAAAAACCTCCAAGAGAAATTTACAGAGAAATCTCAGAACGCTATCACTACTTTGCAGGAATCTTTAATGAGATTATGAAAGGGAGATTAAGACAAACAAAAACAGTTCAAAACAGCACCACCATGTAGTCAAGCACCACCATTGAGGTTTCCTACAAAAGTTTCGCAGCATCAGTAAACTCTGGGAAATATATTCTACGTCTAGACAAGAAATTAGTCCTAGAGAAAAATTTCATCATCATTGTGTTGAATAAAAACCTCTTATAATAAATTTTAAGAAGTGAAAAATGTAAACATGTTAAGCAGTTTTATTTCAGATGGATAAACTTTAAGACTGCACTAAACTTTAAGACTTAAGACCGCAGCATTTTCGGTAAAAATTCTTCAGTGGGGCCATTAGGAAATTCATTTCACTAATATCCTTCTTCCTTGAAAAGTAATGCCAAAAGCATGTTTTTAAGATTTCGAATCATTGATCCAAAATCAAAGAAAATGGGAAAGAATTACTAAAAATGCCTGCAGTAAAAAAGGATTAGTTTAAGTACCGTGCAGTACATTTTTAAAGTGAAAAACAGGTTTTTTTCGGTGCATAATCCAATACACCAATAGGAACAGCGAAAGTGCTTATAATTCAGTTCGGCTTAACTTATTAACCCTCTCTCTCCTCAATTTAAGGATGATGTAATCGCATGCTTTAGTTTATAAATTCAATAAATATGTATGATAAATGTTTCTTTTTTATCAGATTAAAAATTATTCTTAAAAAAAACTAATTTTGATTTGTTTCATAAAGCTTCAAGTGCACTTAAATTTGAAAAAATATTAAAAATGAAATTTTTTAATCAATGAAACCCACAAACATACTATCTGCAAATGTTTTTTTTATTAATCATAATGCATTATGTAACCACTAAAAGAAGACATTAACGTCAGCTTTGTACAAAAGTATAGTACATTTTCTACTAAGGCATCTACCGGGTGTCCAGAAAAGGACTCCCTGATTTCAAAATTAAATATCTCGAAAACAAAGATCGATAGAGGAATGCAGTAAACGGTATGTTTATTGTGGAAGCTGTAAGAATTTTATACAGCACTTTGAAATAATAGTTACAAAAGCTGCTAACAGATGGCGCTGTAATCGCCATACGCAATGCCTAGTATAAATAGTGATCCGAAGCCCAGAGCGATCAGTTCCACTATTGAAGCGTGAAAGGATGTTAGCGTACCGAAGGAAGAGATTAAAACCATGTACTCCATTGAACAATGCGTTTTTCTGGTGCTAGAATACCACGGGTTAAAAGAGTCCTACGGCAACAAGGCGCAGTTTTCAAGCACGATTTAATGTTCCAAAAGGACCCGATGCGAAAACCATTCGTCCGCTCTTCGCCAAATTTCAACGAACAGGCAGCGTAACTGATGATCTAGTGGGGAATGTTGGCCGCAAGCAAACTGCAGTTACGCCTGCAAATGTCGCCACAGTTTCTGGAATTATTCAGCAAAATCCAATGTCATCCGTGCGCAGAATTGCATCTGAGACTGGTTTGAAGCGTTCCAGCACGCATAAAATACTGAGAAAGAGCCTACACATGTTTCCATCCAAAATTCAAACTCACCAGGCCATACCCGTACGAGCTGTGTAACAAAGGGTTGACTTTGCTAATCAGATGCTCACAATGATTGATAGTGAAGGATTTGAAGTTGGCTGCATCTGGTTTACAGATGAAGCACACTTCCACCTGAATGGATTCATGAATGAACGGAACTGGCGATTTTGGGGTTCCGAAATTCCATATTGGTGTGAAGCGAAACCCCTGTGTTCTCCTAAAGTTCCTGTGTGGGCTGCAGTATGCAGTAGAGGCAATATTGGCCCTTTTTTCATTCGAGAAACGGTCACTAGTGAACGTTACGTTGCAATTTTGGAACAATTTGTTGCCACACAGCAAATGTTAGAGTACTGAATGGTTTATGCAAGATGGAGCCCGACCACATCGTACCGTACAAGTGTTTTGCTTTCTTGATGAATACTTCGGGAATCGAGTCATTGTTTTAGAATATCCCAAATTTACTGGTGCAGGCATGGATTGGCCTCCATATTCTCCGGATTTGACTCCCTGTGACTATTTTTTGTGGGGCACATTGAAAGACATTGTCTACCCGAAGCATCCCGCCACGCTGGACGAGCTTGAATCTGCGATCTGTGTGGCATGTGAATCCATTTCTGTTGAGACGCTACGAAATGTGATGGCAAATTTCATTCTTCGTTTGCGCCACCTCTGTAGTGAGAATGGTGAACATTTTGAAAGCATTGTGATGCGATTTTTTGCAAAGAATGTTTTCATACAATTATCTCATTTGTGTATGCTGATAATGAGCTGTACAGCGTACAGCGCCATCTGTTAGCAGCTTTTGTAACTTATTTCAAACTGCTGTATAAAATTCTTACAGCTTTCACAATCAACATACCGTTTACTGCATTCCTCTATCGATTTTTCTTTTCGAGATATTTAAATTTGAAATCAGGGAGCCCTTTTCTGGACACCCGGTATCTAATAGACGAAATTTACATACACGTACAGAAGTCTCTTATTCCCACCTAATAGGAATATAGTCTATGCGAGAAGATTCCACAAATGCACTCGCAAAGACATCTTGCAAGTTTTCGAAGAAGCGAATTTTCTCTATCGGAACAGGGAACGAAGTGATGTATTTCCCCCCCCCCTCCGCCCTAAACGACCAAGATCTTATGAAAAGGTTAAAAGAGAACAATTACCTTAAATGCTTCAAAAATTTTAAAAATAATTTTAAAAATAGCGATATTAATAAGAACTAAAATCAAAAATTAATAATTAGTAATTAAAACAAGAAAAGTGAAAAAATGTGATATAAAAATAACAAGTACAAGAAGTTCTGGGCCTTCTCCGAGTTCGGCAGAAAAGCAAACAAAAAAAACCATCCATTCAAATAAACTAGTCTAGCACATAGCAGTATAGGAACGAATATTTTAAAGAACGGAATCTACCTATGTAGCTATCAAGATTGTAATATACCATGCTTGGTTCTCCGTACCCGTACTGCGTTTTCGGAATTGTCATGCATTGCCTAAATATAGATTTGACGTGAGGGAGATTAAAACAATTAGGTTAATTTTTAAAACCTAAATCATTTATTTGTCAGCTGAATCCTACTTTTTTTAAGTTTCAATTCAGGTTTTTCTCAAGGTTCAGTACTAGCTAGAAGGATTACTATTATTCTGTATATTAGTTTTAGCTACAAAAATAAATAAATAAAAAGACGATTGTGTGCTTAAAAAATTATAGTATCCGAAACGCTCAAATATCTCTCCCACAAATGAGATTGAATAGCCTCATATTTTTAAAGATGTCTTTATGTAAATAATTCGAAATGTCACTGAAGAACATGCTTTATAATACATTCAGTACACCATTTCTTTATTATTTTTCGTAACAGATCTACTCATCACTCAATTCCCATAGTCTAATGAAACATGAGTGACAATTTTATTTTTAACACTGCGCAAGGGTTTATGATGACGTAAAAATATATATTATAGTAACAATCTTTGAAAATCACCATACAGGAAGCCTTTGCAGTGACTGTATGCTATTAACTACAATCAACATTTAAAAAATGACTTTTAAATTTCGTTGTAAAACCGTTCATTGTGTGCATTGAGACGCCTTCGACGGGACGCGAATCTTCCTAGTTTCGGAATACTTTGGAGAAAGGACTTAAGAAATCCACGGCGTACTCACGTTAAATCTGAAGGAAACTACCCCAAATTAGTCAGATCGTAAGTCACGCAGTGGATCAGAAACCTGGACCTTCACATGTTCAGTATCTCGTTGGTTCAAAAACAGCATCGCGTTGTTATTAAGATAATTTTTTCTGGATTTGTTTACATTTTAGAGCAAAGTACTTTAAGTTTTGTTTTTATGTTCATGCACGATATTTATTTTTAACTCTGGTATCTTAATTAAAACAGTGACTACTAATTGCTTCTAAAGGGGGAAAATACTTTAAAAAAGCTAAGCACACAGATTTATTTTTTAATTTCAACAATCAATTAATGATCCTAGACATTAGAGATCATTATTTTTATTCTAATTTCCTTTTTTGCAGAAACGAAAATTTTCTAGAAATACACTTGAGAGCCGTAAAATCCCCCATTACGTGTAATCTTATAAGATTAAAATAAAAATGAAGCTTAAAAATTAAAGACTTCCAGTTTAAATACTTAGAAACCAAAAGAAATTCTTTTTCAACAAAATGAACAACACAACTATCCACATTTAAGTAATAGCATTTTATTTCAAACGAAAGCTAAAGTGCAGTTAAAAAGTTCAATGAACCGAAAAAACATGAAAAAAAGGGCAAATGGGGAGGATTTTGAGAAAATTGATAAGGGTTCTGAGCCGATTTATTTGACTTATCTTACATGCAATCTACTTCCCAATTTCTAAACACAATTTGCAGTAATTTTCATTTCCTTAATTTGGCAAAGTGAGATTATTTGAGAAATGTTAAGTTTCAGGCCTTCAATAAACAAGGGCAGTTTATTATTTTTATGCATCAATGAGAATTTAATAAATCAAATATATTAGTAAAATGCAAAATTATTTTTGGTAGCATATAATTGCAATTGTAGCATTTTGAAGGACCATATTATGGCCACATACCAGTGTCATTATAAATGTTCTACAAGTAAGCGATTTAAGGGTATAAATATATTGACGTTGTAAAGAAGGTCAATTATAACAGATCAACATTACGTGCATAACATTTTATGTTTACTGTTGCACACAATCTCAGTATTGCAATATGGAAATAGTGAAAGTAATTACTTAGGCTATTTTGAATTCTAAATTATCGTTGTGAATAAAACTCAGGTGGAAAAGTAACCACATATTGTTTCATTTAAACACATCTTTGTGATGAATGACTAAGACGTGAGATGATTTAAAAACTATTTAAAAAGACTTTACAAAAAGACATTAAAAATACAGTCTGGTGATGGCCAGCGATTAAAAAAAATTTACAAGAGCAGTAGGGTAGATGTGGAGTGACACACCATAGATACTAACACAGAATTTGGCTTTGACGAATGAATAATTTACTTGGTAGTACTAACAAGCGCCAATTACAGAATTTGACATTTAGACCAACGAGGTTAAAGTGGATAATTTCGAATGCAATTGCATGTCATGAAAAAATTGAAATAACCTATGCCAAAACAAAAGTTAACACTGAGGGATGAGAACACATTACAAATTACAAACTGGTGTTTGTGGATTAAGGCCGATCGACTGCACTAGGGACCTAGGCCTATAGGGTAAATGCCCCCTTGGGAGACTTTCTAAATGAACCTAGCCCGTATTTACGCAAGGCTTCATCGGAGAACGGCTAAGTCGGCAGGCGCGACTGGGGTTTGAACCTGGCACCTCCCGCCTGCCAGTTTCGAGAGCAGAGCGTATCAAATTTACAAACTGGAGGAAGAAAAAACGATTTTCCTATCAAGTGTTGCCCCTAAGACTGCTGTGAAAAGAGCTATTGTATAAGGCGGAGAGAGATAAGAATTTTGAAAGCCAAAGAAGGAATGAAAATGAGATCAGAAACAGAAATGTTAAAGTGCTCGATATTGCATAGAATAAATTTAAAAACAAATTATAGAGAATATTAAATATGCAATCTGCATCACAGAAATCAGCACAAAGTCTTCATCATTTACAACAGGCAGGAAGTAGTGTTTTAGGAGAATTGGTTTCAAAAATAGAAAAAAAAAAAACAATTAAAATCATTCTGCATGGCTAGTATACTACTAATCTAAAATCGTTTCATTGAAAAAATATATTTTTTAAACCCCTACTGGTAAAAGAAATAACATGGCGGACAAACTTAAAACGAATCCCTTTTCCATAGTAAGCGTAGCCATAAGCTAAAACAAAGTAAATTTTTATCTATCTTGTGCCACTCCCTCCAATATGGATGATCGGTAGAGACATTTGAAAATCCTCAGCCGATGAGTCTTAGGATCAAAACACTCCAGTAGGTCCAACAGATTGCTACATTTTTGTTCGAAAATTCTCAACATGCAATCCTTCCTCAACTGTTATTAAAATTTTTGGTGCATCCGGAAGCTAGCTGTACAGCTACTCGAAAACATTCAACAGTGGTTCCAAATTTTCATCAAACTAACACAAATCTCTTAAAAAAAACAACCAACGTTTCAAATTGCACTAACATACACAACAGAAATTATACGAAAAAGTCAATTCTTTCAGTAACAGTTCGCAGATCACAAAGTTTTAGATGATTTTGGGAATACCTCTAAAATGTCTGTTAAAATTTTGTACGATATTCTCCGCAGAAATATTTCATGTATTTAACGAACATTAATCATTGACACTATTCAGCTTATGTTTATAGTAGTTAAGGGAAATTAACTTACCCCTCTTCACGTAGAGTTTAGAAACCATATCAAGTTTATCAAACTTGGATTTAAAATATCTTGGGTAAGAAACCCCGCCGTTATTTAGCATCTTTTCGTTACTACTGCTTATCATCCTTTCATTGTTACTATTTAGCACTTTCTCACACATCTTAATACAATTGGTTATATTGCTGTAATGCTGCATTGTGAAAATCTGTTTTAACAATATGTGCAGAAATTACTAACGGTATGACGACCCAGGTTTTCAACAAGTGGATATATTTTTTTTCGAGATGAATTTGCTAGACTTGTGTGCTTCGAGTATTTTGCCCTCCATTCAGGTAACATTTTTGGCCGCGTTGGAAAGCGATGGAACTCCTGAATACGGAGAACTTCCTTTAGAAGTTCTGAAATGAGGGCGCGTTCGATAATTCACCGGTCATGCACCGGTTCATGACCAGAGAGCTCGAAAAAATGCTTTGTGAAAAGTGTATTTTTTTCTGAAAACCCTATCATTTGAAATAATAGTGATAGTTATAGTTTACTAGCTGAAGAACCCGTTCTTCGCACGGGAATGAATGGACTTTTTGATATTAATATTTGTTGTGATTACTATTTATTGTAATAAAGAGATATAGCAAAATGGATATCGCGTTATATTGTGTTCAATAATCATGCATACTGAATTTCAAGGCAATCGTTTTTACGGTGCAGAGGCGATCCGGCGTAGCACAATCTAGTGGCGAGTTTTAGCAAAACGGATACGGCAAAAATATTCTTCGCATTCAGATATCGATGTATACGAATTTTCATGACGATCGGCTGAATAGTCTTGAAGTTCATGTGTTGACGCGACATCTAGTGTCAAGTTATAGGAAAATGGATCGTGCCAAACTCTTCCCCGTGTTCAAATATCTATTTATACCTATTTTCATAGCGATTATTCGCACAGTCAAGAAGTGATACACTGCAGGGCCATCTAGTGGTTAATTAAAGTAATGATTTGCTACAGCGCCGTCATGTGGCGAGTTATAGCAAAATGGATAACGCCAAAATATTCTTATTGTTCAAATAGCTATGTATACTGATTTTCATAGCCACCGTTTGAATGGTCAAAAATTTGGCCTGCTGCAGCGTCATCTAGTGGCGAGTTAAAATAATAATGCATTGCAGTGCCATCTAGTGGTGAGTAACATCAAAAGTAACGCAGTTAGAATATATTGTTCGTTCTCAAATGTGTAAGTATAAAAAATTTTATGCCGATCGGTCGAACGGTATAGAAGTTGATGCGTTGCAGCGCTATTTAGCGGTAAGTTACAGCAAATGGATAGTGAAAAATATTCTCCGTGTTCTAATATTCGCGTGTACCAAATTTCATCAAAATTTGTTGGACGATATTTGCATAGCAAACGGCTAAACGGAATAGAATTCGACGTTCTGCTGCGCCACCTACTGAAAAGTTAGAGGAAAACGGATAGCATAAAAACCTTCTCCATGATAAAAGACTTAGGTGAACCAAATTTCATGGTGATCGGTGAAACGGTGCTGGAGTTTTTCAACCTCCTACACAGATACCAACATTCATTTTTATCTATAACCAGTCTTATTATATGTATATACCAGTCTCAAGTAAAATCCAGTTTCAAATCTAAGCCTCGCCAAAGTGCCAGCATACGCCATTTTGCAAGAGTTTTTTCAGGGAATCATTCGAAGCATTGACTTAGCAGCAATCAAAATGGGAAATGGTTCGACCGCCAGGCATTTATTTGAAAAGTGGAATCCCTTAATACAGCCGCATTTTTTAAATTATCAACTATAACATGTTTTATTCATCGTTACCTCGATGTACTAAATGCGAAGATTTCAATTTTCTGAAATTTGGCGGATTTCCCCCAAATTAAATCAATGTACTCAATTGGCGAGAATTCTGAAGCTACATCGCTTGAAATGCCCTAATAACTGCATTATTTCTGCACGGATAGTTAAAATTTAATGCTGTATTCTAAGAAAACGTATACACTTGTTTTCAAAAATGCTATTTCCTTAAGCTCTCGGTAAATTGAGCCAAAAAGCCTAAAACTGTGCAAACCGCTAGAACTCACACTCTAAAAATCGGCCTATCAGCCATTTTATTTTCGCCAAACTAAAAAAAATTACATATTAGTCTCGGACATCTTCGATCCTCATTGTTTTGCGTATAAAACATTTCATTCCTGCTCTCATTTCTTATGCGCACACGATATTATAATTAAAAAAAAATAACCTAAAAAAATAAACTAAAAAAATCATTATTATTCTTTTATTTTTACTTTAAGAATTTAAAACATTTTATTCGGCAAAATCGCCACACATGGCAACCATGATGCTTATTTCACACACTTTTTTCACTACAGGGGTTAATATTACGTAAAGCTTTCTGCGTGGAGAACATAAAAAATCTCTTAAATTCCGGGAACGGAAATTAAGGGAACCCTTCAGGAGGAAAACGTTTTTAAGTGGAGTTTCAAAGTTTTAAAGTGGACTATCATTTATTCTATATTATTTTACATATCTGTGTAAAATTTCAGGCTGACAGGTCCATTTTTGTGGAATTGTATACTACCCAAATCAACAAATTGACAAACAGAATTTCATTTTTATTTATAAGATAACCTACGCTTGTTTTTAAAAATACCCTCTCATTAAATTGCGCCAAGCGCTAGAATCATAGAAAATCTGACACACTTTCAGATTTTTAAATACGCACTAAAGTGCTATATATAAAAAGAGTTATAATCCATGGGTCTTCCCTATTTTCATTCCTTCTTTCATTAAGTTGGAAAGTGTATCATTATTCATGAGTGTGATTAAACAAAATTAAAATTGATATTTCTAACATCCTTTTTTCTGGATGTAATACATTAGATGCATAAAAGCTGCTCTGAAAAATGCACAATTCCAACTGAATGAAAATTTCAAAAACTTATCCGCAGGTGTATTCATAACCCAAATAGCAGACGATTAAATTACGATAAATAGCGCCAAGCGTTAGAATCCTCCTCAAAATCGCGAGAATGCTGAAGATAGATCGCTTGAAATCCCTTAATAACTGCATTATTTTCGCAGGGATCATTAAAATTTAACACTGTATTCTAATAAAACCTTTGTACTTGTTTTCAAAAATCCGTTTCCTTAAGCTCTCAGTAAATTCGCCAAGCCGGAAACTGTGCAAACCGCTAGAACTCACTTTCTCGGCATTTGAGCCATTTTATTTTTTCGCCAAACTAAAAAATTTTAACATAGTAGCCTCGGAAATCTTCAATTCTTATTGTTTTGCGTATAAAACATTTCATTCCTGCTCCGATTTCCCATGCACACGATATTATAATTTAAAAAAATATAACCTTACGAATATAAACTAACAAAAAAAAATCATTATTATTCTTTTATTTTTACTTTGAGAATTTAAAACATCTTATTCGGTAAAATCGCCACACATGGCAACCACGATCCTTATTTCACACTTTTTTCACTACAGGGGTTACAATTACGGAAAACTTTTTGCGTGGAGAACATAAAATATCTCTTAAATTCCGGGAACGGGTGGACTTTCAAAGTTTTAAAGTGGACTATCATTTATTCTATATTATTTTACATATCTGTGCAAAAATTCAGGCTGATAGGTCCATTTTTGTGGATTTGTATACAACTCAAATCCACAAACAAACAAATAAACAAACAAACAAACAAACAAACAAACAAACAAACAGAATTTCATTTTTATTTATAAGATATTATATTTGTAAATTTTCATCAGAGGGTGCATGCGTAAACGACAAACTTGTTGCACGAGTTTTCGTAAGAAAACTGGAATGTGTGTGTTTAGTGCTATCAGTAGCTATATCAGTTTCTTCTGCCTTTATGAACAACTTCAGTTTATTTAGTTTCGTTGCCTAGGAGACGTGTTTGTTTAAAATTCGCGTCTGTTGTTATTTCTGCTGAGGAGAGTTTTTAGTACATAATATAAAATCAACAGGATTTTTAAAAGAAAGAGTGGCCACAATTGAAGTGTACAGATCAAAATTCAGAAATTTCAACTTAATTTTTTTAAAAGTATTTAGCAAGAGAAGTTCAAAATTCGCTAATAACGATTTAAATCAACTTCAGTCTCAACACCAAACTATATGCATTTTTGAATTTACTAAAATGTAAAATACAAGAAAATTGTCACCTTTGAAAAAATATGTACCTTCGTTGCAGTTTCAAACGCATGCATGAATTTCCTCCTTGAAAAAATAATATTTGCAGCTCCTGCAAACGTAAAATATTTTTCAGAATAACATCCTTTTCCATAACAACGGACGTCATTTCAAAATAAAAACAACGTGCATCTTCTCAGCAACTGGATGAACCTGCTCCGTACTCAGTTTACTTAGTTTAAAACTAACCGCACTCAGTTTTGTATACGAACGCTCTAGTTAATAAACTGAATACACTCAGTTTCGTTTACGAACGCTTTAGATAGAATCTCGTTGCACGAGTGTAACTCGTTTGACGTTTACGAATGCGGCTATCTTCTGACAAAGGATAAACAGACAACACAGTTGCTTTTATAAATACATAAGCTCTTGAAAAAATCAGTTCTTTATCCCACATTTAAAATACTAATCTTTCTTTAAAAATTATAAAAAAATAATTCGGTAAAATCATTTGCCTGAAATTTTAATACGTTCGCCACGGTTCACAAGATAACAAGTGATAGTCACGAGTGTAAGCTAAATTTCTTATGTAAGTTTTGTTAATAACTAATTACCCCATTTGTGCCCAGATATTTTTGCGATTTTCTTCGATGTTTGCTAATAGTCTAAGAGCCAGCGATCGCCAGACCTTCGTCATAGTATAAAAGCTAAAACTTTCTCTGCGCATACCCCCCAACAGAGGTAGGAACAATTGGCCACTATAAAGTTTGGATGATCGTGGCTTTGGCAACTAACAGGTGGCAAAGTTGTATAAAATTGCCATAAATTTCCGTCACTTCATAAAGCTTAATTTTTTATATGTTCTTCTTTGCAGTACTAGAAATCACTTTATCCCTTGCCAGACACTTTTCTATCGTGGCAAACCCCAGCCAGACAATCTCAAAGTCATGGAAAATATTGTAGTTCTATTTTCGTCATTTCATAAAGTGTGATTTTTTTATATGTTCTTCGGCGCAGTACAAGAAGTCACTTTATTCCTTCCTAGACACTTTTGCATCGTCGCAAACTCCCGCCAGGCAATCTCAAAGTCATGGAGTCGGATTTATCGGATAATTTATTTATATAGAATTATTTATGAGTTAAAAAAATAAAAATTATTCACTATAATTTCCATCACACCACATGACTTTCTTGAACGTCTGTTATATTATAAATATTTTCGGTGCATTTCATCTAAACTTATTTTGTTTGAAAGACATAAAATACTGCAGTAATAATAAGGTTTAGCGATTTCTAGCCAAATATATCTGATATCTCCAAGCTGGCAAGGGATAAAGTGATTTCTAGCACTGCGAACAACATATAAAAAAAGTAAGCTTTATGAAATGACGAAAACAGAATTACGTTTTCCATGACTTTGAGGTTGTCTGGCGGGGGTTTGCCACGATGGAAAGGTGTCTGGCAAGGGATATAGTGATTTCTAGTACTGCGAAGAAGAACATATAAAAAAAATTAAGATTTATGAAATGACGAAAATTTTTGGCAATTTTTATACACCTTTGCCACCTGTTACCTGCCAAAGCCACGATCATCCAAACTTTATAGTGGCCGAATTTTCCTACCTCTATTGGGGAATATGCGCTGAGAAAGTTTCAGCTTTTATAGTATGGCGAAGGTCTGGCGGCCGCGGGCTCTTGCTCTATAATACCAGAAGTAATAGATAAATTTCTCATGTCAACTTCTGAAACAAGGGATGATTTTTTTTAAAAATCACTATGTATAAATTTGAAAATATGGCAATTTTTGCTTACAAATGTAATTATTTTAAAATGAATTATTTCATCACATGATACGAGCACATTTAGAACTGTAAGACAATATTTAAAAAAAAGTTTGTGAAGCAGACATGTTACAGTTGGAGCCCGGTTTCATAATGATAAATTATTGCTCGGCCATACCACAGATCCTGGACTGGGCAAGGTAGACTCAGCTCTTCATCCGTTGAGTGTATCAGTAAAATGAGAGCCATTTATATCTGTATTTTAAAATATTTTGTGGAGTTGAGGTTCAATGCTCGTGAATCAAGGCTATTAAAAATAAATAACGTTTTCGACTGATAGCGAAAATGCCATCCCCAAAAAGGGACACTAGGATTAAATGGGTTAATAAAACAGTGAGATTACTAGCATCAAATTTATTATTAAAGAAATTTAAATAGGAAAACACATTAATGCTTATATAACTTTTGCGACTGACAAATTTTGTGACCGTCTTTAAAAAAAGGACGATAGGTGACACGAAGTTTCAAATTTGATGCTGTAATTTTAAAACACGTTCATTGTCGGAATAGACTACAAGCCAAATTTCTTATGTTAATTTCCCAAATGAAATATAGTTTTCAATAATAAATGATTCATGCCATGGGTAATAAAATTTTCACATATTTCTTTTAAACTGCGTGTTTTTCGAAAAACTAATTAGTTATTCACAAATTATAGATAGATTTTGCGTGATCGTCACCGAACGTGTCTAAAATTTAGGCATTTAATGGTTAATACTCGGTGGTTTCCATCTGAAACCACCCATTTCGGACACTTTCACCATTATTCACAAAAATGTACAAGCATTAGTCCAATTTCTACTTCTGTTTAGCATAAAGTTATTCTTTTCACAAAATACTCACAGATAACAAAAAAGTAGTTTGAATTTTCGTCATTTTTATAGGTTCATTTAGGAAAAGTTTTGTTGTAGTTGTTAACATGTTATATCGGATTTGTGTGCTTTGCTCAACACCCGCTAATAAATCCTCGTCAGAAGGACAACACGGTGGGGTTGGTCTCCATGGAGGGTCTTTCTAAGGATCCTAACCCGTATTTACGCTATGTTTCGGAGATAACCACGGAAAACTCCGAAGGGTTAGGTCGACAGACGCGCGATGGGACCTGAACCCCGGATCTTCACACTTCGCCCATCTACCATTTCCAGTGACATAACCACTGTGCCACGGTGAGGCAGGAAAGGTTTTAAATCGTTTTATATACTCGTCGTTGTTACAAGTTGAGAGGATCAAAGTATTTAACAGAAACAGCTGAGAGAAATAAGCCATAGTTTCAGAGGCGTATTGTCTTGACTAGCTGGACAAGCTGTGAAGCTCAACAAATATCACTTTTCTTATAAATATTAGCTTATTATGCTTGATTTAATATATTTAAATCATTCCGCTACGAAGGAAAAAAATATCCTCATTGGTTGGAAAAAATTGGCAGAAAATTCCTATTTTCTTCTTGACTGGATTGAGATAGCTGACTTTCAGAACCCAACTTAAGCTACTACGTTGTGACCATATTTCACATTAACAGTGCTTATGTTAGCCCATTTCTGACTTTCATCGATTTTTGCTAATACCAGCAATAATTGATAAATTTATGATCTCAACTTTTAGGACAAGGGATGATTTCTTTTAAAATCATTATGTATAAAAATTTAAATGTTAACATCCTACTTGGCCATGTTACAATATTTTGTGGAGTTGAGATTCAATACTCGTGAATAAAAGCTTGGACAAATATATAACGTTTTCGACTGATAGCTAAAATTTCGTTCCTAAAAAGGGACACTATGCAGGCACAAATGGGTAAGCAGTGCTACGGGATATTTGGAGGTTAACCTTGCGTTCTGTTGTAGCGCACACCCCAAAATACCCAATACGAAATCTAGTGAGTAAGAAACAAATACTTAGCGATAGGAAATTTAACTTTCTTGAAACGTGTGTAGCCAAACTAACACAATTTATCCAACATTACCTATGAGAAGGGAAAAAAAAATTCCTTTAATTTTAAATTCATAATGACTTTCCTTTGTGGCTAGTGTCAAGTCTTTTTGTGTATTTAAAAAAAAAAATACCAGTGCATCAGCTACCGAATTAAAGGCATCAGTTACCCCTTGAAAACTTTCAAAGGTTAGCCTGAAGATGAGTCAGAATCTTCCAAGGGTGGTCAGAATATTGTAAAAGTGTTTTCCGCAAATTTCAAGTGTTTTCTTGAACAGGCTAAAACTACTTCTTGTAAATTCAAATCCAGCCAATAAAAAAATAAAAAAACTGATTTACAAGCAAACACTCAAACTGTAGTAGAGCTCTTGCCTTTGGAACAACCATCCATGGAACGTCCTAACAGTGGGTGCATTCGTAAACGACAAACTCGTTGCACGAGTTTTCGTAAGAAAACAGGAATGCGTGTGTTCAGTGCTATCAGTTTCTTTTGCCTTTTAAGGCCTTATTCACCAAACATTTGACACAGGGATTAATCCTAAAACGCGTGTTAAAGTCATATCCTATCGATTACTTTAGCACGCGAGTTCGGATTAATTCGCATGTCAAGTGTTTCGTGAATAAAGCTGTAAGAAAAACTTCAGTTTATTTAGTTTCGTCGCCTAGGAGACGCGTTTGTTTACATTTCAAGTCTGTTATTTTTGCTGAGGAGAGTTTTTAGTACATACTCAATATACAATGAACAAGACTTTTTAATGCAAGAGTGGCTATAATTGAAATGCACACGTCAAAATTTATAAATTTCAACGTAAACTTGCATTTTTTCAAAAGCATTTAGCAAGAGAAGATCAAATTTCGCTAATAACGGTTTCAATCAGCATCAATGTCAACACTAAAAATATGCATTTTTAATTTACTAAAATGAAAAATACAAGAAAATGATTACCTTTGAAAAATTCTGCAACTTCGTTGCAGTTTCTAGCAGCTTCAGCAAACGTAAAATACTTTTCATAGCAACATACTTTTCGTAACTACGGACGCCATTTTCTACCAACAGCGTGCTGCAAGTGTGTCCTCTCATTAACTGGATGAACCTGCTCCGTGCACAGTTTACTTAGTTTGAAACTAACCGCACGCAGTTTTGTATACGAACGCTCAAGTTATAAACTGAGTGCGCGAAGTTTCCTTTACGAATAGCTTATATGGAAACTCGTTGCACGAATGTAACTCGTTTGACACGGGCGCGTTTACGAGTGTGGCCAAGCATAGCATTCGTACATCTCCCCAAAATGTATTTGAAATAAAGACAGCTTTATTATATCGATTTAATAAATAATTTACCGTTTTTTTCTCAAGTTACGTAACTCAATAGATCATTGATGACGTATACTTTAAAGTTATAATTCAGTTTCATTTAAAATCAAGTTATTCTAGAAATCAATGTAGTAAATTTGTCGTACACTTAAGCAATTTTTGAAAAGAGTGTTCCAGGAAATAATCTCACCCCACTGAGTGAAATTTGACCTTATATAAATGTGGGATCAGGTTAGTCCCTGACTCCAATAAACGTACTGGTTTTATTTAAAAACGAGATATTTCATGATCTAAAAATGCATTGCAACAAGTTTCACGCACAAAATTATTAATTACGCTAAAATAAAAAAATTGGTTGTGCTATAGATTTTGCGTGTGGAAACAGCGTAAGTGCTGTATTAGCCAAAAGGGCTTATTGGATGATTAAAAATGGTCATAGATGATTAGAAAGTTTTTTTTATTAGTTATATTTTATTTATTGACTATCAATTGGGATAAGCTTACTACAAACGGGGCTCTTTGCCGTGATGTACGGATTAATGTTGTGTAAAGTGGTTAGATGTTCAATCATTGAATAATCCAAGGAACTGTGAATAGAAATTTTATTATATCTTAAAAGGGTAAAATCATACGCTATGTAAGCACAGCGATAGCCGCTGGAGTTGTGTGACGCAAAAGGCTGTGACATTCAGAAATAGAGGAAGCGCACTTGATTTTTACGATTATTTTCCCGAGATGCACCGCAGATGCAGAAACGTAAACAAAATGGTGATTTAGGAAAACCAAATATTTTTAAAAATTGAGCTATTTAAAGTAAAAATAACAAAGTATTAAAAACAAAAGAGGAAGTGCCCCTCGAAAATATGCTAACGCTGGCCCTTTGCGAGACCCAAAAAAATATCAGTTGGTACGGCCATCGATTTAGGGGGTTCCCTCGAAAATATGTTAAAGCTGGCCCTTTGCGAGACCCCAAAAAACATCAGTGGGTCCGGCCATCGCTTTAGTGGGCCCCCTGTAAAATATGCTAACGCTAACCCTTTGCGAGACCCAAAAAAACATCGGTGGGTCCGGCCATCGCTTTAGGCGCCCCCCTCGAAAATATGCCAACGCTGGTCCTTTGCGAGACCCATAAAAAGCATCAGTGCAAGTAAAAGCAATCATCATTATCATCAAAAGCAAGTGCATCAGTAAAAGCAAAATTTGCTAACGCTGGCCCTTTGCGAGACCCAAAAAATACATCAGTTTGTCCGGCCATCGCTTTAGCGGGCCCACTTTAAAATATGCTAACGTTGGCCTTTTACGAGACCCCAAAAAACTTCAGTGGGTCTCCGGCCATCGCTTTAGGGGGCCCCTTCGAAAATACCCTAACGCTGGCACTTTGCTAAACAAAAAACACCAGACTACCATCTACACCCTCAAAAAGAAAGTATTTGAGAACGCACAACTCAACAGAAACATGAGAAGTTATAATTATATGTAACATGTAACCTAATTCATATTTCATAATAAATAATTTTTAACGTATGAAACAAACGTAAGAAGCTTCACTTGTACTTGAATGCTTTCTTTTTGACAGGGTATAGTTATCGTCAACTGCACAAGTTGAAGCAACTTAGAATTGCTAGATTACGAAAAAACGAAAAATAGCAATAACACATGCGCATAAACGCAAGTTAACAGCTTTAGTGACGTCAAATTCAGCAAGCGAATTCGTTACATTCCTTTGTGTACGTCACACAGTAGGTAGAATAAAAAATAACAATTACGCATGCGTGAAAAGGCAAGAAATTTCGGATCTTTCAGCAGGTTGAACAGGAACGGACAGGTTGAAAGAAGGCATGCCATCTTGACTCCAGTCCAGTCAAAACTTTCTAAAGAAGACAGTTCACAAGTGGTACAAATATGTAGCCGACGAACAGAGAATTATAAATAGTTCTTCCAAAAGAAGTACGAAATTTACCGCTTTTGAATTACTGACAGAAATTAAAATGAAATGCAAAAATGACTTGAGAATTATATATATATTAGAAGATGAATATATGAACTACATGATGAACGAACGAGAAAATATGAGAAAAGAAGCGAGGAAAAACATCATGAAAATTCAAGAGGAAAATAGGAAACAATTTAATAAGCGTAGAAAGAAATCAAAGAATATAAAGTTGGTGATATAGTCGAAATCAGAAGTACTCAATTGGGTTCAGGCTTAAAGCTGAAAGAAAATTATCACTGCCAAACGACCGCTACGAAGTAGAAAAGGTAGGGAATCATGAAGGTCGAAACAAAACATCCAGTGCTGCAGAATGTATGAAGCATGGCTCCCTAGGATCTCAAATACAGGCTGTCAGAAAAACTCCGTTTTTGCGTACGAGCAAAGTTTCACCCCTTCCCCGATTTGGCGTTAGTGACTGACCCTATTACTGTTGCTAACTCTGTCGGCGAAAAAGTGAGTCAAATCAAAGTTAAAAGTAGCCAGAAATGGCTAAAAATGTTTTCAAGCAGAGAAAAAAAAATAAAAATTCTTTAGCGCTTACTTTTAAGAGCCGTTGCAGAAGCAAATCGGGCAGGTCAATGGGAAAAATGTTCCCATCACCATCCCAGAATTTCATGATTTTATTTTATTGTGTTGCCTTACCCAAGGAAAGAACAAATCTGAAATATTTTTGATTTATCTCTTTTAGTTTTGGAGTTATGGGGTGTCAAAGTACCCCAGAGGAACAACGTCGAATTAATTTAGGGTCATTTTTGTCCCTTTATTGTCTCGACTGTGACTGGCTAAGAGTTGCTTCAGAGAATTATTTCATTTTATCCTATAATAGACCTTGTATATTAACATCTCAAATTGAAAATTCATTCGAAAATTGTCAGAGCCCCAAATTAGGGCCCCCAAAATACCCCCAATTTTATAAAAAATCAGTTTTAAGAATGCTTTAAATCTTGGCTCTGGCGCGATACAGAAACAATGTTTGCACAGTGCAGTTATATATCTTCATATAAAGTGAATCCAATGTTAAAAATTTTTGAAGGTCCCCAGGGCTCCCCGGTATGGGGCCCCAAGCATGGTCTTTAGCGCTAATTGGTTCGGCTGCGAAGCATTGGTACAGCTGAAGCCGACTTCCCACAGGAGAACTATTGACATGGAGATGCAGTATTAACATAGTAGTTCGATATTATGAAAAAACATTTCTTGAAGTTAAAACTGTTTCCAAGAAAAATCCCAAAAAGTACCGCCCTATTTGGGACATTCCACTGACACGCATGAGGGCATTTCGGCGTTACTTTTAGAAGTTTAATCGACAGTGTCAATATTGAAAATTAACTTATTCTTCATATATCTCAAATATATCCTCCATATATCACAAATAGTTATTTTACAGGGGCACTCATAAGAATTACATTACGCTGTATGGGGATCTCTGTAACTACTGAACCGATCCGAAAATTTTTTTCACTGATGGAAAGCTACACTATTCCTGAGTAATATAGGCTACCTTTCAGCATGCAGCATAACTAGTTCTTTTACAGGGACACACAAAAATTCTAGCACATGACGCTATATGGATATCTCTGTAACTACTGAATCGTTTCTAAAAATCTTTTCACTGAAAGCTACACTATTCGTGAATAACATAGGCTAAAATTCATGCATGTAGCATAATTTACAGGAACACTCAAAATAATTCGTAAACATTGCAGTAACTGTCTCCATTCGCCAATAATTTATTCACATTTTTGAACAGTGCATTTACATATCTTCATATAAAGTGAATCCAATGTTAAATATTTTTGAAAGTGCCCAGCTTTGCGGCCTCTACCTTCCAGTCATTTTAAGAGACATCGCAAGAGCAAATGAGGTAAAAAAAAAAAAGAAGAAAGTTTCAATCACCATCTCAGAATCTCATGATTTTTTTTTCTTGTGTTGCCTTACTCAAGGAAAGAACACATCTGGAATATTTTTGATTTAGCTCTTTTAGTTTTGGAGTTATAGAGGCATCAAAGTACCCCAGAGGAGTGATGAATTTAGGGCCATTTTTGCCATTTTACTCTCTCGAGTGTGATTTGCTCTGAGATGCTCCAGAGAATTATTTTTAATCTGATTATATACCTTGAATATTAACATCTAAAACTGGAAATTCATTTGAAAATAGGCAGAGCCCCCAAATAAGCCCCCCGCCCCAAATATCCCCAATTTCATAAAAAATACAGTTTTAAAGAATGCTTTAAAACTTGGCTCTGACGTGATACAGAAAAAAAAAATTCCCGGGCCCCTCGATACGGGGCCCAAACATAGTCCTTAGCGCTAATTTATGCAATTTCGAAGCAAAGGTACAGCTGGCTATGACTTCACACATGAGAACTATTGGCATGGAGTTGTAGTTTCAACATTGTAGTTTCATATTATGAAAAGATATATTCTTTTATTACTGTGTTAAATTTTTCTTGAAAACGGGGATGCTTTCAAAAAATATACCGTGAGGCCCTGGGCCCTTTAAAAATTTTTAACATTGGAGTTACTTTATATGAAGATATATAATTTCACTGTTCAAAAATTTGAATGGAGTTTAATAAAATCTGAATAAAATTTGAACAAATTTGAATGGCGACTACAGTGGCACTACAATGTTTACGAATCATTTTGAGTGTTCCTGTGAATTATGCTACATGCATGAATTTTAGCCTATGTTACTCAGGAATAGTGTAGCTTTCAGTGAAAAGATCTTTAGAATCACTGTTCAAAAATTTGAATGGAGTTTAAGAATAAAATTTGAATAAATTTGAGTGACGAATGGAGACAGTTACGGCAATGTTTACGAATTATTTTGAGTGAATTATGCTGCATGCATGAATTTTAGCATATGTTATTCAGGAATAGTGTAGCTTTCAGTGAAAAGATCTTTATAATCGATTCAGTAGTTACAGAGATGTCCATATAGCGTCATGTGCTAGAATTTTTGAGTGTCCCTGTAAAAAAACTAGTTATGCTGCATGCTGAAAGGTAGCTTATATTACTCAGAAATAGTGTAGCTTTCCATCAGTGAAATTTTTTTTCGGATCGGTTCAGTAGTTACAGAGATCCCCATACTTATGAGTGCCCCTCTAAAATAACTATTTGTGATATATGGAGGATATATTTGAAATGTATGAAGAATAAGTTAATTTTCAATATTGCCACTGTCGATTAAACTTCTAAAAGTAACGCCGAAATGCCCTCATGCGGCCAGTGGAATGTCCCAAATAGGGAGGTACTTTTAGGATTTTTCTTGGAAACACTACTACTTACTTTGGGAGTTGTACCTAAAAGAAATGTTTTTTCATAATATAAAAATACTATGTTAATGCTACATCTCCATGTCTATAGTTCTCTTGTGGGAAGTCGGCTTCAGCTGCACGAATGTTTCGAATTTGCGTAAATTAGCGCTAAGGACCATGTTTGGGGCCCCGTACCGGGGGGACCTGGGGCCCTTCAAAAATCTCTAACATTGGATTCACTTTACATGAAGATATATAACTGCACTGTGCAAAAATTTTTTCTGTATCGCGTCAGAGCCAAGATTTAATGCATTCTTAAAACTGTTTTATGAAATTGGGGGTATTTGGGGGGGGCCCTAATTTGGGGCTCTTCGATTTTTTCAGCTCTAATTTTCGAATGAATTTTCAATTTGAGATGTGAATATACATGGTATATTATATGAAAAAATTCTCTGAAGCACCTCTGAGCCAGTCACAGTCGAGACAATAATGTGGCAAAAATGGCCCTAAATTAATTCGACGTTACTCCTCTGGGGTACTTTGACCTCCCATAACTCCAAAACTAAAAGTAAATCAAAAATATTTCAGATTTGTTCTTTCCTTGGGTAAGGCAACACAATAAAATAAAATCATGAAATTCTGATATCGTGATGCTTACTTTGGGGCAGGGCGTTCTATCGGGCGTTACTATCGGGCAGGGCGTTCCGCCCTGCCCGATTTGCCCGTGCAATGCCTCTTAATTGCTTGTGCCGCTGATGCTTTTCTGAGTCATTTGGACTTTCATTTCCGATTTACAAAATACTTCGGCAATGCCAGTTTGCCAAAAGATCTTTCTAAGGCAGAGTTGGCAACACTAATAGGGTCAGGTGCTAGCGCCAAATCGGCGAAGGAGCTAAACTTTGCTCGTACGCAAAATCCCATAGGAGAAACTGGTTTTGGGACAGCCTGTACTTGGCATCTCTGGGAGCCATGTATGAAGCCTTGGGGAGTCGAGGACAGAAGTTTCAGTCCAGGAGAACAGAACTGTCAAGAGAGCCGATCTGCGGGATCAGGTTAGTCACTGACTCGAATAAACTCACTGATTTTATTTAAAAACGAGGCATTTCATGACCTAAAAATGCATTGCAAAAAGTTGCACGCACAAAAATTATTAATTACGTGAAAATAAAATAGTTGTTCTGATTCTGAGTTAGTTGTTAGATTGTGAGAATAGCACATGTGTTGTATTAGCCAAAAGGGCTTATTGGATGATTAAAAAGTATTTTTTAATTAGTTTGTTTATTTATTTGATTGTAAATTGTGATCAGCTTACTACATAAATCTAAGTCAATTGAAGAACTTGCCTTTCCTGTCTTCTTGGAAACGTTAGTACAGGTACTTCTTTCATTAGTCTAGCTATCTCCTGCATACATCCCAAATTTTTAACTCATTCATGCTTTGGCGTATAACAGTTAAATTTCTGGACCGAAGGAAACGCGGCTCAAGATATCGTTTCAACATATAAAAGTTAATTTTTGTGTTAAGAATTTCACAGCCAAGACAAAAATAACTAAGAGAACGATCCCTTTAAAAAATTTAAACACATGTAAAACAATAAAATTCTTAAGCCATACAAAAGTTTTAAAAACTTCACATTCAAATATTCAAAGAGACATCACTTAGACATTTCAATTCTATATTTAGAGTTTTATAATATTTAACAGAATCTAAATACACAAAGCTATCGCAAAACAAGACACTCAAGGCTCTCTGAAATTCTGAACGCAAGGCATTAAAACATATCACTCAGCGCTCAGAGCGTTACACTCCTCTTATTCCAATGGATCTTAGGATTATCCTAAATAACGGCTGAAAAACATTCAAAATCCTCGCCAGCAAACTTAACGTTTCAAATAATTCCTAAAGGAAATCGAAGTTAATGTCCTTTTACCAGCCGCGTGCAAAACCGGCAAAAAAAGTTAAAGGGATGAATATATAAATCCTTATTCAAAGTAGCTTAAAAGCCAGTCTGCTTTTCATGTTTACAGAGAAGGGATTTTCCTTATCGCTACACAGAACTAACTCATTTTTACTTCCAATTTAAAACCACGACATGGGAATGCACCTTCCGATTGAGTTGAAAGACATTTAAATGGACGTATTCTTCAGGGGTTGAGGGAAGCATCATTTATTCTCTGTAACACAGATCTTTCATTTAAAGTTTCGATACTGGGGAAGTTTAAAGGTAGCATTAAATTTATTAAATTGCGTGATGGCGTTAGACAAGTTAAGACTTTTATGCCAGAAAGCAGAAAATCAGGAGAAGTTATACTGCAGTTTAGCACTGTACACAGGTATAAATGGCAACTGCTATTCAGAGTATTATTGCTACATGATTTCACTGGCTTCAGTCTTAAACGATCAGTTTGTAATATTCAAATTTATATTTATTAAAAATTTACTTAAAAAACATATATATAAATAAAAGTGAATACATGATGTAATGTGTAATATATAAACGTTTACTCCTAGGCCACTTGATTCATCGGTTGGAAATTTTGTGCAAGTATAGAGACAACCATGAGGGGGGGGGTTACGTTTGAAGTCTAAAAATCCAAACTTTCCCCAAATTTTTAGCGATATTTTGCTAAAGAAGCAATTTTCAGATTCAGAAATAGCTTTTGACATCCGTGATTTAAAAAGAAGTGAATCATTTGTATAACAAAGTGAATTATGTATTGTAAGTGAAATTGATGTCATTTTGAAGTCACGACTTAAAAAAACTGCTTTAGAAATTCAATTTTGGTAACAAATCGTGTTTGAAATATTGCAGTTGGTCAAATGACGCCTGAAATTCTCATTTCAAGTTTGCGTAGATTGTTCGTTGAAAAAAAAAAAAAAAAAAAAAAAAAAAAAAAAAAAAAAAAAGCCTGAAGAATAGTTTTTCCTTTTGCAGTTCAAAATAACTTCAGCTAAAAAATGAAACACTGAAAATTACCTTTTTTATTTCTTTTTTATTGTTTAGCTAAAATGCGTTTGCCAGACCAGTGGCCTAGCGCAATAGCGCTTTGAACTGGAAGACGGAAGGTGCCTGGTTCAAAAACAGGTCGCGTCCACCGATCTAACTGTTCTGTGTTTTCCTTCGAAACGTAGTGTAAATACGGGTTAACGCCCCTTAGAAAGACCCCCTACGGAGGACACCTAACCTCTCGGCCTAAATCCCTCGTGTCGATAATAGGCCGTAAACCCACAACAACTAAACATGTGTTTTAGCCGTTAGCGCAAAGTCAGGAAGCCATGGATTAAAATTTGAGGATAAGTGTAGGAGACATGTGCTGGAGATAAGATGCAAAATAGCTAATATAATTATTTTTAAAGCGCAATTTATTTAATGTTCTATTTATTAGCCCTAAAGTGCTTTCAGACCCCCTCTCTTTTTTTTTGTCTGCGTGAGTTATCGACATCGAGTCACTTTCCAAACAGTATTTGTTAAGATTTTGCATAGTTAGAATATGTGAGACGTAGATAGTAAAGGACTTTTTGTAGGCAATTGCCATATACATTTTGATTTCAAAGAAGTGTAGTATGGGTCATGAGATACAAATATGGCAAACTCATGAATTATGATGCACTTTCCACCAAAATCATACAAGGAAGACAAATAGGGTCGATACATGGATTATGTTACAATTTCCAACATAATTTAACGAAATAGAAAATAGGAGTGACATATAGATGACAGTACATTAAATAATCTATTGAAGCAATAAAGAAAAATACAGCCCACTCCCAGATTATGATCTACTTTTCGACATAATGAAGCAATGAAGGTAAATAGGACCCACGCATGAGTTGCGGTGCATTTTTCAACATAATGAAGCAAGAAAGAATATAGGGTTGACACATGGATTATGATAAGCTCTTAACATATAACGTAACAGTAGAATGCGTAGTTGAAATACTAAATTGTTTCAGACTTTTTTACTTTTTTTATATTTGTTATTTTCCAACCTGTAGGAGCACTAGAAATGACTTTAATTTTCGTTAGACTCTTTAATTTAACAACTTAGGACGCAATAAAAGATTCTGTTACTATGATAAATGTAATGATAAAAATTAAAACTCTGGACTTCGAGCCTCATCAGGGGGAAACCTCCCTGAACCCCTCTAATGTTTTAGTTTCATTATTGCCATATTAAAGCGATATTAATTGATTTCATCTCTGCCTCCCTTTTTTTCTTTTATTCTTCCTTTACATTTATTTCATCGACTGGAAGTAGGAGGCTTTCCTGATCTTTCCTGGCTTTCCTGATCCGGGTCGATGCTAACTGAAATAGCTTATATAATTTTTAGTATCTATCTTAATATACCAAAAATTTTGCTTTTCGTTATTTGATATTGTTGAGAGAGCTTTAGGCGAGTAGGTTTGCTGTATTTTGCCTAGTAACCCTATCGGCGAGTCATCCAGAGTGGATAAGAATCCCAGGCTGTTAGGCTTATGTTTAAAGCTATTTTTTATCCCACTTTCAGATTCGCTAGCCCAGTGCCCGATGCGTTTACACCTTTTATAAGTTATTCTTGATGCATCCTTAATTTTATGATATTCAACGTTTCAATTCGCCAAGTTCCAGTCGCCATTTTGAGGATGAATGATGCAGCCTTGAAACGAACGTTAAAAATCAGCAAATAAATAAATTAATCCATCTGGTGTCAATAACCTTTTAGAAATGTTAGCAGAGTTATGGCACAAACATAGTATGGGGTTTTAACATAATATTTACTTTATTAAATTAGAACGGAAGAAACAGGAACATCACATAACAAGATAACATGAAGAAGGAAATAAGTATAGAAAAATTAAAAGAATACGTGCTCGAGCACAGTTAAATAGATAAATGTTTATGAGGATGCAGAATTAAGGAGGATAAGACATTTCACAATAAAAAAGTGAACAATTCAATACTCATTAATTTATTCTTACTTTTATGTCGAAGTGGATAAATGTTTATTGAGGGATACAGAATTAAGGAGGATAAGACATTGCAAAATAAAAAAATAAAAAATTCAATACTCAGCAATTTATTATTCTTACTTTTATGTCGCATTTTTGGGACACATTTTCCCGGGCAATTTTCAATAAAGGGGGCCAGAGATAAAGCGACATAGTCATTAATAATATGAAATACATTGTTTATTTTACATATATAAATATAAAACGTAATGAGTGTCGCTTCCATTAATACAAATAAGAATATTTTTATTACGAGAGTATTCATTTTTACATGCGCAAATCGTAAAATCCCCAGCAGAGAAAGCGGCCTCTGATGTCGAAGTATTTGAGATTTTTTCAAAACTATTATAATGCACAAGCAGATCTATCCTTGAAATTTGATCCATGTGGGAAGCTCTCGGTTACCCATATGCCACCTTAGCTCTTTTAAGAAGCAAACTACGGCAAATTTCTGCAAAGCAAAGAGTTTTTTATATTTATCTATTTTAATTTTATGTTAAATATAAGGTGCAAATGTTATCGTAAAGAGAGGAACAATTTTATTAATCCGATCGAATAAATTATTTTAAATTTGAGTGTTAAAAATACACTTGCTTTTCCTGCGAAAAACGGGTGCATTAACTAGTAACTTTATACACAGCTGCTTTTCCCTTTTCCTTTTTTATAATAGTTTTGTATCAGGAACATGAAATTTTATCAAACATTTTATTAAATGCGGGCTGTGATAAGAAGAAGAGTGTGGCCTTTAACAGAGTAATGACATTTTCAGAGCTTGTTTTTCTGAAATTTCAAAAAACTCGAAATTTTGATTGATCTATTTTAAATTTGATAGGTTTTTAGTCTTCGTCAAACTGCAGGGTGGGTGAAAAGTCCTTGGCACATTTCAGAAAATAATATATAAAATAGAAATTGCCGTAAAAGAGTTCCGCTTGCGGTCACTTCTTTAATAGAATGTTAAGTTTTTTATATCAACAGAAAATTTCGAACTGCTACCGAAAGAGGGCGCCACTGGACCAAAAATACGTAAAATGTTTTTTTATATGAAAAACTTTTTAATAGTTACCCTTACATAACGAGTTTCTTGTTACCAAATTTCGATATGGACACCTTTCGTAGCTCGTGTCACATCTAGGCGATACTCGATCTCATTCCACGTGCTTGTCAACATGGATTGTGGAAGATTCTCAATGACTTCGATGATCCGTGTCTTGTCCTGTGTAACGTCGGTCATTTTCTAAACGAAGACTTTGTCCTTGACATATCCCCACAAGAAAAAAATCAAGCAGAGTTAAATCTGGAGACCTTGACACTAATGTGTCAAGGACTTTTCTCCCACCCTGTAGAATTTTCAAAGATTAACGATGGTCGAAGATGAAAACTCTTTAACCACGGAAGTGAACTGTATTAAACTTGATTAACTCAATAATGAATCTCGTCTCTCGTCCGCAACCTTCTTAAAGTATTGTGTGATGAAAGCAACTTTATATTTTGATCTTTTCCAAGAAGGTTAATCCGATACAGTCAGATTTTGCAGTATTATTCTTAACACAGCGGTATTTGTGCTTGTGTGTGCCCTTATGTCAAGCAGTTGGTGATGATTTCTTGCTTCAGGATGACAATGCTGGATCGCACACACGCGGATCACATCGTGTATGATTATCTTCGGTAGCAAACAATTCAACGTATGGAGTGGCCAGCTGAATGACCGGACCTAAACTGTACTCTACAAAACATGCCTGGGATGCTTTAGGAAGGCGAACAACTGCGCACAATCCACCTCCTCAGGCCTTTGGCACGCTTGCAACTGCTTTGCAAGAACAGTGACTCTCACATCCAACCCTACCAGCAATTTTGCTCGGGCCATCATCAGCCAGCTACGTGGCCGGTGGTAACCTGAGCAAACTTACTAATAGAGGAAGGAACTTATAGACCATATAGCTGACAGAAGCACACTTCACTATATTGCTTACCAAACTTACACATCCGATATGAGTTTTATACATATGTTAATTTCTATAGAACCATATGTGTTTGATAATTTCTTTTCGTGTTATTTCACAGCTTACTGCCAGTTGTATACTATAATACAGTTTCATTAAATTCGACCTGTAACATTTTAAGATGACATCGTGTTAGTGATTTTTCCTTAATTAATGGTAGCCTGTGTATTTACATTTCAAAAAAAATCTACTTTGAGACTCCAAGATAACCTTTATATTTAATACCAACCTACAAATTTCCTCCTAAAGAGGATAAAGCTAATATTTTGACTCTTTTAGAAGGCTTTCCTAAAATTTTTTATATGGTTATCTGTGTTCGCTTGTCAATGTCATTGCCACCTCTTTTTTTATACTCTGTGCTTCCTCCTTAATCTGCTGTACTTCTATAATTCAAATGGTAAACGCATATACCTGCAAAATTATCTTTAGTTTAAGCGAATACAAATAGATCTGCTTTATTAAAAAAAAATAAAAATGCAGCATCTTGTATGAGACGGGCCATTTTCAAAGCAAGATCGACCTGTCTTCAGTATTTTGAAGTACCTCACCCATAAACTAAACTTGGGTGTTAAAGTTTTAACTGTGACAATAATTGAAATAATGCTATACTGTAATGCTATACATATATATACAAAGAAGGCAAGTGTGATCACTTTAATGCATATATTTTATATCTAAAAACTTTTACCTTGAAGGTAATCAAATAGAAAATAATAAAATGTTTCTTTGCGCAGTTTATTTTTTAGCACTTACAAAAAAGTATATATTTCATTGTTCATAAAAAATATCAATATTCAAAATGAATATATATCTTTATTAACTAGAAAAACCTCACTTTCCTCAAGAATACATGAATAACTAATCGGTATTGCAGTAATTTATTAAACGAGGACAATTCGCGCGTACTTCCATCATTTGCATAATCTTTAATCTAAACACAAAATATTCACCTCGAATCAAAGAAGAATAAAAACGTCAACTTTTTTTTAATACATTCTTGAAACTTGGGTAATTTAATAAAAAACCAGACGTAGTAAGAGATACATTCAAGACTATCTGAGTAAAAGATCGATATATGCAAAATATAAAACATGTGGGAAATTAGAAATCTTAAGGAACAGAATATTCTTTAAAAAAAGGGTGTTAGTAATATGGGTACGAGTGAATATATTTATATTACTGCCGGTGTCTTCTGTTTTAAGCTGTAAATTTAATAAATATTCTAAGTTGAGGGGCAAGATGACATGAAAATACACTCTTACTTACAGAAGAAGAAAAAAGTAACTTGAAGCATGGGGAAAGAAAAACTTAAATCCGTATATACTGAAAGGTAAGCCTGTTTTCATCTTCTGAAAGTCATTTTCTTCACTGTACGTGATTCTTGTTTCAAAAATCTTAATATCTTTTGATGTTTAGAAACAAATGCGGTTTTTAACAAACGTTTTCTGTATAATTCCTGCAGAGTATAATCTTTGATTTCCCAGTAGAATGTCAGAAATTTTTAATGTATTTATTCTTTACGAAGTAAAGAATGGAATCGTATGATACGAGAAATTCAAAAAGCGGTATTGACTCCACTCGTCTTTTTGAACACATGATCGTTACCACTTGATTTAAAATACCATCGGTTTGCAAATTTGTGAAAATACATTAAAAATATTAAAAAAAGCGTTACTTGAAAAATCTGAAAATCTAATTTTGCTAAATTTTTAGCGATTTATGTAATTTTTAACTGCAGAAAATGGTTCCAACAGCAAAACAGTTAGCACCTTTTGCATATTCTATATCATAGTCTAAATATTTTTGCCATTTCAATTCGTTTAAAAAAGTTTTCCGAAATTATACAGATTGTCATTAACACGAAGCCTTGAGTTTAAAATTAACAATTTAAGTTACAATGATACATCAGTAACAATTGTAATGTATCAATATAGACCGATAGAGTATGATTTTTCCTCATGATTCTGTGTTTGTTTGCCAGAAGGCAGCTGAAGTCACCATTTGCATTGTTTAGAGCAACACGTTTTTTTTTTTTTTTTTTTTTTTAATTTCACTTGCAGTTTTGATCCTCATCAGAAGTAAATACTTCTGGATACTGGAAACTGGAAGTGAATGCTAAATGAATCTGTTTTGGAATGATTTAAGTGATTCAGCGGTTGAATAATCCTACTTTTCCGAACTAAAACTTTCTTCAAACGTATATTGTACTTCCAACCACAACGGACTTCATTTGCTAGATATGTATAGGCATGAAATTTATTATTTTTCGCACAATTAAACTAGTAAAACAGATGAAACTCTTTAGAAGTTAAAGTTATTTATTTCAAAATTAATGAAGGGAAATAAATTAAAGCTTCTATATCTTTGCGACTTAGCGAAAGTATAAAAATTTGAGTGCCCTAAAAGAGGTCACCAGACCCGAATCGATTAAAGTTGGACGGCATGATTTTTTTACATTTTTAATTAAAATTGTTTATAAAAATCAGTCAGAACCATTGAAATACACTCGATTACAGAATGTGCTGAACGTGTACTCCATCGACATCAATTATGCGTTGAAAGAGCGTTCAATGATAGCGCGAAGAAACTCTCATCACAATTTCATCAACATGGCGTGTAATGCTGGCTTTCAGCTTATGCGAACATATCCGTTCCTGTAAAGCGTGAATGATCTGCTACCGAAGGAATTCACTGTACTGTGTACTCATGACAGAACACGTTTTAGGACGTTGAGTACTGAGAGTCGGTCTGAGGTCCAAGGATAAAATAGACTATGAATCCACACTATCTAGTCACGTAGACAGAACAAAGTGGTTGCTGGCGCAGGACATTTCCGGCAAGCAGTGCAGCTGAGCTATTCCTGCCGTACTCATAAACAGTTTTGCCAGTGAAACTCGTTCTTCTGTAAGGGCATGATTACCGATGACAAAGGCACGTAGAATGTTTTCCTGTCTCTGACTGCAAGATTCATCGTAGGTTTGACAAATTTCCATAAGGAATTTTTGAAAAGCACCATCTGTTGGTCAAAATGGGAACTATATTTTTTATTCCAGAAATGTTTCCCCTATGGTCCATATAATGCATATGCCAAGTTTCATCAAAATCTGATAGGCTGAATGGGCTATAAAGGAGTCTGAATATGATCTCTTCAATTATAACCATCCTGTATATAAATACATATATATAATTTTCTCTATCTTTTCAAAATTGTATATAAAGCAGCTCGTCACTCTTCATTATTTAAAGAGTCCAATCATCCAATCACACACGCCTTATTACACTAAAAAAAATTGAGTGTATAATGAAACGTCATTAGGTGTCTGAAATATTCACTAATGAAGTTATGCATAGTTCCTATTCTTTCCAGAGAGAATTTTTTGTGTTTCTAACGTCAAAAATTTTAAAGCTATAAAGTTAATACTGAATGACTGTATTAAAATATACGTAATTATTTTAATACAGTCAAGGGAAAATAGCCCCTGTACAGTGTAAACATAACACACAAAGCATACAAAATTAATTTCAAAATTTAAGTTTTTAAAAAGTATTTTTAGACTCTTTCTCATTAATTCTATTCTCAAAAAATGTTAAACTCTCTTAAATAAGCAGAATTTAGTTTAAATTAGTTAAAACACTTAAGGTGATAAAAGAGCATACAATTATCTCTACAAGAAACATGTACCAAAAACTGAGAGGGAAAAAAATTGTAATTCATGAGCTTCTGAAGCATAAACAAGAAGAAAAGATTATGCTTATCTGAACCTCACACACACTAATTTAACGTCGTGCTTTGAAGGCATGCAAATTAGTGGTTGTTTTTTTACAACGTGTTAAGTAACTATTTTGCTACCGCAATTGCTTTGAACAACAAAGAGGTTACTAACGCAAATAATATTTGCAGTGAATAAAAAAGCAAAAACAGTGAAATTCCTGTGGCCTAAACTTTTTCGCTTCATAGTTATTGATGGTGTATTTACAAGCCTAATTCTACACTAAAGCCCTAAACATCGGACTTATTCTAGAAAATTACGATTTAAAAAAAATGTACAGGGAGTCTCAAAAAAGTGGTATGTTTTAATTCTTCAGCCTTATTTTTTTCAATATACATTGCCTTCTTATATTAAATATAAGTGGGCAATGTATATTGAAAAAAAATTAAAATTAATAAAGAAAAATGAATTTGTTTAGAAAAAATTCCTTTCGTATTTTTTGAAAAAGTTACACATTTTAAATGTGCCCCGTACACTAATGAAGTGATATTTAAAATTTGAGAATTATATTCTGAAAAGAATCAGAGATAAGAAGATAATTATTTGCTGATTTAAACCACTTTTCAATAGCAGCCGAAGGGGAAAAAATCCTGTCAGATGATTGCATTTCAGGGGTCGTGCAGAAATTGCTAAATAATTTTTTTTTTCACTCTTGCATTAAACTTTCACATTCAGATTCATACTGTTGCGGAATTACTCTGCTACTCCTGGGGTTCGTCGTTCTAAAGTCCAGTTGGTGTAAAAAGTTCAAGTAAAAAGTCACTTGTCAGGATGGAACACAAACTTTATTTCTTCTAGAACTTCGTAGAACAATCAGCTGTACACAATTCACAAGCACAATCTAGCAGTAACGTGCTTTTAACAATCCGCTTAGATCAGAAGCTCTCACAAACGCTGTATTTCTCACACAAAATAAATCACTTTCACAGGCAAAAATTCAGTGGAAATATTCAAGGGATATCGTACACAATCCCTTAAGACACAGCAATGAAGAATTTACACACAGCACTTTAAAAACAGCTTCATAAAACAAGCTAAAACACAGCTTCTATAGCACTATCAATTCACAAAGCAAGCGTACTGAGAGCTCTTCACACATTGAGCGTTCAACTCGCACTGAACTGTCGGGGCAGCCCGCTGGTGGAATTTATAGAGGAGGCAGAAGCTGCGAGCAGTTTCTAGAAAAGTATATTCCTCGAAGATTCCAGATAAAGCGGGACTTCTGATTACGTCATAGAAGAGAAATGTTAGGTTATTATGCGTTTTTAATGCAGGAAAAACAACTTCCAGGCCCCAATGGGAAAATCGCGCGGAATGACCAAAAAATCGCCAAATTTGGCGCCAAAAATAAGTCCTCAAATGTGAAGAGATCGAAGCCCTAGGACTAATATTTCTCGAGATTTCTAGAACCTCCATTGAAACACAATGGCAAACCGAAATTTTAAACCATTTCAAGCCCCAGAGCAGCGGGTTGCCCCGAAAATTTGTAACATTACAGAGCCTTTAGTAATCATTTATGTTTAAACATAGCTCTGATATTTTATAATGAAAGGCTAAAAATTTTTACATCACCAGATTCATCTTTTTTTGATTGTACCAAATGACAGATTGTTTCTAAAATTAATCAGATATGTTTAATGACCACTGACAGCGGATTTGGAGAGGGGTTTTCTCAGCAATGGCATACACTTTGATTTCTTTCTTCGTTTTTTATGTTTGTTACCTGAAAAATCAATAATAATAATCTAAGTAAGCTTCTGCTGTGCAACTAGAGTTCCAAATTCCGCTACCAAGTTGTCCTCTTAGTATCTAAAAATAGCCGCTTAATTTGATACATATTCAGAATTTATTTCATTGACGAAATAACACGGGAGATAATGCATAATTACTGACAGGCATTACCACCTTTACGGTAACACATGCAATCAAATCGCACGAGTAATAATCTCAGCTAGCGAATGTGCTAGGTGAAGCAATTTGCTGATTCCCTTTAAGCAGTTCTGACGTAAAATCCCATCAACTTCGTTCCAGTTTTCACTGAAATGCATCTGCATTAGTATTACGCAAGACCTTAGTATTACGTAATTGACATATGTGACCAGTAGGAAATATCAAAGAGACGGAATGTTATAGAAATTAGTGGAAAGTTCGTGAAACTTGTGCGAAAAGTATAAATAAGGTCATGCGCCCTATAACTAGTTAGCTGTCAGCTTTCGCCTGCAGAGACCACTGATAGCCATAGCTTTCTGCTTTGTTGAATTTCAATATTATAAGCGAAACAATCTCACTTGTTTTGAGTAGGCTGTTTTTGAATCCTATGAATTCTTTATTGCTATAATCTGTGGAGAAATGTAGAGTTCGGGTCGAGAATTTCCACTGATTTTATCCTGTGGAGGGCTGTGCTGTAAAAGAAGTTCAGTAATTGAGGAAGCCTCTTTGATCGGGGCCGTCGCTAAACAACGGGCCTGCTTATGAGTTGCCACCGCTAAAAACGAGTTAATCATTGAGGCCTGTTTTCGCCATCCGCAGTGTTCTATTTTATTATTCTAAGTATTCTAAATATTATATTATTTTATTATTTTAAAACAATTTTTTAATAGTTTTGTCGTACTAAAGAACTTTAGATGTAGGAAATCGTTTTGTGAATCTTGCGCCGTATTCTTTCATAAAAATGTATCATAAAATTCGAACATTTTGCTCTGAATGTAAAGGTAAGTGAACACTTTTATAATTTATTTAGAAATTCTAAAAATATATATGTAAATCATGTTTAGTGAATAATTATTCATATGTTATTTATAAATAAATTATTTTAACCAGAAATCGTATTACTTGTGTATTTTAGTCTTGTAAATAAGCATGACGTTGTGATACTAGTTAGACAATTTAATTTTTGCCAGTTGAAAATGTTATTTATCAGTTATATATGCCTTAATTATGTGATTCAGACTTACATTTGGTACAGTGCAGAAATACAGTAAATTACAAATTATTGATTTTTGCCCGTTTTTTTTTTTATATTTTGTACAAGCGTTCATTATGCTTGCTCAATTCCAAAGTTCGATTGAGAAAGCGACAAAAAAATAACATATAATACATGAAATTTCTCTATTAAAGAATAATTAATTCACGGATCCCGCTATAGAGCGTATTTTATCAATTTTCTCTATACAGGATATCTCGGAAACACTGAAATGCGCTTTAATACATCATTTGTTAAAGATTAATTTTAAATTGTTTAAAATAACGTAGAAAATACGACTACGTTCATGAAATATTCATTATAAAATGTCTTTCTCATTTCTGTATTTAGTTATTTTAAAGTATATGAAATATCCACTTGTGAAACTAAAATAAGCAATCGTGAATCATGAGGGTAAACACTACTGTGTTTTTCCTTCAAATTATATGCATCTACTTTCTTAATGTCAATATGTATCATAGCAAATAAATTAATAATGAGTTCTTACTTGAATTAGTAACACAATTACTACTTAAAACTACATTAAATAACGTTTGAAAGCACTGGGAAGCTTAAGAAATGCCTGATGTATACGTGAACACTCGAGCATCCGAGCCTCTTTGGATGACTCATCAAAATACACGCGCAAGCCCGTTACTAATTGCGAAGGCCCTGCTTTGATCGGCTGACTGTTATAAAACGTGTTATTGCTTATTAATTTCTCGGAATTGTGTAGTGAAGATGCTCGTCGAATTTCTAGAACTAGTAAAATGTTTGTTTCGTTCAATCAACTGGACTGATTACTAAAATTCTCCACGTACCCTAGACTGAGCTTGTACTCGCCCAATAAGAAGCATTTATGCAACAATGCCCTTTCTTTTGCTCTTCTCGACTGTCTTAATCTGTAGCATCTCGATCGCGTCATCTTTTAGAAACAATTACCATATACCAGTAACCATTTTGAAAACTTATTGAATCGTCAAATAAATTCGCCTGGCTTTTTTTGAAAGTAAATACTATCTGGTGAGTTGTAAATATTTCTACACAAATTAAAAACGTGTAAAATATTTCCAGTTGCTGTTTCGTAAATGAAGTCAGCAAAGCAGGGGTGCGCAGTTTCAATTCATTTACAGCCACTTAAACGATTTACACTTTTATAAAATGGTGCTACTGATTTTTAATACTCTGGAGTGTAATATGTCATTTCAAAGTGATTTCTTGCTCTCCAGAAAGACCAATGGCCGAGTGGATAAGAAGCTGACCATGGTTAGAGGACTGAAGTGTAAAGATCCTGGGTTCAGGTCTTCCGCGCGGTTGTTAATTTAAAAGTCTAGAATAGGAGGCGATTTCCTTCCACACGTACCATGAATACGGGTTAGAAACCCTTAAAAAGTTTTCCGCCCATTGCACTTCTCTGATAGGAAGATAGCGTTGAGTCGATCTGTCTCAGGAAAAAAAACTAAGAGCTTGTAAAAAAGCACGTCTCTGCTGATCACCACTTTGCAGAGTGAATTCGTGAGTAGTTATTTGGTTTTTCAGCAGTTCAGTGGTTATTCAATTGTTTTGCGAAAACGGGCTATGATTTGTGTGCATTGCGTTTAAGGCAAACCTGCACATAATGATAAGCATGAATGACTGAAGTTATCCGACTTAATCGATTATTAAATGCATTCAAGATAATCGATTTTGAAAAATACATTCGAACGCTCAGAAAATAGCGTTCGAATAGATATGGCATTCGAAATTTCAAATACTATTCGAATAGTAAAATCGTGATTACTATTCGAATAGTGAAACTGCGAATACTAGCCGAATAAAGAAATTCACGAATATTCACTATTTGATTAATGAATTATTGTTTCTTTTCGAATAGTAGTAATCGATTACCGAAATCAATCCAACGGCACATCAGAGCCTACAGGACGGGTATCTGTCTAGGATAGGTGCCCTGGGTGGAGGACTAAGGGGTTCTAACACGTGTTCACGTTATATCTGAAGAAAACATCCCAAAATTTCAGACCGATGGATTGAGAGCCTCCCGGTAGTATAAACCCTGAACATTCACTCTTTAGCCATCTGCCATGTTTAGTGTCTTATCCACTCTGCTTTCGTCGGGCCTGGGAAGCGAGTATATTCAACATTTCATATTTCACTGTTAATCTTTTACAGGCCAATGTTCCCAATTGGGAACATCGGATTAAAAATTTATTCAAAAATGTAACTTTATCAATAATGATTTGAAGAAATATAGCAGATAAAGTTAAAAGATGACTTGATTCTTTGAAATAAAGTCGCATTTCTATCATTAATCGGAAACTGTTCGAAAAATCATGAAAATAGCCATTTTCATACATTTTTACAGTCATCTTGACACACCCCTCACACTTCAAACTTAATTCATATCTTTAGCCTCATTATTTTACTTAATTCATATCTTTAGCATCTGCCTAGAGGGGGGGGGGGTGGCGTGGGAGCTGCTGCAGGGGTCGCTAAAATTTTTAGCAATTTTGATATTTCTTTAAATTATTTCAATAATTTTACGACACTCGTCTTTAACAACATTTTTGTCTTTAACCGCCATAAAATCAAGTCGATTAAATCTAAAGAGTATTGAAGGAGTGCTTTGTCCTGCGGTGTATACTATTTTGCCAAGATTTGACAACATAATTAAAAATAAACAGGCACTCTTCCCGTTTATAAACTTAATTCTCACTTATGCGATATTAGAAGTAAGTGGGTTTTCTCAGTATAGTGACCTTCTAAGTGGATACAATTAATGAACAGACTATATTTAATGTTTGGATTGATCCAAGCAATTGAAATTATTTTTATAATTGCATTATATTTTTAATTTTACTTCTTATTTAAAATTGTCACATCGTTCTATATCTTAAAATTAAATTTAATGACTTAAAACTGCAATGGTATATTGCAATACAAGTCAAGAAACTGACAGCTTCACTCACAGATGTATTGGATTTCAGCAATGTTTATGGGTTCCACGCAATTTCCGTAAGTATTATGAGGTCTTCACCAAAAAGTTTAAGAAACCCTGCTCTAGACAATATGTGAGAAATTTGCCCGGGAATAACTAAAAATCAAATACAATACCAAACTAAAATCCTAAAAGATAAATGTAGATGGCAGCACCACAAATCATTCCTTTATTTAGGAATATAATATAGCTATTAATTTAATAAATAAAAACAGGTCTTCCCTTTATATACTAAAAGTAAAACTGTCATTTTTAATCAAATAAAGACAAACCTAATAAGTTTTTTTGTTTGTTTTTAAAAAAAGGTTAAACCAATCACTCTTATGCACGTGATAATGTAATGACAGAGCGACACTATAATATTTTCTTCACAAATGTCTTAAAACTCTCATTTTTTTCCAAAAATATTTAAATATTGTATACATTTTCTATCAACGGAATTATAATTTATGTATTTATAGTTTATATTAATTAAAGACATGAGTACTAACTTTTGAAATTACAAAAGCAGACTCATAGATTGGGGGAGGGAGAGGGGGTTAACTCTTAATCAAAATAATAATAATAATAATTTTATTAATAAACTTTTACTTATATTTGGTTGTAGTGAAATTTTTTTGAAGTGATAAACAGATATACTTAGAATATTTGAAGAGTCATCGTATCGTATCGAAGTAGCAACAACTATCAAAACAAGGATTTATCTGACTCATATATATATTATTTTTCTTCGTTTCGAAAATGCTTTTAAAAATATCTTGTGACAGTTTTTAAACTTAATATTGTGCCATAAATGTATAATTATGAATTTTTGAAATATAAATATTTGTTTCATTTCAAAATAAGAGATGGCAGCACATACAAAAACCACACAGATCGAGATTATTTGGGTAAGGCAAAGCTATGCGGGAGGTATATGCCTTCACGGGGGTGCCTTGGGAAGAAGACTTTTTAGGAGGTTTTAACGCATATTCACGTTATATCAGGAGAAAACCGCCCCAAACCCACGACCGTTATATCGACAGCCACGCAGTAGGCCAGAATCCTGGACCTTCAGACTTCGGCCATCTAACATGTTCAGTGTCTTATCCACTCGGCCGTGGTTAGTCCTGTATTTTTGGGAATTCATTTCCATCAAGGATAAAAGAAAGAAATATAATAATAAATAAATAAATAAATGTCCACTATAGGTGACGCTTTGCATGAAGAAAAGAGTAAATTTAACTTATGAATTATCATATTCAAAATGCACAAACAATTTTAACATTTATTCTATAGTTTTCGAATATTTATTAACTCATTTGAGCACCGTTTATAGCCAATTTAGCAATACAAAGCGTCACTTGAAGGTTATTATTTGAACAAAACTCTTCTTTTGTACGAAAATCATTGTGTTAATCTCATATAATGTAATATAAAATTTCTATACAATAATTTCATTCGTTCCGATGTAAAACCTTAGGAGACGATTAATTATAATGTTCAAACACTCGTTTGAGCAACAAAATATTACGTTTTAAATAGGCTTTAAAAAAAAATTCCCTGTTAGTAAAATTTGGCCCATACACTAAAAAGGTGATGGGCGAAATTTGAGAATTTTCATCCAAAAGTTTCAGAGATATGAAGAAAAATACATGCTGTCTTAAACCACTTTTCAAAGGCTCTCAAAAGGGAAATTCAATGATCGCATTTTAAGGGTCGTGCAGAAATAAAGGTAGGAATTATTTTTTCTACTCTTGCATTAAACGAACACATTCATAATAAAGCAGAACCTTGACCACTTTTGTTTAAAGATATCTCTCAGACGTTTTATGATGAATTTATTTGATCTATAGAACACCTCGTTTGAGAAACAAAATGGTTTGGTCAACAATATCTTGGTTTGGTCAGCAATATGGTTTGGTCAACAATATCAACAATTCGGTTGCGTTGAAGCAACCGAAATTGTGTCGGATTGAACAAAATGAAATTTTGGATTGAAAATTTGGTTCAGATTGAAATTTTGATTCAAACAAACACATTCACTTAAAAAATCGTCAACAAAAGTTGTCAAATTCAACGAAACATATTTTTTAATCAAAAAAGTTCATTTCAGTTTCGGTATTATATGGTTTAGCTTTGTCTGACACTTGTTTTCCAATCAAAATTAAGAAAATGCGTCTAGATTAAATTAAAAGAAGAATTGAAATATCAAAGCAGTTTCATCCTTTTCAATTGTGTGTTTGTTTGTTTTGTGTTATGACAAGCCTACATGGATGCCATGGATCAGCACTTTTTAAAGCGTTCTAACGAATATTCATGTTACATCTGGAGAAATACGGCCGAAATTCGAGACCATTAAATCGACAGCCGCGCGGTAGGCCCAAAAGCTGGACCATGTTTCAGTGTCTTATCCACTTGGCAATGGTAGGGCTTCATCCTTTTTAAAATACTATTTCTTTTAATTTACGGCCTTTCTATTATTGCAATAGTAGTTTCTGTTTTTCAGTTATAAAAATATATGGAAATTCATTTTTGATATCAAGATTGCTAGAATCTTTTTTTCTTACTGAACCTTTTTTAATGAAAGACCACACTCAGTTGCATATTAATTACATGATATCTCTCACGCAACGCTGATACGAAAATATTAAGATGAATCTTAGAAACTATAAGGTATGGGGCCGTCTTATAAGGTAAGGTACTATAAGGTATGGGGTATAAGGTATTCGCCGCCCCATACCTTATTGTTCTTTATACTCAGTGCAGTGTTGGCCAAATTATTGGACTCATTTCAACGAAAACACATGGTTCTTTGTTTTAACACTACTTGCCATTAAATTTATTTAGGTTAGGGTTGCTACACATTTTGTGTATCATCATAAAAACTGATGTTGGCCATGGTAGCGATGCCAAGTACAAACATTGCAAAATGCATGAAAAGACATATAATTATATATATAGTCACATTTTCATTCATAAAATGAGTATAAAAATACTGTATTGGGGGATAAAGTAATGCACAAATTCCTACAGAAACATTTCTTAATTGCAAAAGCAAGAGGGGTTTCTGATATTTACGTATGACCCTGGCAGTCATTCCTGCCGAAATATGTTTTCATTTAATATGCTAGCAAACTGCTGCCATTCGTATTCCAAGCAATCAATAATTTCAAGTGCCCGACATTTATCTTGGCGAGAAATCGCTCGTCTTGGCGGACCGCTGGACTATTACGTAAGTACTAATGGGTGATTTTCTAGTTTAATAACACCAGTGCTAATGTTCCAAAGTAAGCAGCCCGGTGTTTTGATATTACGGTTGCATTGGTACTTCCGTATTATCCCGGCAGTCATTTCCGCCAAACAATTTTTTCGTCAAATGTGCTGAACGTCAAACACTGATCGTGGCGAAAAATCGCTCATATTGGCGGACCGCCAGGATAATAGGTAATAAGTACCGTTGCGTTATTTAGTACGTATCCTTGGTTACAATAATATGAAAGAAATAGGAAATGGCTAAAATGTGCTTAAGCCCACTGTATGGAGACATTTTATTTTATTTTAATTTTTTTTTATCTTATAATTCATTTATTTATTTTTTTGCATGAGCTATAATCGCGCCAAATATTGAAAATCCCATATTTTCACTTGTGAAAATATCCGAAAGATCTCTCATTTTCGCGTATGCATTATTGTTATTTTCTAATCTTAGCTACAGCGTGATCTAAATAAAATAAACCAGTAACGAATATGCTTACTTCATTTGATGACATTGAGAACTTATTTTGGAATTGTTGTTGTTGTAATGGACCCTCAAGGAGGGGGACGCTCGGACCGGCCTTGCGCTCCAGACAAGAAATTTAGCCGAAAACCAGTAGTGCCGAGAAGCAATAACTTCGTTTCCTCGTGATGAATTTAATAAATTGCAGACATCCTGGGTCTCCACCAAAGGGAGGGAAGCAACAGAAGCAAAGTAGATATAAAAGGGCTAGCACGCCGGGCGAAAACCATGGACAAGGGCAACCGTTGTTGCCACCAGATCTCAAAATCGTTGAGTGGCTATTAAAAAGTTGGCTACAGCCTGGGCATGAGATAGGTTCTGAAAGTCGCAAATCAAATTGAACGAGGGCTGGGGTTGCCCCACGAGGTTCAACGCACGAAGGAGCTGGGACCTCTGAGCCTGGTACCGGTTGAAGTTTAACAGTATGTGTTCAGAGGTTTCAGGAACCTGGCAACAGGGCAGAGGAGGAGAGTTCGTGATCGCAACCTTATTAAGTGTGGCGAGCGTGGGAAGGCTGTACGTCCTAAGGTGACTAAGAAGGACTTGACTTCTTCGGTCCAGAAGATTTGTCCGACGGAGCCAGCTTTTCGGACCTAAGCATACCGAGCTGGGGGAGTATTTGCAGTTTTTCCAGGCTTCCTCATTTTCCGTGACCCACTGGCGCTTAATTCCGGAATAGAAGATCTTCAGCAGTGGTCCAGGGAAGAGTAGGACAGGATCCATCCGGAGACCGTGCCAAGCAGTCCGCAAGTTTGTTGGGAACGATCCCAACATGACTGGGCACGCAAACGAGCGAGACAGAGCAGTGACGAATGGCTAAGATTTTTAACGACCGAGAGAGTGCAATGGCAACCGTAGGGGATTTCCGAGACACATGTTGGAGGGAAGTCAGGACAGATAAGCTGTCGCTGAGGATAAGGATATCCTGTGGAGCACCCTCAAGCAACGTGAGACCGAACACAATCGCGAAAGCTTCGGCAGAAAAGATAGAATTTACGTGGGGGAGACTCCGGGACCAACCCCGACCGAGGTTGACGTGCCAAATACCAATAAGCGTCCAATTGGGACCTTGACCTTTTGAGGCGTCAGTCGCCAGGCAGGTATGGTTGGACCACTCGGCAGCAAAAGACCGAAAGAGATTCAAAATAGCGGCCGGAGGCAGAGTACGATCTTGAAAGGCGACTTTTGAGTGTGGATAAATAACCGGGAATCCAGCCTAGGACGCAGCGGGGGAGACCAGGGGATCACCATGGTTAGGTCACTACAACAAGTGTTCATGACCTCATTCCAGAGGTTCGAGAGGAGCCCCGTTTCGGGGGGAGGAGAGAGGTAATCACTGAGCGGAGAAAAAGAACGGAGCGCAACATGCTTGATCATGAATTAATAGGCGAGGTACTTGTGCCAACCAGAGATCGGACGAGACCCAGCTTCGCGAAGCAGCAGGGGGGATTGGGGTCCAAACGGGGAGCCCTGTACAGACATGGATGGCAGCGTTATAGATAGTTTCCAACGTCTTTTTTATCAGAGTTGCAAGCTGCGCGGAAGATCACACTCCCAAAGTCTAGGGCGCCCTGAATCACCGCATAGCAGATCGTAAGGAGCGTTTTAGCATCAAGTCCACGGTGATGGTGTGCCATGTATCGGATGAAGTGAATTTTCTTCTGGGCCGAGGTTCTTAGGATCGTAAAGTGACTCTTCCATTTAAGTTTACTAGAAATGTTAAGTCCCAGGACCCGTAATGACGAGACCCAATTGATTGGATTATCAGCCACCATTAGGTGAAACTCGGGATTACCCCGACAGCGTGATAGATTTAGAGAAGCGCATTTTTGGGGATCAATGTTGAGTTTCCAATAGCGAGTCCAAGTTTCCAGCTTTAGGAACGTGCGGGGCAGCCTCCCATGAACTTGACCGAGTGAGTCACCCCAACCTATTAGAAAGATGTCGTCGGCGTAAATAAACAGCTCAACTCCCGTGTCGAGGATCTCAAAAATATCACGTAAGTAAAACATAAATAGGAGCGGAGAAAGGATGCAACCTTGGGGAATACCCCACCGACAGGGAGCAGGACGGGACACCACCCCCCTCCTCTTCACACGGATAACACGATCCGTTAAGAATTTATTTTGGAGTTTTGCGCATGTGTTAATTATTATTATGCTAAAGCTTACACTTAGTTGCTGCCATTCGCAGCGTAGAAATATCATCGATTTTGGTACCGCATACGTTAGCGTATTACTTGAGTAGATATGCATTTACAGTCAACTACATGTTAATTATAAGTAAAGAAAACAACGGAATAATAATTTCGATTTGAATTTACGGCTAAACTTGTTTCAATAAAATGTAAAAAATTCGTTGCACATTTTCGCTTAAGATGCGTTTGCATTAAACGGAGTTGCATACAGCGCAAAAACGGGCACATGAATTAGGAAGCATTTCGGTTATGGGTTAAGTTCAGCGTAATAAAGAGTTTATGTCAGTTTTCAGTGTTCATATATTACTTTCGTGTGGTACCAAAGGAGGTTTGTGTGTGTGTGTGTGTGAGGAAGGGGGGAATTCAAACACCCCTCCCCGAGATTTTCAGGCGTTTATATTACTACTAGCCTACTCCGGCGACCAGTTGGTTCGCCATCTTAATAAATCTTGTTCGGATAGAATCTTGTTTCTCACCGGCTTCCTTGGCACTGAAATCTCTCAGATTGTGAATGGAATTTAAAATTAAGATGGTTACAAACAGGGGCGGCCCTGCAAACGTAAAGAAGGCGCCCCCTTTTATGCTGTACTTAGTTTTTGAGTTGACGCCGGCGCCCCGATGATTACCTTGCTTACAGTGTCGGGCCACCCCTGGTTACAAAAATAAGATGTTTTAATGATAAAAACCTACAAAACGGTACAAATTATTTTTGTCCTACATTAATTCTGAAGAACTTCTGGATATATAGACCGTTATCAAAAAACGGAAGGGGAAAAAAAAGGAAGAAAATCTAAATGCACACTAAAGTGCTATATATTAAAAGCGCATTATAATACATGTGTTTTCCCTATTTTCTTTCCTTAGACCATTAAATTGGAAAGTGCATCCTTATTCATGAGTGTGATTAAATAAAATAAAAATTGATATTTCTGGCATTCTTTTTATGGATGTAATACAATACAAATAGAATCTGAAACGCTGCTCAGAAAAATGCACAATTCGAACTCAATGAAAGTTTCAAAAAATTATTCAGGTGTATTCTTTATACAAGCCAACCATCGTTAAATGATGCTAAAATATTATTTTAGCATCATTCAACGATGATAAAGCATCAGTCACGTGATACAGTAGGTTTCTTACAAATGTATATTAAATGCTACAGATTTAATTGTTAAAAAAGGTTGCATTTTTGCACGCCACGAAAAAGCGCATTCTGATGGTTTGTCGTGTGACTCATTCAATTAAGATTTCATAACACAAAATGAAAACGCCTAATAATTATTTCGAATTCGCCTGCGAAAAGGAAATCGGATATTTTATTTATTAAAAACTGCTTATTCTATAAGTTTGCGCCATCTGTCGGCGACTTTGTAAAATAAAAACTCAATTGCATTCTGTTTTTTAGATAGTTATTTAAGATAGTTATTTGTATATTATTGGAATAGTGTTTTTTTCGCCGGATAAAAAGCAGACTGTTTCTTAATCCAGGACTTTAACAGTCTGAATTCCAAATTTCATCCAAATCTGTCCAACGGTTTCAGCGTGAAAGAGTAACAAACATATATACAAACATTGGCATTTATAAATTAGTAGAATTTATAGAAAAATTATTGCTATGTATTGAAAAAACTACCACATATATATCGAAAAATCTCTTACAACTTGAAGCATCCCTCAAAATTTTTTCCTGGCTATTGTTTGCTTACTTTATATAAATACTGACAAATACTGATGTTTAATTATGTTCTGTGTGTACGAAAAAATCTATTTACCATTAAAGAACGAATAAATGCATCATTTAAAAAGTACTACCCCACTGAAAATCCTTATATTATTAGCGAATAACCAACGAATAGAACCATTTGAACAAGTCTTCGTACTACTTGTTCGGCGTCTTTCAGATATTGCAAAATGATGCTCCAGGGTTTTTGTGTGTGTGTCTGTGTGTGTGTGCATGTGTGTTGTGATGCGTTTATTAACATTGAATAATACTCATAATTTCGTGTGCCTATTTAGGGCCTTTCCTTACTACACAAACTTATGATTGTTTCGGATGGGAAGAATAATAATGAAAATCAGAGGACTGGGTATGAGAGAGCATAAAAGTGTATGCCATCTGTTTTTAATTCTCTGCAAAAAAAAAAAAACTCTGATAGTAAATCTTGATAGCAATTTAAATAAAAAAAATCATGTTTTAAAAGAGATTTTAAAAAATACTTTTAAGAAATGAATTTATTTTTTCCAGTTGAGAGATTATTTTAGGGTAAAGCCGATTATTTACATATAGGTACAATTATATAGGTACGATTTAATGTAGGTACCCTGATATAGGTTCAATTTGCTTTTTCCTTCAAAATACTTTTATGATCTAATATTGGTTCTTTTCCTTTTCTTTTTGTAGGGTTTCTATTTTATGCCGATATCAACTCTAATAATGTTCAAAATAAATGCAGCAGTTTTATTTATTTATTTTTTAGTGTGATCGTAGATGATCTTGTAGTTTTAAATAAACTTACTTCGCAATTCTGATTAAGGATCATTCCATGATGACTGACGTTACAATTTTACTACATTTGTAACCTTTGAAATTCACCAGTGGTTTGAAATATATATATTTATTTAAAGTTGATCAAGTGTATCATAAATAAGTACTATACTGTTATCCATTCTCAATATAAAAATCTTTTTTCTTTTTTTAAATAAAGGAAAATCAAAAAACGTGACTGATGTTACACAGGTGTAACATCAGTCACGTTTATATTGAGAATGGATAACACAGTATAGTACTTATTTATGATACTCTTGATCAATTTTAAATAAATATATATATTTCAAGCCACTGGGGAACTTCAAAGGTTACAAATGTCACCATGGAATGACCCTTAAGCTGTATAGGTGATAAAACTCTAGAAAATCATAATCTCTTGGAAACTTTTAAAGACTTCTTAAAACCCTAAAACCCTTAATCCCACAACACAGCACGCAAATTTAATACAAGAAGATGTTGATCATATTTTTTTCAGGTGAATTATAAAACTCCTTTTAAAAAATGAAATAATTTTGGCTTAATTTAAAATAAATATTAATTTAACCTATTTTTTAATAAAACCTAATATAGTAGCTTACAATGATACTGGATTTGTTAATAAGTACTTTATTCGGAGTTCGCATGTGTTTTCTTGTTGGTAGTCATGTAATGTAAAAGTATATTTTTTAACATTGGTATTATATTTTGCTAATTTCCATGAAGAAAAATAAAAATAAAATATGTATGCAACATAGATCCCATTAATCATGCCACAATTTTCAGATATTATTTTGAAATTATGAGTGAAGTTTTAATTCTGTAAAATCCAAAATTAATGTTTTGCAAAAAATATCATTCTGCAGACAAATATTTGGATTTACACAAAGTAATTATAACTCAGTTTATGAGATTACTTAATGGTGTGGTATTTATAGAAAGTAAAAGTATACGTTTTCATTTACTGCTACATTGAAAAATTACTCTTACTGCAGTATGTCTTAGTACTTGCTATAGTGCTGCCATCTTTTGCTTGGTTTAAAACATCACAACTTTCAATTAAAGTTTAAAATGAACAATTCAGTAGTGGGGACGTTTTAGAATTCAGAAATGTATAAAAATACTAAGAAAATTTTATATTGCACGATTATTATATAAATAATTTATTTTCATTTTTAATGATTCATTCCCTTTTTTTAAATTTTGTTATAACTTTTGAATTTAATGAAATAATTATAAAATAAATTATTGTTCCAAAGTATAAATTTTTTATAAATGTTTTTCAATTTAATATTATAATACTGCGCAAAATAATTATGTTCCTAGGGATATTTAAAAAAAATAAATTATTTACTTCACTTATGTATTTTTAAAATGCCTTTTGTGGGTAAAGTCAACGATTAACAGCACATCAATAAAAACAATAAAACAATAAATAAATAAATAAATAAACACGCCATTAACATATAACAAGACTATTTTAAAATATCAATTTAAATAAAATAATATTTTAACAAGCTTTTAAGGCAAAAACTGTTAATGAAATAACGTAGAGACGATTATAAATGTTACAGAGATCAGAAACTTCTGTTTAAAAAATGCTGCGGTATATATAGTGCCCCCTTTTCGCATATTTGGTATAACTATTTAGAGCAATCTGTGAAAAAGACACTTAACCGTCACACTACGGCTAAATTTTGTCACGTTGTCTGAAACTCGCTTGCTGCAAGAACCAATTTAAATAGCAATATTAGCAATAAATACTTTCCATAAGTTTCTGGACTTGAGTTTAAAATATAACAGCAATTTAGGTTACCTTCCACTAGGTATCACCAAAGATAGTTTCTGACTACTTCTCCCTTCAACATATGTAAGCAACAAATACAATAGTACTTACATAATAGATGTGTGTAGTAATATAATGAGACTGTAGTGTGATATTGTTAAAATGTTTGGCCAGAGTGTTTATGGGTAAAAATAAATAAATAGATAAATAAATCAGTTACTGCAATGATTAACAGCCTGTGGCACATTTGCCACAGGCATTCACGTTAGTAAGCGTCTATAGAAAATATTTTTTGTCTCAACGTATTCAAATAAATATTTCCATAAAGTCTCGACTGAACAGTATTTTCCGCAAAGACATTTCTGTTTTTTCTTTACAAACCACGGACACTTTAACCAGTACTTCTCTAAATTTGACGAATTCCCATCAGCACGTCTCATATGTAACAAACTTACAGCTTTATATCAGGTTTAACGAAAGTTTTCCGCCATATCTGCCTGAAAAACTAACTTCTAACTCCTTAGATAACTGTTTTTGAACTTTCGGTACCAAACCCGCACAGTGTCACACGATACAACTATAGTACTTAAAGCTGTACTCATAATTTGTTGATATTATGTAGCTGAATTTTTGCAACGCAAGTGGAAGTAAATGATGGTTCTAATCCTCTAGAGTGATAGTTCCATTTGGGACACCTTATACTTAATGATAACTATATTTTTTACAGATTTCACAACATAGTGTTATAAAGTAAGCCTCTTTCTTTCAAATGCCAAAAATCGTTTGACAAAATATGAGCAAATACGTCAACGCGAACTGTGTGCTGACGATATTTGCGGTGGCGGGAAACTTTCGTTACAGCCTAATATATTACTAGCTACCAAAGCAGCCAGCTTCACCGCCCCATACCTTACTGTTCATTATACTCAGTGCAGTGTTGGCTCAATTTCTGGACTCATTTCAACGAAAATCATGTTTGTGTTAACAGTATTTGATATTCAATTTTTTTTAGGTTAGGGTTGCAACACATTTTGGGTGCCATCCTAAAAGCCGATGTTGAAACAGCAAATGGCTAAAATGTGCTGTAGCCCAATGCATGGGGGCATTTTTTAGATGGGCGATTCATGCGTGAAGTATTTATTGTCAATTCAATATTTTAAAGCTGTGAAAAATTCCGAAAGATCTAGCATTTTTGTGTATCCATTATTGTTATTTTGTAATCTAGCTATTGTGTAACATATGCTTGCTCCATTGGACGTCATTGAACTGTTAATTTGGATTTTTGCTATTTCACTGATGTTTACATCTAGCTATTACTGTTCACAACGTGGAAAAATCGTCGATTTTGGTACCACATAAGTTAGCGTATTAACGTACGTTAGCGTATAAGCAGATATCACGAATTGCCGGTTAATCACCCAATATAAAATAAAAAAATAAGCGACAAAACTTTTCCTAATTGGGTTCAGAGAGTAGACCTTTACTAAGAGAGCGCACTGCCATTCAAACCCGTTGGCAATGTGAGGCAAGAATTAACCACGTGAATTGTGGCATGAAAATTCGCACAGAGGTAAGACTTGTCGTTTATCGGTACGTACGGCGAGTGGTAAGTGTATACCAGAAGTGAAATTTATGGTCAATTTGTTGTATATGCTTTACAAGCACTCTTCGCTAAATAATAATAATAAAAATAATAATATTTTCGCCTTTCACAAATCATTAGTTGCATTCGTATGCAGAGCAACTATGTACCATTTTTTTCCCTTAAAAATAGAACGATGAAAACGGAAATGGGTGCACAGCGTACAGATGCTCTGCACAAAACTAAGAAATGATGGATACCGAAGAATTACACGCGTGAAATCTTGCCACCAATCACGTGATGGGGCAAGAGCCATAAGTTAAGGTTGCCACATTGCTCTCTCTATGCTATTCCTTCTCTACTGCTTATATGCTCTTATACTGCAAATATGCTTATTCTTCTCCATGCTATTTCTTCTCCACATTCTTCACAGATTTTAAGAAACTGAATGTCGCCAACAATAACAACGGTGGGCAAAACAAAGTGATGTGGGCAAAACAAAGGAGTAACAAAATAAAATATAAAATTAGGGTCTTCTTTCATTGGTGCTCCGAGTCCCGTCTAACAAACGTGCGGCCAATTCTTTTCCCGAACTTATGGTGGACAGTAGTAGAAAAAATTTTGGAGGCTGGCGTTTCACAGTTGTGAACCTTTGCTCCGCTGTCATTCCTCATTGAGCTACTACCTTCTTTAGTATGTCCTCAGCTACATATATTTAATCATCCAGAAGAGCCGTATAATATTTGAATTTATTTCACCCAGGTGGTCTAGTGTCTAGATGACTATTTTATCACACCTTGAGTTCGGGTTCGATTCCTGGCTTAGGCTTGGGTGTTAACTCGTCCATTCCTTCATAAGGGTTGGGAGGACGCCATGCCAGGGTGGGTAAGACACGGAACCTGGTAGTTGGCTGAAGTATGAAGGTCCGGGGTTCGGGCCTGCCGATTTCAGTATGCAGTTTTGGGCGGTTTTCTCCAGACGTAATTTGAATACCCTTTAAAAGTCCTCCGCCGGATGCACCCACACACTATTCAGATTGAAAATTATAATTTCATAGCCTTTTAAATTTTCTTGAATAAGTATTTTTATTTGAAATTTCAAAATACGGGATGGTTAAAATTTCCCTATAAACAAGGCACTGTTGATAGGGGATTTTAACTACATTTTGTTTATAGAATATACATGAGATGCACTAAAGGAATTTCGAAAAAAATTTCAAACCATAGGTGTGTTTCGCTTTGCACGGAAAACAGAAAATTTAACAACAGCGATGACTAACTCAACATGTAAAGTTCTTTCAACATTTATTCAGTAGTTTTTGAACGTCTATTAACTTTTGTTCTCTTTTACTTGACGGGTTAGCGGCCTACATAGTAGTGTTGCAAACACTCGGCTAATTTCCTGGGTTCGTCGTTCTAAAGTCCAGTAGGTGCAGAAAGTTCTAGTAAAGAGTACTTGTCAGGATCCAAAATGAACTTTATTGCTTCTTGAACATCGTCCAACAATCAGCTGTACAAAACTCACAAGCACATTCTTTCAGTAATGTGCTTTTAACAGTCGGCTTAGTACAGAAGCTTTCACAAATGCTGTATTTCTCACACAAAATAAAACACATCCACAGTTAAAAATTCAGTGGAAATGTACCAGGGCTAACCCTAACAGTCCCTCATGACTCAGCAAAGAAAAATTTAATCACAGCACTTAAAAACAAAGCTTCATAAAGAAGCGAAAACACCACTTCTATAGCGTCAGTACAAAGTTTTAAGGTCACGGAAATCTGCTCAGGACGGAAGCAGAAGCAAGACTGAGAGAGAACTGGGCAATCAGCTATCCTTTTATAGGCTACGATGAACACCGTAGAAGGTTCCAGAGAGAACCATCCGTGGAATATACTAGAACAGACTCGATTATGATTACGTAATAGAAGAGTAATATTAGGCTATTATGCATGTTAATGCAGAAAAACTTTTACAAGCCCCATTGGAAAAATCGCGCCAAATGTCCAAAATGTCGCCAAGCTTGGTGACTTTTAGCGAAATACTGCCAAATTTGGCACCAAAAATAAGTCCCCTAAAATGAGGTTCCCGAAGGCCTAGGACCAATATTTTTCGAGATATCTAGAAACGCCTTACAAATCAGTGGGGAAACCCAAACCTCCGTATCTCCGGCTCTAGTTGGCCGATTTTCAGGCAACAAAAAGCAAAAGCTGACGCGAAGAATACGAATTTTGCCAACTATTTTAAATTCCAAGAACAACGGGTTGCCCAGAACATTCGTAACAGTAGGTTTGACCAACATCTCTGGCTACGAGGACCGGAGAAGTTGGTCATTTCATTATGGGAGCACCTATCAGGCCGATCAACTAATGGGTTGTCCCCATGAGTGGTCTCTTAATTTTTAACCAATTTCAGATGACAGACCAAGCACCTGGATTGTCATCCCCCAGAGGTATCGCTTTAGCATGGAGGACATTCGAACCATGGCAGATTTTACGTACACGAGCTTTTTTATCGTACGTAGTCCACAGCAGACTCGGTAGAAGAGGAGTACACCCTCCCAAAAATTGGCCAAGCCGCTACCGCTTCAGATTTCGTGTTCTAATGGGAACCATGCCCCAACATGGCCGAGTGGATAAGACACTGAACATGGTAGATGGCTGAAGTGCGAAGGTCTTGGGATCTAACGGTCTGAAGTTTGGGACAGTTTTCTCCAGATGTAACATGAATACATAATAGAATTCCTTAAAATGTTCTCTGCCCAAGGCACCCCTCCCTTGGTAAATGCCCCTAGTGTAGGCTTGCCAGAATAACATAAAGCAAACAAATAATCTAATGGGAAACGTTTATTCCATCGAACTGCTGCCGTACACATTTATTAACTAATTTGAGACGTATAGTAAACTGAATTGCCATGTAAAGCGCTACCTAGTGGAAATTTTTGGAACTAAACCTTTTAAAAACTTTATTGAGTTCACCTCGTTTACAGTCCATTAACTAAATATTATAAAGACTCGCGAAACATATTTATATATTCAATAAAGAAATGCTATTCTATCACCGTGGAATAAAATTATTAAATTACTATTTTTCTCCATTTCCAAAAGCAATAGGACAAGCAGAACTATTTACAGCGGGGTAAAACTTTCGCACAGCACCAAAACTCCTCCTTACAAATTAATGACTTGATTTAAATTAAAACAGCACTGAATGTATTTCCTCACAACACAGCTGACAGGTTTAAAAGCGTCTTTTTCTTCACGTTTTCCATTTCATCGGGAGCGCCGCAACCATTTTAATCAATTTTTAAACGTTGCGAAGTCTGTAATTAACACGCCTTTAATGTGAAATTAGAAAAGCCAGTGAACTGTTTGACGGAAACTTTTAACTCGAGTTTGAAAATTTTAAAGGCGAACCAATAATAATAAGAACAGAAAAAAAAGAAGTAAGTCAGACCAACTTAATTACGCAAATGGCATTTGAATATTTCATTTCTAGACAATGAATGTGCTAACGATTTGTTATACGGATTCACATTTTCTAGATTAAAATGGTGCTTAATACCGAACAGGATAATTTCGCGCTTCCACGCCTTTTTGATTTATGTCAAAATTCGGTAATTTTGGCTTAATGAACGACTCGATCAATGTGTATGTATGTAAAGTATTTGGCTCCTTCAAATGAAATATATTTGAAATACCTGTAAAATTAACAACATTAAAGAGCCTATCAATATTTTTTGGTTTTACATGGATTTATCTGTGCAGCAGCCATTTTTCTATTTTTTGCATATATTTATTTATGAACTATTACTATTATTATTTTTTTTTTGTTTTAAGTTTCATATACTGGAAGTATTATGAGAGAATTCATAATTCGTTTCTCATTTTAAGAAAGAACATTTTGTCAAAGTGCCTCGTTATTTTGTAGTTGAAATAGACTGTAATCAGTATTTGTAACAAAAAAAAGTTGAATTTTTTCTGCAGTTTGTAAATCATTGAGTTGAGTTTTGTGAACCTTTGGTCTTCCGGGAAAAAAAAAGCAAAAAAGAAAGAAATAAAGAACTCGCTGTCTTTTTTAAAATGAAACAGGTACGAACGCAATCGATAATAATACTTTCATACCGAGTGTTTCATAAAAATTGGGCACTTTATTAGCGATGATAGCATACATTCAAAAAAACTACATTCATCAGACTGTATTTTGAACGAAAAGGCGCTAGAGGGCTTCAAAGAAGCTCTCCACGTATGAAAGAAGCTCTCCACGCTTAAACCCAAAGAGCGAAGAAGACGATGGATTGGAGAGCGAAAAAGAAAATTCATGGATTCGATCCGTTTGCATCGAAACCTATCGGTATTTCCGCAAAAGTGCTCTTTAAGTAGTCTTTTTTTCTGTGAATACCCCTCCTCGTTTCGTCTTTTTTCAGAGAATTCCCTCCTCGTTTCGTCTTTTTTCTGAGAATTCCCCTCCTCGCTTCCTGTTCTCCATAATAGTGATAACGTTCGATTTACGCATATTTCGCTCCGCTCTTGTGATCGAAAAACGCTTCTAAAGGAGAAGCGCACTTTAGAAAACTGCGCCTAAAATCGCTACGACTGATCGAATTTCGCTCGTTCGGTTTAAGCGTGTACCTACTCACGTAGAGGTGCATTCAACACCCACAAAAAACAAGTATGGACGTGACAAAAAACACTTAAAAAGCTAGTGTAAAATGATGATATAAATAAACCGTTAAAATTGGGGATTTGGATTTCTCAAAATCTCGAGGCCCTGATGGCATTCATGGATGTATGATTGATCACCTCGGCCTGCGTGGAAGGCAATACTTGCTGAACATCATTAATCACTCTTTGAGATGCGGCCCGAGACATACCCCGAGACTGGAAGGGAGCTTTAGTCATTCCTGTACAAAAACCTGGAAAGCCTGCAATTTCACCTGAGAATTACAGACCTATAGCTCTGACTAGTATCTCCTGTAAGCTAATGGAATTCAATCTTCGCAAACTTGATCGTGTTCAGCAGTGTGAAGGACGCATTATGACTGGTTTGCGTCCCTCCTGCCCTAGTGAAATAGTATTATTTGAAGCTAACCTTTCACCACTAAATATGAGAAGAGAAGTTTGTCTTGTGAAATATTTCAGTAAAGTAATTGGTTATGGAGCTCAACATAGAACTGCTAATTATCTCTTTCATTGGACTAATAATCAGAGACTAAGAAGAGATAGCCCCTTTTCATGCGCAATCTCTCTAAATGCAATCTATATAAATAAAGCAATGTGTAAACTGTCCGTTAGTTTGTCTGTCTGTCTGTGTCTCGCGTAGCTCCGAAACGGGTGATCGTAGACTTACCAAATTTTGTACGGAAATTCTCCAAGACGGGTCTCGACACACCTCGAAGCGAATTTTTCGAATTAGATTCAAATTAGAAAATGTTTTATGTTTTGTCCGATTTTTAGCGATTTTCCTTGCGTAATACATAATAACGCCGGTAATTGCACTCGCAAGAAAACGATATTTACATCATCGTATAGAGTAGAAATTTTTCTTTTAAAAACTGTTTGTTCGGACTGTGTAACATAATTTGCAGTTATTTTGGGAATTTTTCAAATAAAATTAAATTTGAGGCTGACTTTCGTAAAATATTTTTAAAACTGCTGCATCTTGAATTCTATCAATCATAACTTTTTTATATTTCGGCAAAAGACGGAGCACACAATTCGCCAACTTTTAAAAGAAGAACGGAGGAAAAATATAAATTAGGAGAATTTTTACGAATTTTTAAGTAAAGAAGGATTTTCATTTCAGTAGCAGCTGCTTGCAAATTTCGGTTTGATATCTTGTGGTTTGGTTGTCCTGGATACAGTAACAATGACTAAAATTGCCAGTTGAAAAAAATAAATAAAAGCAGGTCCCGCGCCATATCTGGAAGCGATTTTTTGCGAAATTCGAATTAAAACATCTGTTGTTTATTGCCTTAAAGCGCCAAATACTACTGTTTTTGTACAACTAAAAATCAAAGATCGTTGTGAAGCAATTACAACGAGCGCTCTTCTGAAAACGTGAAAAAGCTTCTCATTCCAAAGATTTCGTTTTGTGTACATAGTTATTCTTATGTCTAAGCAGACGATTTCTTTGCATGTCTCGATTTCCTTTTATAAATACTAGATTTATTTGTCAGAAGAAAAATTAAACTGCATAATCTAGAATTTTTTTAAAAACCTTTATAAACAGCGCAGTCTTATCTCTTATCTCTTTCCTTTTTGTAAAAGGTTGCAAGAGAGGGTGACGTATTTTTAAAATAAAAAAAAAAATGTCCATTTCATGTAGTATCTGAGGTATTTAACGCTAAAACGTGAACCTAAAAGACAGCATGTCTGCGGAAATAAGACATTTTGAAAGTGAGAAGTTCACTTGAAACAGTCCATTTTCACTTTTTGATACCGAATGACGCTGACATAGTTTTTTTTTTTGTGTGTCATTATATTGCAATGATCTCTGGTTATTACATATATGACGCAAATTTTAAGTCAAGAGTGAAATAATTTTGCTTTTTCTAGATTCCACATCACTGGAATTAATTCGAATGACACATGTGAGGAAATTTTTCGTTTCCTACCGTGCGAAGAACGGGCACGCAGCTAGTATATAATAAAGTATATAATAAACCTAGTATATAATAAAGGACGCTAAGCTCTCGGAGGTTTACCTCTATTTGGATCTTAACAGATAGCTCGAGCTCTATCCAGTATCTGAGTGCATGGCCCAGAGTTTACGATAGAGTTGGTGCAGCAATCCTGCAGCATCTTTGTAGACTTTCTGAGGAGCCTGACATCCACTTGCAATGGATTCCGTCCCATTTGGGCCTACAAGGGAATGAGATCGCTGACTCCCTTGGAAAACTTGGTACAACTGAGCCCCTACCGGAGAATCTGAACCTTACCTATTCGGAACTTTATTCCATCAGAAAAAGAAGTGTACATCATGCCTGGAAATGCCCCCCAGTTCATAACTGGTACTCTGGCGACAGGCCTGGTCGTGCTCTGAACTTTAGGGGAGATAGAGGTGATCAGACTGCGTTAGCCAGATTTATCAGTGGCCACATAAAGTGAATAAAATACGAGCAGCATAGAAAGGTCTTCCAAACTTGCAGTAGATGTCTCTCCAGTGCAGCCAGTCCTGACGATCGACTCGTTTGTGTGAATTTTATAAAGGAGGACTTCCTGCGAGATCCCGTTTTATTTTTTTTATTTTCTAAGGGTGAATGGATTAATGGACCTGGTCTAGCGGAGCTAGACCAGTGAGGATCAGAAATAACAACACAACAACATAAATAAAGCTTTGTAAAATAACACACATCCGTAGGTAGTTATCTTAATCAGTACGATTGTTTCGACCGAAAAATATTCGGTCTTCTTAGCTGACTTAGCTGACTTAGAGACTTAGCTGACAGCGAAGTCTCACAGAATAGTAGGAGCTGAAAGATAAACAATACTAACGGTTCACTTTCGTGATAAATGTTTGATAAATCATTTGACGGAAATTGTTTGTCTGGATGCATGAACATCGCCTCTTAAAGATTTTGCATCTTTTCTGAAACGCCTTGTATGTACACCTGAATAAACCACAATCAATGTAATTAAAAACAACAACAAAACAAAGAACGATAAAAGGAATTGTTCTTAAATTTAATACAGACGTAATGAAATACCGGCCCTATTTGCATTCAAAACATATAAGTATTCCTCAATAACTCTGAAATTTGTGCAAAAGACTAAAGATATTGATTCATTATTGTTTTCTCATTATCACACTAGATCAATTATTCGCCGTTACCATTTTAACGAACTCACGCCTTACACATACATTGAAGTAGCAATTAATTAGGATAAACGAAGTTGACTATTCAGCTTCCAAAGGCATGAAGGATGCGCGGTTCAATTCAGCGAGGATTAGAATTAAGTTTTCCGTTAATCCCAGAATAAAATTTATTCGGCCGAAACAACACTCACTAATCCTACCGGATTAAAAAAAAACAAAAAGGGAATTCATTTTAATTGTTAGGATATTCTGAAACGTTTGTGCAAGCTGTTCTTTGTTTGTTCAGATGAAGGAAGAGCAACCGTATGTTGTGAGGTTTTTGAATTTAAGTAATAAACTCTGCAGTTGAAAAATAAACATCTGGTTGGTTTAACTATCATACATCTGCATTATATATCGGCAAAACACTTACACATCACTATCATAAAATATTTTTAGACTTGAAAATACTATTTAGAATGTATTTCAAGAAGCCACACTATAAAACAGTCCTCTTGTTCAGGATGCTGTTGTTAATTTGGCCTCGCATTCTTTAACTCAGTGGTCCATAAACCTCCGTCCGCGGACCGAGGGTTACCCGTCCATGTGTCCATGAACCTACCCGTACATGGATGAAATGATACCGGGCAGCACAAGGAGCATTAAGCTATTTTCAATTTATTTACTGTGGTGTATTTCTCTCGGGTTCCGACTTTGTCGAGCTCTCTTTGAATAAGAAGAAATCTTGTAACTATTTTAAATTAGTTTAATTATAGTAAACATTTCAAGATTACAAATTGAGATTCACTTAAAAACCTATTGCCATTTTCGACAATCTATTTGTGTGAAGCTGGGCTTTCTATAGTGACAGCGAACAAAACAAAGCAACGGAATAAACTGAATATGAGCAACACACTTCGGTTGTCATTATCTCCTATTTTCCAAAGATGGAACCGATTCGTTGCAAAGTATTAAGCTCATTGTTCTCATTGATTTAGCGTTCTAGTGAATTAAAATGTTAAATCACTTTATATTCATATATTGTGTAACTACATTTTATTTTAAAGGAATTTTTAGATATATTAAAATTATTAAATCAAAACAATCTGAAATATAAACAAACAACGTCACCTCCCCCCCCCCCCTTGCGGGGAGCGGTAAAATTTCCAAACGTTCACCGGTTGATTAAAAGGTTGGGAAACACTGCTTTAACTGAATCTCAGAAAGACGTTCTTTCTTTGGGTGTAAATTTATCCCGCTTTAGTAACGTTTCGTTTTTAAACTGAGATTCTCCTATAGAAAACTTTCTTAAACATAGTAAACTTTCTTCTAACAAGCTTGGTAATCTACGATATCTTATTGCTAATGTTATCGCTTCGAATAATATGCATGGCAAATCTAACCTTTCTCATTCTGAGACAGCTGCTCTCAAAGAACTCAACTCTAATCCTAATTTACTGAGTACTAAAGCTGATAAAGTTGGTCAGACTGTTTCACTTGATAAACCCTCTTATGTTGAGGTATTAATATAGCATGTTAATCACTGGTACACTAAATTAAATTCTGATTCTACTAACGGTCATCTTTCAGAAATTTGACGCACAGTTAAGTCCTCTGTAATCTTAAATGATCAAACTAAACGCGCTATGCTATTTCTTGCTAATTGTGCTCGTTTTTCTGTCCTTTCTAAAATAATCCTTTTCTTGACTTTCTCGCTTTTTTATTCTAACATGGATACCACCTCTTATAAACTTGCACGTTTCCTCTCATATAATCTTTCACCTTTGTCTTCTAGTACTACTGACACTGTTAAAAACTGTTATGAAGTTTGTTAACAAAGTCGAACTTCTCTTTCCTACTAATTGTGAAATGTTCTCTCTTGATGTTAAATCTCCATTTACTTATGTTCCTCTCCAGGGTGCGATTTACTGTTTGGAAAAGTGTTTACGCGAGTTTCACTATTCTGCATGCAGTCTAGATTAAGGAGTTCACCTCTTTAGTTAGCGTTTGTGTTAAACAAACTGCTTTCATTTTCAATCAGAGCGGTGCTTAGGGGGTGGCAAACTGGGCAACCACACAGGGCCGCTAACATTTAAGGCCGCTAAATACCACTGTTGAATTCATATATATCAAGTCGCCAAATACACTTCCTGACCTAAAACTGAAAGCTGCACATCAGTAGCATAGACGCGAGAAAAGCAGAATTTCTCACGCAAGAGCTGCTTCATTAACGCCATTTTGTTAACAAAAATCCAAATTTTGGGATACAGTCATACTGTACATGTGTACTTGCACAATGAATCCATGTCTCTAAAAAACCACTCAGTGTTTTTTCATAAACTGTCAGCGCATAGGAAAAAGAAGGGGGTGGGTGTCAAGATCTAAAATTTAGTAAATAGAGAAATTTGAAAGATCTACAATTATTTTTCTCCAGGGCCACTAAAAATGTTTCGATGAGGGCGCTAACGCCCTAAGCACGCTCCTGTTTTTAATGGTTCTTTCTATAAACATACAGAGGGTCTTGCTATGGGTAATCGTCTCTCACCTCCTTTAAGCGATATTTATTTATCGTCATTATAAATTGAGTATCTTCTATGTGCAATTTTTGGATATTTCGGCATTTTCACTATTATTACTAGTTTATCAACCAAATTTTCGTATGAAAAGACTTCTATGTAACTCCAATCATTATAAGTGAACTGTGATAGCTAAAAATATATGCCATGTGAATCAGCCAGAATATTGTCAAATAATAGCTAATAAAAGCTGGTAATAATGAATAAACTTCTTGCACATAGCATATATTGGTTTGGCAACGACAATATATTATTTTGAAAAGAAGCTGTTCA